>JANAVB010011808.1:0-27590 GCA_029216955.1 Iris pallida
GGCTCGTTTGGATCAAGTTTTTGGATTCCTAGGAATAGATTTTCAATTCCTTTTCCATGGGAAAGGAATTCAACATTCATATACCCATGTTTGGTTAGGTTGGGAATAGGTAGTTCAAAATTTAAAAAAAAAATTATTTTCATGTTTGGTTCATACATGGATAGGAATATTAATTTATTTAGTTTTACTTTAATACCCTTTCACTAATTTCATGATGATTCACATGTTTAATATAGGAGTTGAAAATTTGAAAATAAAGAGAGGGTATAACCGTCCAAACAAAATAGTCAAACACCATTCCTAGGAAAGCAAATCTATTCCCAAGGGGGAGATTGGGAATAGCTTTCCCACATCCATAGGAATAGTTTTCCCACATAACCCCCTCATATTCCCTCCTCATTCTCAATCCTAAACATACCAAACATGGGTAAGGAATTCAAATCTCATTCCCAAGTCTCAAAAACTTGAACCAAACGCCCCCTTAAGGTTGAGGGACTCGAATCATGTCGGTCTCGTCTGGTGTCTGTGCTGTTTTTCACTTGAGTTACAAATGCGGGACAATGTAATAGGAAATTGATAATTAAGAGTCATATTGGTGTTAAATAATTAGAGCATCTCCAATAGTAATGTAATAGTCTTAAAAATTGGTGCCACATAGGACAAATATTTTTTTTCTCAAGAAAGCGCTCTCCAATGAAATAAATAAATAAATAAATTGCTGAGTAGGTTATACATTCAACTTCATAGCCACATAGACATTTTACATTAAAAAAAAAAAAATTGGTGCGCTAGTTGCCCCCATTATTTCTGTCAAAAGTTTTTAAATTAAAAAACGTTGGATATGATTAAATTTAACTGCCATGTGTCAAGAAAAAAAAAACTTAAAAGGCCTCGTTTGGTTCGCGGAATGGAAGGGAAAGAAAATTAATTCCTTGTCATTTCCTTTCCTTTGGGAAACTTTAATTCCTATTGATTTTCCTTTCCGATGTTTGGCAATACCAAAGAATTTGGAAAGAAAAGTGAATACTTCAATGTGGGAAAGTGATTCCTTCCTTGGATGGATGGAATCACTTTCTCCCTAATTTTCCTTCCATTGGGAATCATTTTCCTTTCCTCTCCTCCTCAATTCCTTGGACACCCAAACATAGGAAAGTAATCACTTTCCTTTTCCAACCGGGAGATTCCGCGAACCAAACGAGGCCAAACAGTGACATTTGCATTGAAGATGACTTTATATCTTTTATAAAAAAAAAAAAAAATTGTCACATATGATGCAAACCTCAAGACATTGTCTATATAAGAGCATATTCAATCATATTGTCTTATTTTGTGTTGTAATTCCTATATGACATGAGGCACAAGATAATATCTTTCCTATATAGCAAGATAATATTCACACAAGACAATGAGATAAAAAAAGGTGTTCACCAATGCAAAAGTTTGATAAGACAATAAAATTATTATTTTTTCAACTTCCAAGACAATTTTTCCACTTCTTCCTTTCTTTTATAAATATTTTTATTCATAATTGATGATGTGGAAGTAAAGCATTGTGAAGTCTATTACCTAGATCTAGACAACCAATTTCACATTGTCTTTGACATGTCATTGCCATGTCAACTTCACAATTTATTTCACATTTGCATTGGAGAATGAACTTTGAAATAAGAAGTGGTGATTCCTATGTGGCAACCATTTTTTTTCAAACTCACAATGGGTTGGAGATGCTCGAGCGGTTGGAGATGCCCAACCCTACTGTCTTGTTTTGTGTTGTGATTCCTATGTGGCATGAGGTACAAGACAATGTCTTTTCTATGTGGCAGGATGATATTCACATAAGACAATGAGACAAAAAAGTGTTCTCTAATGCAAAAATATTGAGAAACAATAAAAAGTAAAAGTATTTTTTTTTCCAACTTCCAAGACAACTCCTCCACTTCCTCATTTTTTTATAAATATTTATATTCATAATTGATGATGTGGAGACAAATCCATTGTGAAGTGCATTGTCTAGATCTAGACAACTAATTTCACATTGTCCTTGACATGTCATTGCCATGTTAACTTCATAATTTATTCTACATTTGCATTGGAGATTTTTTTTTGAAATAATAACTTGTCATTCCTATGTGGCAACCATTTTTTCTAAACTCACAATATGGTTGGAGATGCTCTAAGACTGCTACAAAAAAATGAAAACTTTTGCATTTGAGATACTCTTAGGGCTTGTTTGGTTACAAGGATTTAGATTTGGAAATCCAAAATTCAAATCCAAATCCAAATCATGAGTTTTCAAATCCAAATTCAAATCCAACTCCAACCAAACATAGGATTTTGTAAACTATAATTATGATTAATAATTCTGATAATAATATATTAATAATAAATTAATTAATTATTATAATTAAAATTAAAATTGTAGTTATGATTAATAATTAAATTACTATTATAATTATGATAATAGTTATGATTAATAAATTATTAATTAAGATTATAATGATGATTATAATGACGATTAATAGATTATTAATTAAAATTTTAATAATATTTTAATTATTAAATAATAAATTATTAATTCTGATGATAATTATGATTAATTATACTAACTATTAGTTATAAAAAAAAATTCAGATGATAATTATACTAACTATTAGTTATAAAAAAAGGACTAATTTTTGTTTAACTAATAGTTAATTCTTAATTAACTATAAATTAAATATTTTTAAAAATAATAATTATAAAAAATAATATATAAGAAATAACTAATTAATTACTAATTAGTATTAACGAAATATTTAATAGAAAAATAAAATTATTAAAAAAATAACTAACTTTTTTCTTCCAAATCCAACTTTCTCTTCCAAATCTAAAAATTTGAATTCGGTCATACTTTCCATATCCAAATTCATCTCCAACCAAACATAGAATTATATGAATTTGACTCCACATCCATAAAATTCTAAAATCTACCTCCAAATACGGTTTACCAAACGGACCCTTAGACTACAACAAACTTTAGATGCAAAAACAATGTCACAACATTTATCTTTTATAAAAAAAATTTAAATTAAAAATGCCATACTAACACATGAATTATTTATTTATGATACTGTATTGTATCATATCACTGCCGAAAATAACAAATTTAGGAATTTTTTTTTACCGATATTATTATCCAGAATCAAACCCATCCTACAATGAACGACAAAAAATAATACAATTGTTGTTACTATTTAATTATATTATTATCGTGTTAGATGTAATGTAAATGTTATAATCATCATTTTTGGTTGCTTCAAAAGTTAATCCAAATGGTTGACCACATAAAAAAGACAAAATTTAAACCCTTCTTAAACACGGGCTTATAAGTACAAGGAACTAATTTCACTATAATTTGATTCTTCCGTCATTTCTATCATAACTATATTGTGCTTCTAGTAATATGCACCTTTCAAATGTTCTTCTGGAAGTTTGTCTATATCTCGAAGATATGAGTGATAGTAATTGGAGTTTACAAATATTTTTTGAGAGGGTTTTTAACTTCTTCGAATACCTTTAAAAAGAATTGACTAAGAATATGAATTATTCGTCATGGACAACGATAGGTTGTAGGGATAGTGTGGTTGTGTGGTAGTAATTCTTTTATTCTTTAATTTATATATAGGAAAAAGAAAAAAGAAAAAAGGAAAGAAAAGGGGGGAGGGGGGAGGGGGGGGAGGAGGAGGAGGAGGAGGAGGAGGAGGGGAGGGGATTGGCGCAGTCGGGTTGGGGGAGCGGGAGCAGAGCATGGGGTGGACGATAGGGGGGGGGGGGGGGGGGGGGGGGGGGGGGGGGGGGGGGGGGAGGGGATTGGTGCAGCTGGGTTGGGGGAGCGGAAAGCAGGACATGGGGTGGACGATAGGGGCAGCCGTGGAGGATGGTGGGGGCAAGGATAGTTTTAGATTATTATTTTTTTCCTTTCTTTTTTTAGGTACAAAGTAGAAAATATTTATTAGCTAATTATATTAAATTGTTGAGTAAAAAAATTTATGGTATCATATTGGAAAATAGAAATGTTTGAGGATATCAAGTTGCAAATCAGCCAAAATAAAAATTAAAATTAAAATTTTGTAATGTTGGGATGGTGTGGTTGTGTGGTAGTAATTCTTTTATTCTTTAATTTATATATAGAAAAAAGAAAAGAAAAAAAAGGAAACTAACTATCGGAATTTTGTAATGGAAATAAATTAGGAACTAGAATATAATAAAATTGGAATACAAAAAAGGAGGAAAGAAAGAAAGAGAGAGATCCTCCACCACACTGCTAAATTCCAATGGCTCATCCCTCCTTTACTGCTTCAGTCTTCCTTCCCACTTTCTTTCTTCCGATGTAACTCCCTCCAAAATTATTGCATGAAAAATATTATCCCCTCTCACTATTACCACTACTAATTTCCTTCTCCCTCGTCCCCCAAACCCTAATCCTAACAATGACCGACGTCTCACCCAAGTTCCACCCGAAGAATCTCATCTCTTCTCCTCCTCCTCCCACCACCACTACCGCCACCCTCTCCCCCTTCGCCATCGCCCATGGCGAAGCAAATTTACATGTTATAAAAATATTATCCAGACATTTATTTAATTTTCAAAAACATAATTTCCATGAAACATGATATATCACTCCTTCCAACCGGTGGGATTTGTGTGTGGGTTTGTGGCTTCATCGTTTTCGAATTAGAAGGTTACGACCGATTGGTATCCAAACTGGATCGGGTCATATCGATTCGGGTTTAAGATCAAGTTAGAGTTGAGGGTATGCAATTAGGTATGTGTTATAGTCATGTTTGTTGGAGTCCAGTTTAGATTTGGTAACAACATACTTGTGGAATCCAAATCTTATTAAATATTTAATTTGATTAGATTTGGATGTCCATAATTGGTGTTGTGCTATTTTAGATATAATAGGATTATTATTTTTGTAAATCATATTATGATCTAAAATAGGATAATTGATGGACTATTTTAGGTGTAATATGATTCTTATTTGAGGACTTTCTAATTAAGAAATCATATTATGAACTAAAATAGGATTTTCTCATCCTATATATGGGGTGAGGATGTAGGCACAAAGAATAAGCACAAAACACAAAAGTGGATATTCGGGATGCTTGTCCACAAGAAAATCTAAGAGAAAGTCCGTACTTTGCTCTTAGGAGTTCGTCATCCAAGAAAGAAGGAAGAAGAAGATCTAATTAAGGAGTCGTCAACTTCGGTTAGGAAGATTGCTACGGATTGGTGAGTGATCTCAATTGTAATCTTCTGTTTTTCTTCTTGAGATTGGTGAGGGGTTGAACCTATTTGGACAAAGGGTTCAACGTGACTTTTGTCAATCTTGTAATTTTATCTGAGTTATTAAAGGTTAGAATTTGTCCATGTGACGTACGTCACCGCCATATACTTGTCATCATCTTGTGCTTGGTGTCCGTTAATCGGAGGTTAGTTTTGGTCAGGTGGGTTGGCAAATACTTTCGCACGCACCCAACGGTATCAGAGCTTTGGAGGTTCTTGCAACCATGTATACGAAGCAGACAAACACTCATATGATCACCGTCACAGGTGAAAACTGGATGATTTGGAAGCCAAGGATGGAGGATCTACTCTAGTGCAAGGACTTGTATGGTCCGTTGGAGGGCGACAACGCAAAGCCAATGGATAAAGCTATTGAAGACTGGAAATGACTGGATCGAAAGGCCGTTGGATTCATCCGCCAATGGTTGGTTGATTCGGTGTTTTACCAAGTGTCCATAGAGAGTTCGACAAAAGCATTCGGTAAAGGCATTATGGGAAAAACTGCATTCGCTGTATGAAAAGAAGACGACTGGCAACAAGGCATTTCTTATTCTCCAACTCGTCAATTCGAAGTACACGGAGGGTGTCCCAGTTGCACAACATCTGAACGAGGTTCAGGATATCATCAATCAGCTGTCTGAGATAAAGATGATGATTGATGATGAGCTTCATGCCCTACTGCTCTTGAGTTCTCTGTCGGAAAGCTGAGAGACGTTGGTGGTGTCAGTGAGCAACTTCGCGCCTGATGGAGTTGTCACGATGGAGACAGTCAAAAGTAGCTTGTTGAATGAGAAGGTCTGGTACAAGCAAGTGGAATCGTCGCAGGAGTCCGCTCTGGTGACTTCATACGGGAAGGGAAGACCCAAGTCACAGGCGAGAACATGGAGAGTTCTCAGAATCTTGCAATTGTGGACCGCAAGGAGGGCTATTATTACTATGACGAAAGGGGTCATATCAAGAGAAACTACATGAAGCTCAAAAGTGAGAAGGCCAAAGGCGAGGATGATCACATAGCAATAGGAGATATCATCATCGCAGTGAACGACATAGAGGAACCTTGTGGCATATGTCATGATGGCGACTGGGTCATGGACACGGGGGCATCGTATTACGCCACTCCACATAGAAGGATCTTCACATCATATCGCGATGACAGGTTCGGACGTATGAAGATGGACGACAAGGGGATGGCTGCAGTTGTAGGCATTAGTGATGTGCACTTGACGACGGAGTTTGGTGACAAACTCGTTCTCAGGGGTATCCGACATGTACCGAGTTTGCGCTATAACTTGGTTTCGGTAGGGATGCTGGTAGATGATGGCTATCGCAGTCTGTTTAGGAGCAAAGATTGATGCTTACGAAGGGTTTCCAACAGCTAGCTCAGGAGGATTTATGTTGTGGCATATATAGGCTCAAGCCGCTGAGCTATACAGGCAGGCCACAGACATCGGATGGAGGCTCGAGAGGTATTCGACATGAGGTGGATCGTCGAGAACTTGCTGAAGAGGGGCTTCTAGATGCTTTGAGGGTTACAGGGGATTCGGTTCGTCGAGACAAAGCAACGGATGGTGATGAGTCAAAGATTGAGGGTCAGTCTGTCGGTCCCATGACAGCTGATCGGTCTCCAGGTGGGGGTTGCTCTACGGATTCAGATTTGGCGACAGGTGGCTTGCCAAATCTTCACGGAGCGACATCGGTTTCAGCATTTCGTGTAGAAGCATGGAACTTCAGGCACATCTAAGGCCAGAACTCCTATGCGCCCTAACTCTCATGCGCCAGAAATCAACATGTGCCAGGAACAAAATACTTGGCACAACATAAAACAACAAAGAAGTAGAGACATAAAAATGGGACTTTTATTTCATATGAAAGTATATTACATGTCTTTTACAAAGGAGAATTCTTTTACAAAAGAGAAAGAAAATCCTAAAAACTACAGTCATGCGCATCACTTCAACGTACAGCCAGGCGTATCACTCAAGTGCTACAGCCAGGCGCATCATTCTAGCATCTTAGTGTAGGCGCATCTCCATGCACAGTCAGAGCGAATCACTTCCTCGTCAGCATGCGGGCACTCTAGCAGGAGGAGAGGTCTTCTAGCCTGACCAAATCGGGGCACGATGGCCCCGACCTACGGCTCTTCCAGCATAACAAAAAATTGGGGCACGACCGTCCCGATCTTTGGATGCAACAGGCACCTTCAGCCTGTGTCGGGACACGACGATCCCGATATTTGGATGCAACAGGCACTTTCACAGGCTTGTACGAAAACAGGGACGATGGTAAAAATACCAACTCGACACATCTTCATCTTCGAAAGGAGTTCATCGTCAACTCGCCAAGGCAGGGGACCGATCAAGTTCGTCTCCATGAAGGAAAGCTAAGTGAAATGAGAAATAAAACTATTCACAAAGCTATTTATAGGCCGGAGCAACCTTCGTCCATGCGCCAAGTGGAAGTCTCCTCATATTCTGTGCAATGAATTTGCATTAATGACGATGAATCTGCCTCTTCATATTTAACCAAGTCAAAACAGCCATTAACGCCTCGAAGAACTCAACAGACGGGTCAATGAGGATGCGCCATGCGACAGATACGCCGTCAGCACCATGTGCTCCGTACTGATGCGTCAATTAGGATATAGATCCATGCGCCTAGTGGGGCACAAACTGATGCGCCTACTTCAACTCATCACCCATCAAACATTTAAAGCTATGAGACAGAGTTGCAGCACGCTTTCCGAAGACCGAACAGTTGACATCTTTTTGCAGAAAACGAAGACCCGCCAACGTCATCTTCATCATTGTCAGTTATAGCTGTGCTTTGCCACGTGGCCGACCGATCACTTGCATGCGCCTCCACATCTATGCGCCCAATAATTTACATGCGCATCAAAAGCCATGCGCTTCCGACTTACTCTTGATCCCAAAAGACAGAAGCCAAGTCTTTGCATGCACTTCCACAGCCATGCACTCGAAGCTCTGCATGTACCTCAGAATCCATGCGCCCAGACTTGTCTGCGACCTCTGAAAGTCATAGACCAAGTCGCCCCATGCGCCAGATCCTAGGCGCATCCTAACAGATCACCCTCCACCAAATTCGAGATCTTTGAGCCATGAACACATGCCACGTGTCATTTGACTCAGTTCTACCTATGTGTCACCACCACTTTTCTGGATTAGGGTATTTTAGTAATTGTGTGATCATTTGAATTTTTATTATTTTTTATTATTAAATTGATTGGTGTTTAGTCCTTGATTAGTGTTTTTGGTAGTAACAGATTGTTTAACCATAGATAACCTTGATTAGAAGACTAACCATGTGATTAGAAACTTATTTGGCTAATTAGATTTTAATTTGGAGCATTAGTCCTAATTAGGAAACAAATTGTCTTATTTTTAGGCTATTTTAATACATAGCTATTGGCCTTTTTGCTATTGGGCTTTCCTTGGACTTTAGTTGCATGGTGGCTCATCCCAAACCCTAACCTAACCCTAGATACACCCCTTGGCCGCCCAAACAGCAGCCCTCCCCTCTTTTTCCTTCTCATCTATATTTATAAGTTTTATATATATATATATATATATATATATATATATATATATATATATATATATATATATATATATATATATATATATATATATATATATATATATATATGACTTATTTTTCCTTTTCCATTCGCGCGAGTCGCGCTCTTTGTATAGGCTTCGACATTTTACGTCTGATACGTCAATAAAGGGGGGTTTCGGTTATATATAACCGAAACCCCCCTTTATTGACGTATCAGACGTAAAATGTCGAAGCCTATACAAAGAGCGCGACTCGCGCGAATGGAAAAGGAAAAATAAGTCATATATATATATATATATATATATATATATATATATATATATATATATATATATATATATATATATATATATATATATATATATATATATATATACCCTCTTTACTTTCAAATATGTATTTGTATATATATATGTATAGTATATATATCTAATGTTATGATAAGGTTGTTCTCAGATTTTTAGCCCAACCAGCAGCCTACACAACAACAGTACACACATCCTTATTTTTCCTTCTTTCCATTATATACCTATGTGTGTGTGTGTGTGTGTGTGTGTGTGTGTGTGTGTGTGTGTGTGTGTGTATATATATATATATATATTATATATATATATATATATATATATATATATATATTATATATTGACTGAATGAATATATATATGTATATATTGTGATTTGCTATTAGATATTGCCTAGGGTTTTGTGAGTTAGTTAGAAATGACCAAATAGGCCTAACTTGGCATAGTTGACTAGCGAGTTAACCAAGTTGACAAAAGTCAATTTTGGGTCAAACTTAATCCAAATCGACTCAAACGGACTTGGAATGACTAGATAACTTGAGTTTGACCTAAAATTTGGTAAATGGACTAGTTGACTTATAATTGACCAGGTTTGACCAGAGTTGACCAGGGTTGATCAGAGTTGACCAGGGTTGACCAGAGTTGACCAAGGTTTGACTTTGACCTAGAATCATTTAGAATGCATTGTAGATTTTATCTATTTCATATTAGACACTTTGTAACATGTAGTTGATTAAATAGGACTTTGTGACTTCAGTTTGGACTTATATTCTCATCAGACATTCGGAATACCAGGCGATTACATTCTCTGATAGTTCTTTCATTACTTATCGACTTCTATATTTCAGTTCTAGTCAGTTCTATTTGATTCTCTGTTACAAACAGGGATTGATATTTTTAGAATTTATGTATACGACATACATACCTTACTTGTCTAGCCTCTATTACAAGAACCACTACAAGAAACACCTAAAAGCACCTTCATGTTCTGGCTAGATTTGTTCTCGATTTACGTGTCATGTTATGGATTCACCCATATTTGTCGGGCAAAAAAAATACCTGAGTAGACATGTAAACATTCCCAAATACTCGAACCACCTTCCTGTGAATTATACAAGAACGATAGCCATCCCTTACCTGATCAGTGTGTGATGTGCCGAATTTTCCTTAGCCGTTTACATGTCGATCTCAGTTATTTTAAAACACACTGTGAGTATTGTCAAGAATATTTACTAGAATCATCACAAGAACCATTACAAGAATTACCCTACTAGAATCATTGAATGGAATCATACTTGACATATATTGTACCACATGGACTCATATCACATTACTCTAATTAAGCTAGTTATATTTACAGTCTTTATTGCCATGATCGTCTGTCTCTCAGTATTTACTCTCATTGTTCTAACTGTTTTTCCATTTTCACTACTATGCTTCATCAATATAACTATCTATAATTATTTTATAGTCTTTGTCATTTACTTGAGATTTTTTGATAAGATGTGCTCGTTCCTTTCCTGACTAGATCGTTGACAAAATATTACAGATGCTAGCCCCGAGGATACATACCCTACTTGCTACGAATCTGGAGAGGGATTAGCTACCTTTGCCCCCGACTCTCAGGAGTGATCGGAAGACTAGTCTAGTAGACTTGCTATAGAATTTATGTTTAGAACTTGTGTCACGACCCGATCCCAAATAATTGGGTCGAATCGGATCATGCCCAGCCTGCACCGTTGTGAGACGGCGGCAGTAAGCTGTTCTATATGCAGGAATTCACAACAACATCTATACATTTGTCACAACTCAATATACGAAAATTTTAAAACTTTTATTCAACATCTGAAAAGTACAACTAGAATGAAAGAACTGAAACAAAATGTTGTATTCAAATTAACCAAAATTCCAAAACAATAAAACTGGAAACTGGAAATAACTAGCTAAGCGGTCGGCTCGTCGGCCTCAGGTCCTGCGTCCTCCAAGGGGGACTCCGGCAACACCACAGGGTACAAAACCGGATCATAATAGCTATTGTACAATAGCTCAGCATCCTCAATATCACCTAAAAATGTTGTCTCCAGTCAGGAGGGAGCAAGTACGAATATGTATCTCATATTTCAAGTAATAATAGAAAAGTGCAGGCTAAACAGTTTTAAACAATATTTTCCAGCATTCTACAATTGAAAATAATGTGATTTGAATGTGTAATCATCTATGACCGGCTTGGGTTATACAATAGCGTCCTAGCGACGCGATACGGCTTATCCCCGTGTGTAAGAGGGGTAAGATCGCACAATATGCAATATGAGGGATATTGGCCATAAACGTTACACTATTCCCCCAATCCCCACAATCGATCAATCAATATCTGAACCCTAGGAGAGGGTTCCGTGTAGCAATGTGGTTTAAGCATGCAGCTAGACAATTACTAAATAAAATACAAGAAAACATAACCGTAACTTGCCTCTGTTTAGTTGACTGGATCGGTAAAGTCGGTTCCGAGGAGGATGTCAGGTTCGTCTCCGAGATCCTACAATTGAGAACCTTGGCTTAGAACCAATATGAAACCATTCTAGGTGTGCTAGTTACAATCTCTAGAAGTAGACCCTAGTCAGATTTTAAGTTTATTAATTATTCTACCGAAAATCGTCTAACGTCACAATTCTACGTTCGTTATTATTTAATTAAAATAAGTCGGTTATTGATTAATTGGAAAAATGGCAATTATCGGTTAATTTGGCAAAACTTTGTATTTTTCATAATATATATAAAACTAGATTTTTCTTAAATGAGAAGATGTGAATTTGTTTAAACAATACAAACTTGTAATTTTACTAATTATTTAATGTGAGAAAAATGTTATAATTTTCTATATCCAAAATAATGTCTTTTTAGTATTTTACGAGTTTATCGACAAACTAACATCCCAGAAAATAAATAAAATCTATTCTACGCAATACAGGGTCGCAGTAAAAAAAAATAGAAAACTGGGCTTATGCCCTT
Source organism: Iris pallida (assembly GCA_029216955.1). Lineage (NCBI taxonomy): Eukaryota > Viridiplantae > Streptophyta > Magnoliopsida > Asparagales > Iridaceae > Iris > Iris pallida. Next base: position 12,213 of record JANAVB010011808.1, read on the forward strand.
ACAACCTTTACATAAATCGAAATTAAGAATAATAATAAAACTCAGGTGAATCATGAACGCCGGGAAGCGGTCCATTCAGCAGGCCGAAGCCCTGCACCAAAAATAATAACAGCAGTACCCGTTCTGAAAATAATTATAAATATAAATATTATATTAAAGAGTCTCAGATTGGTCCAATTATCGTTCTTAGCTAATGCCTCAACGTCCAGAATGACTGGTTTCGTTTGCATTTCGCTAGGGCCCATTGACCGGTACGGTCGTCGCCCGAAAAATCCATTTAATAAACCTTTTTGGAAAACCAGTTTTGAAAATCATATGTATATATATAATTTTACGAAAATTGGGCAGCATTTCCTCTATATCTGGAATAACCCAATACTGAAAAATTGTGCCAACCACACAAATAATATCCCAAACCAGGGAAATAACCCATGAATTCATTTCCACCAAAAAATAAATATATAAACCCAACGCAGAACATTTCCAAAAGAAATTCGGAAAACCCGAAAATATCACCGAACCAACATAATAGTTCGGAAATTCCGAAACTAACCGAAGATCTCAAAACCATAGAACTAAATCCGAAAGTCACAGAGCATTGCTGAACTAACTCAGAATTTTTGAGAAGTCACAAAGTTTAAAACCAAAACCAATCACGGCACAATTTCTACCGAAATGAACTTTGAAAATTTCCGAAATCGAAATCGTCTAAACCGAATCCCGTAACGGGATCTGGGACCAAAATCATCATCGACATACTGGGAAGGGACACGGGAATACGGAAATATACCTCGGGTGCTCGGCTAGAGCTCTCAGATGCAATAATAGAGATAGAAAGCCACGTTCCCGCGGACTCGGGAAAGTCCCAACTTGCGGACAGCAGCGAAAAAGCACCGGAACAGCGCTGGACAGCGCTGTTGAACAGCGGGGCGCACGCGGGCTAAGCCGGGCGGGGACAGGGGCGGGGTCTGGCCGAAAATGCCAGAAAAAATCGACGGGCACCGGGCTAGGGCACGTCGGGAACGGCCGAAAGGGCGCTGGCGGGGCACGGGGCGGCCGGGGCGCGCGGCCTGGGCTTGGCCGGAGTTGGGCGCCGGAAGACAGCGCCGGGACAGGGAGTCGGCCGGCACGGGGCGACGTGCGGCCCGGGGAGGCGGTGCGCGGGAGCGCTCGGGTGGTTGGGGCGCCGAAGACGGCGCAGGCTGGACGCGGTCGGAGGTGGCGCACGCGGGAGGGCGGAGCCGCGGGCTGGGCGCGGCCGGAGGTGGCGCGGCTGGGCTCGGGGTCGGTTTGGGGACGTTCTGGAGGGGGAGTGAGTGAGTAGGTGAGGAAAGAGTGAGAGGGAGAGGAGTTATAGAGGCTGGTGGTAGTGGTGTGTGTTATTATAAGGAGAGTGGGAGAATGAGTTGCTGGTGAGGTGTTCGTGAGTGAAGAAAATGAGTTGGAGAGTTGTGGAGGAGAGGAGAATGGGGAGGAGAATAGTGGGGGTGCTGAAGAATAGGTAGGGATGCTGGTCGTGGGTGACCAGGCCCAACGTGGTATATATATATATTTTTATAATAATTAATAATAGATATGTAATCAGAATTAAAAAGAAATAAGAAGAATGGGTTCGGGACGGGATTGAGTTTCGGGAAACCGGATTCGAACTCGGGTTCGGAGTCCGGACTCGGGATCGGAGAAGGGCCGCAATAAAAAATCAACGATAATTTTAAAATAATATTTTTCCTAAATCCGACTAATAAATAATATATAATAATAATAATAATAATAATAATATATAATAATAATAAATAATAATAACTAAACTAATTATCATCAACTGGCAAAATCCAATAAATTAAAAATCAGGGTTTCACAACTTGAGTTGTAATAATTTAGAGTTAACTTATTTGGAGTTGTTTTGAGATATTATCATTTAGTAGTTTTTATTTGTTTTCCTTTAGTTATAAAATTCCGTGTTATCTCATCATGCTTAGACTGTGATTGAGTTATATTATTTCTATACTTATCCTCCGTTCGGAATTGAAATTTAAGACAAGTACATTATATAATTGCGTGAGTTGTTTTAGATAGTGACCTAGTACAACGTTCTACCGTCGATTTTGCGACGTAGGCTGGACGTTGTTACGTACTTGTACCCTTACACTGGGTGCGGATCGTGACACTATGAATGGGTGCTAACCATCCAAGATCTCAGCAACGGCCGAATCTTCACAACTGCCACGTGTCAGCTCCACCGCAGCCCAACAATATAGTTCAAACAAGATTTAGCTTCAACTCAGGGCGCATCGTCCATGTGCCCCACAACATCAGTCACGTGGCGTTCCCACATACAGGCGCATCCTATATATGCGCACATGAGCAGACTAGTCTGTTGTCTATAAATAGAAGGATCATTCCTTCATCCATACACACACAAATAGATAGATCATCGTATCTACCTACAGAGACGAGAAGAGACACGTAACGTCTATTTCTCCTCCAAGCGTTCCGGCATCCAGAGCAGCCCAGACCTTCAAAGAATTCAAGATCGTCGTCAGATCGTCAACGGAGTCAATACATTACCACTCGCTCCACCGATACAGTTCCCAGATAAAAACAAAAGTGTACTCCTAGGACTACGTCTAAGCCCTACATTGTATATTGTTTTATTTGTAATCGGAATACCAAAGTTTTATCAATCAATAAAACCTTGTCGCATTTTCGATGGCAAACAATTCGAAGCCAGGGAGGAGATCAAGGTTTGCAGCAAACTCAACCTGAGGCGGAAGCATCATCATTCACACAGTTCACGGTCATCGACGGCATGCACAGTGCATGATATTCTGCTAGATGACGCACGTGTATGGGGGAGCTTCAAGTTCGAACACGAAGGTGGACAGGTTCAGGAGTTTGAATCTTGTGAGAATTGCACCATCCGCTTGGTTGGGCCAGCCAAGGGTGAAGAAGCTCGTCGGAAAACTAACACTTCCTGGTGGAAGACGGAAGTCAGGGACAGACAGCCAAGACTTACGGTGAGGCTGATCGTCAGGGACTTCGGTCTTGGTCGTGTTATTGATATCGATTGGATCCCAATGATGCAGGAGGTGCTACACATGGCAGCTAGCATCAACGTAACGGTCGAGGAGCTGGAGACAAAGGAAGATGCAAAGCAACTCGGGGGATCCGAGATCAGTGACATAGGGGAGCAAGAATTCTGTCGTGGGACGACAGGCATGGAGTCCAGTTGAGGACCCATGGGGTCAATACCCTCTCATCAAACTGGAGGGGGAGATTGTTGGAGTCCAGTCTGGATTTGGTAACAACATACTTGTGGAATCTAAATCTTATTAAATATTTGATTTGATTTGATTTGGATGTCCATAATTGGTGTTGTGCTATTTTAGATATAGCAGAATTCTTATTTTAGAAAATCCTATTATGATCTAAAATAGGATAATTGATGGGCTATTTTAGGTGTAATAGGATTCTTATTTGAGGTCTTCCTAATTAAGAAATCATATTATGACCTAAAATAGGATTTTTCTCATCCTATATATATGGAGTGAGGGTGGAGGCACAAATCACAAAAGTAGAGGTTCGAGGGTGCTTGTCCACAAGAAAATCTAAGAGAAAGTCCGTACTTTGCTCTTAGGAGTTTGCCATCCAAGACAGAAGGAAGAAGAAGATCTAATCGAGGAGTCGTCAACTTCGGTTAGGGAGATTGCTACAGGTTGGTGAGTGATCTTAATTGTAATCTTCTGTATTTTCTTCTTCTTGAGAGTGGTGAGGGGGTTGAACTTATTAGGGTAAAGGGTTCAACGTGAGTTTTATCAATCTTGTAATTTTATCTGAGTTATTAAAGGTTGAGATTTGTCCAGATGACGTACGTCATCGCCGTATACTTGTCTTCATCTTGTGCTTGATGTCCGTTAGACGGGGGTTGATTTTGGTTATGGGGGTTGGCAAACGCTTCCGCACGCGCCTAACAATGTTCGGATAAAATTGATTAACTAACAAATATAAAAATATATTTTTATTATAACTCAAACACACCTACACGTTCTTATTAGGGGGCTCGAACCCTGCCAGTCCCGCCTGATGTCAGTGCTACTTTTCACTTGAGCTACAAGTGCGCTGGACAATGTGAAAAAAAAAAATTAAGACAATTAAGATAATCATATTGAACTCGTAGTGTAACTAATTAGAGCATCTCCAAGGCTAATGTGGTAGTTTAAAAATTGGTGCCACATAGGACAAATACATTTTTTTTTTTCAAGAAAGTGCTCTCCAATGCAAATATATTAAATTTTTTTTTTTTTACCGAGTAGACTATAATTTTATAAGACAATATGAAGTAAGATGTCTGTTATTAGACATTCAACATCATAGCCACATCGACATGGCATGTCATTTGCATCTATTATTTTTGTTCAAATTTCTTTTAAATTAGAAAATATTGGATTTGATTAAATTTAACTGCCATATGTGAAAAAAAAAAAAAACTTAAACGATACATTTGCATTGAAGATGACTTTATGTCTTTTGTAAAATCTTTTTTGTCACTTATGAAACAACCCACAAGACATTGTTTATTTAAGACCGGTACAATAAAAATTTAAGAATTTTGCATTTGAGATGTTCTTAGGCTACAACAAACTTTGGATGAAAAAACAATGTCACAACATTTATCTTTTGTAAATTAAAAATGCCATATTAACACGTGAATATTTATTTTTTTATACTATATTGTATCATATCAATGCCAAAAATAGAACTTTTAGGAATATAATTTTCTTTATCCATATTAGTTTCAACGTACCAAACGCAATGTAAAATAATTTAATGAATCACACCCATCCTACAAAGAATGATAATAAAATACAATTGTTGTTACTATTTATTAATTATATTGTTACTGTGTTAAAAGTAAATGTTAGAATCATCATTTTTGTCTGCATCAAAAGTTAATCCAAATGGTTGAGCACCTTAAAAAAAAGACAATTTAAACCTTTCTTAGACATGGGCTTATAATTACGTGGAACTAATTTCACTAAAATTTGATTGTAGCATTATTTCAAAAAAAAGACAAATTTAAACCTTTCTTAGACATGGGCTTATAATTACTTGGAACTAATTTCACTAAAATTTGATTATAGCATTATTTCTATAAGAATTATATTATGCTCCTAGAGTAATATGAATCTTTCAAATTTTTGAAAGTTTGCCTATATCTCCAAGATATAAGTGATAGTAATTGGAGTTTACAAATAATTTTTGAGAGGGTTCTTAACTCCTTCGAATATCTTTTAATATTTTTGTGTTAGAATATGAGTTATTCGTCATGATATGTTGTCGGGACGGTGTGCGTGGTACTAGTTCTTTTATTCTTTGGCATCGATTTTTTTATTTTTGAAATTATATATAGAAAAAAGGAAAATAAAGATTGGAATTTTGTAATTGGAATAAATTAGAAACTAGAATAGAAGAAAAGAGAGATACAAAAAAGAAAAAAAAATAAAAGAAAAAGAAAGAAAAAGACGGAAAGGAGGAGGGATCCTCCACCACGCTGCTAAATTCCAATCCTTCTTCTTTCTCCCTCCCTCACTGCCTCAGTCTTCCTCCCCACTTTCTTTCTTCCGATGTGACTCCCTCCAAAATTATTGCATGGATAAAATATCATCCCCTCTCCCCATTACCACTACTTATTCCCTTCTCCCTCGTCCCCCAAACCCAAACCCTAACCCTAACAATGACCGACGTCTCACCCAAATTCCACCCGACGGATCTCCTCTCTTCTCCTCCTCCTCCTCCCACCACCACCACCGCCATCCTCTCCCCCTCCGCCACCGCCCATGACGGACTCGAGTTCTGGCAGTTCATGGCCGCTGGCTCCGTCGCCGGCCTAGTCGAGCACACCGCCATGTTCCCCGTCGACACCCTCAAGACCCGCATCCAAGCCCAACGCAACGGCGGAGGGCTCCGCTCCGTCCTCTCCTCCATCCTCCGCTCCGAGGGCCCCCTCAGCCTCTACCGCGGCATCTCCGCCATGTCCCTCGGCGCCGGCCCCGCGCACGCCGTCTACTTCTCCTTCTATGAGCTCTCCAAGTCCTTCCTCGGAGAAAAGGTCGCCAACCCTAACCTCTCCTCGCTCGTCCATGCCGCCTCGGGGGTCCTCGCCACCGTCGCCAGCGACGCGGTCTTCACCCCCATGGACACCGTCAAGCAGCGCCTCCAGCTCAAGAGCAGCCCCTACCTCGGGGTAGGGGACTGCGTGGGGAGGGTTTTCAGGGAGGAAGGCTTCAGGGCGTTTTATGCGTCGTACCGGACCACCGTGCTGATGAATGCCCCATTCACCGCGGTGCACTTTGCGACGTACGAGGCGGCCAAGAGAGGGCTGCTTGGGGGCACCACGAGGGCGCAAGACGAAGAGGAGGAGGGGCTGGCGGTGCATGCCACGGCAGGAGCGGCAGCCGGGGCGCTGGCCGCAGCCGTGACCACCCCGCTCGATGTGGTCAAGACCCAGCTGCAGTGTCAGGTATATTGCTTCTGTATTCAATTAGAAAGCACTCCAGAACTATATGGTGTAGGTAAGTTGACACCTAACACTCATAAGTGCAGTGTCTCATACGTATTGGACACTAACACACGCACCAAAATACACTAGGAGACAACAAAATTGGTACTGTGTTGCCGTGTCCTTATCTTGTCTTGTGTATGTTGCACCATAGGTTGACATGTTAACTGGGGTTCATCTTTCTAAAAGTGGGATCTTTACTAGAATTGCTGCATTAGAAGAGGCACCCTTAAGATGTCTGGAAAGGGAAAACATGGTATTCTCTTTTGTAGGAAGAGACTTTGTAGGAAGAGACTGTTCTTAGTGGAAAGAAAACACCCATCACAAGCCAAAAGTTAGTGTTTCTTCTGCTGATATATCAGAAAGACTGATGCATCAGATTGGCCAATGTAGGGCGAACTGACAATGTTGGGAAGAAGAAACTTTTAGGAAATTGCTTCCATAAGTAGAACGCTCGGTGATTGAATCATTTGACAAATTGATTACAGAGTTATAAACTTACCAACAATATTTTTCTTGCCAGAAACGGATAGCTTATGTTGGAATTGGTCACTACTAATGGCATCATAATGTTCTCCAAAAAGACCTAATATTAGACCTAATATGTAGGCTCTCATATCGAATTTTAGCAATATTGTATTATCTATTTTGCTTTATGTATCTTGCTAAGAGATGCGACTATTGAGCTTGGTAAAATGGGCTAATCATAATTCACTCCTCATAGCAGATATAATAAAGTAGCCCTATGGCTTTCCTCCTCCCCTAAGTATAGTGAGACATGCTTTTGTCACGTTCCAATCCCAAAATATACGGGACCGAGCCACGTGACTAGGCCAGCTAATACGACTATTGGGAGGATCAAACCCTATTGGTTCTCCCGAAGTGTACTCCATATGCAAGTGAACTCTAGTCTACGGATAATATTTATCGGACATGTAAACTAATTTCATCCATAAATAAAGCTAGAACATAATCACATAGATGAATATATAAGACTGAAAATGTAAATACTGAATGGGAGACATCAATGGAAATATATCCAATATATACAAATTTGACCGAGTTTGACGGGAACAGACCCGCTACTACAAATATTGAAATAGAAGAAATGCTGAAAGATACCAGATCCAAATATCGGCTATCTAGATAGACGGATCCCAAGTGAAAGTCCTACTACAACTCAGAGATACTCCTCGAGGTAGACCTAGACGTTCTCAGCTATTGCAACATCTGTGTAAACTCCGGGATCGTACTATTCTGAATAGATTACCTCACATATGCTTGGAAGGAAATAAATGTCCTCGGAGGGACATAGCAAAATACTTGATAGCAAGCTGAAAGTAAAGTAGTATAATGTCACACTCATGATCACGGGGTACGACCAAGACTAACTAACTATGATATGCAATTTAGTCGTAGCTCGGTGTAAGCTCACAATACTGTAATTCTGCAGCCCGACACAAGTCTACCAGTATATAGTAAATCTCTATTGAAGCTCGGTGTGAGGCTTGCGGTCATCGCGGATTAATTGGTGTATAATAGGTCAACGTCTAGTAACTGCCCTCTTTGCCCAATGAGACTACATGTGTTGCGTCCATGACACGCTCAATCGATAACCTACTATCTACACGAGTCTACAGGGGATCCAAAAGTACTACAATAATCCACAAGTTTGAGAATACAATAAAACATAAATTTTGCTCTATGATCTTTATAATGGGTCAACTCCCTGGACGTTCTGAAGGTAAGTCGCATACAGAGGTACGCGACGTTGGCCATGCGGAGGAGGTTGCGGTAGAGTTACGCTCCTTCGGCTGCGAGCTCAAAGCTAGGGGTAACTTTGGGGGAGGGTTAAGCTATGGTGATTGGAATGGAGTGGCGGTGGTGGTGCTAGGTGGAGCAGCTGTCAGCAGCTTGAGCTTTAGCGGAGCTCACCGCTGACATAGGTGTCGGGCTCAGGCCATTGAGTTCGAAGATGATGAACGGTTCGTCGGAGATAGGGTCAGTGCTGGAGGAAATGAACGAAAGTAGAGAAGAAGAGGAGAAGACAGATGTCACTGTTCCATTGCCATCCCGATCTGCTAAATGGGGATCCTGGGGTTCAAGCTTGGGACAGATTTGCAAAAGAATGATTTGTTTTTTCAAAATTTAATTTGCACAAGAAATTTGCAAGAGTGATTTAATTTGCATTCCTGATTTAATTTAAGTTTTTGGTTGATTTCTAAATCAAATTTGAATTTGATTTAATAGGGAATATTGAAATTAGGGTTTATAATAGGAAATTGATCTTTTAACAAGGAGAAAGGTTAACAAGAATTTAAGACAAGTTTATATATTTATAAGTGCAACAACTAACAATTTATTTATTTATTAATTAATTAGAAAAGTATTTACATAAAATTTATTTCCTGATAAAGAAAGTTATTAACGAATGCCAATCAATTAGAAATTGAAAAATCTAAGGAAAGATTCCAAAAATTCAGAACGGGGGTTTACACCTGTATTTAAGATTATTGTATTTCTCAAGAAGTTATGTTTATTTCTCAAGAAGTATGTACACGTGTATTTCAATAAAATTATTGTATTTAAGAGTTATACTTTTAGATATGTTGGAAGAAGTCATTCTCAAGAAGTTTTCTCATGTTAATGACCTAGCAAGAGTGTAAGCATGAACTAGAACTTGAAGCCTCTGTAACTTGTATGATTTGGACACTTTACATATTAGAGGTCTTTTATAAAACATTCACCTTAGTTATGTTTATTTTAAAAACAAACACATCAAAGTGAGATGAAATATTCGAGATGCCATTCAAAATTGTGAGATGAAATTAGATATTAAGCCTCAGTAAATTTAATATCAATTTTACATGTACCTGAAGATAAGTAGATATTATTTGTCTTTTTGTAAAGAACATTAACATCTAGTCCAGGTACTTATATCTTGAAGGAGCGAGCATGCAAGAGTAAGCAAAAGTAAAATGTTACTGCCTTACCCGTCAACAGTGGAAGAGAGTACTAAAATTCTATTCTCGTGGAGGTTGAGGATGTATATAGGGGTGAGCAATGGTTCGGTTCGGTTTGAACCGAACCGATTTTCTGGAAACCGAAAAAAACCGAGAACCGTATTTTTCGAAACCGTAAACCGAACCATATTTGGCAAAACCGGATAAAACCGAACCGAACTAAATCGGTTCGGTTTAAGGTCGGTTCGGTTTTATGGAGTAAAACCTAGCCTAACGTCTTTTTTGAAAAACTGGAGTTTCTATTCAAATAACAACAATAAGTTTCTATTCAAACTGGAGTCATCTCGAACTGCTTTGCTGCCGAAACCGGTGCAACCGTCTCCTCCTCCCCCACTTTGGAGTTCCGCAACTCACTTCTTCCAAAAAAAATATGGAAGTCATTTTGCAGAAGAATGGCAGGGGACACGAACTGCTCATGTCCCATCACTCCAGTTCCTTAAAATATTTTGAAACCGTAAAACCGAACCATATTTGGCAAAACCGGATAAAACCGAACCGAACTAAATCGGTTCGGTTTAAGGTCGGTTCGGTTTTATGAAGTAAAACCTAGCCTAACGTCTTTTTTGGGGAAAAAAAAAAAATACTAGGCACACAGCATGCACATGGGAACAACATATAAATTGTTCTAATGTAGAGATCGTTCCATGCTTCATCAAGATGTGCAATTATTCCTCCTAGTTTCTGTGTTCAAAAATGAAGAATTAGTAATATGTAGAGTTGTTGCTTCATATGTGATATGTGATGTGATTATGGCATAGTTCAGAAGCCAAGTTCAACTACCTTTTCTATAAGATCGAACACATCTTGGTGGATGAAGGAGGGGCACTCCAGTAGCTCTGTAAGAAGAACCCAAGCCAACATGACCAATGTCACCATGGCAGACGCTCTCAAAGACCTTCATATAGTCAAAGGATCGAAGAATTCCAAGAGAGCCAGAACTTGCTGTCCTCCGAACAGGCCAAGTTGAACACTAGCGGGCGCAAGACGGCCCGGCCGAGCCGAAGGAGCCGCAGGGGAGCCAGCTGCCGCGCCGCGTGACCACGAGATCCCCCAAGTCTCGAAGTTGGACATAGGAAGGGAAGGAGGAGAAGATGGTGGGTTGCTCCAAGCAAAGGAAGGAGGAGACCACGAGAGCCCCAGTCTCTGATTTGGAGGAAAAAAATTTCAAGCGACGGCAGAGAAAGGAAAGGAGGAAAGAGATTTTAGGTTTTGGAGATTTTATATAGGGGAGGGGTAAAAAGGTAGTTCTATATATGGAAATTCGGGTTTCGGTTTCGGTGGGTAACCGAAACCCAAAAACCTCTATCCGAACCGTTAAACCGACATTACTAAACTACAGAACCGAAGTCCGACCCGTTTCAAATTAAACCGAACCGAAATCCAATTTAGGTTCGGTTTGGTTCGGTTTTCGGTTGAAAACCGTAAATTGGTCACCCCTAGATGTATATTTTAAAACTTGCTGGCACGATATGTAATAAGTCATTGAAAACATTCCTATAGAATATAAAAGTTCAATTTGGTTTTATATTGACAACTAGCCAAAAAAAAACATTTGTGCAAATTGCAATTAAGAAAAAGTTTAAATGTTAAATATCTTTTGAAACATAAGAACTAAAGGTTAAAGTTTAAACATGTGTTTTCATGTATATTTGCAACGATACACATATATAGTGTCCTTGTGTCTAGATTTTGGCGAGGTGAGAACTCGCACAATATAGAGGCAGATGATAGTAACTTTCATTTGTTATATTAAATTACGAGAGCTTAGGAGCTTGATGTGGCCTTTATCTTATGAAGCAAGAAACTTTCCAAATAGGATATCATAATAGCGGTAGGAGAAAACACCCGGCATATTTAAAACTCAGTAATACAAATAACTAACAAAAATAATACTTAACCTGGAATATACTTATAGAACTGAACCAAAACTAATTAGCTAACTAAACCTGACTCAGACTGCTGGTCACAATGCCTTAAAGTTGAGAAGCTCCACATAAGAATTGACCAACATATTATAGAAGGCGATCTAGAGAGATTATGGGACCACAAGCTAAGGTAATAAGCTTAGAAGACGGTAAAGCAGTATATCCTGCCTAGACAAAATCTTGTCGGACAATATTATAATACTGTTAAAGTTGCACCCTTTTCTTGTCAATTCACACAACTCAATCATATAGTTGCAGCTTGTTTTATGACAAATTACAATAGCAAATTTAAAGTAAGATGAACCAAGCAAGTATGTTATCTGTTTCTTTCCTCTAGAGAATATGTATATCAATAGATATATGATAATGCAAAGGAGTCTCTCTGATTTTAGTTGTTATGACTGTGTAACATCTTTTTAGCGGACAACTAGTGCTTGTAAGTAGTTATCAATTGCTTTCCAGAATTGAATTTGCAGGACCGATTATTTACTTTCTGCTTTGTAATTTCATTTGCATCAATGTTCGGTTCAATTATGATTTAAATTCTTCCTTTGTTTGTTGACACTTGACAGGGTGTTTGTGGTTGTGATAAATTTTCTAGTACTTCCATAAGGGAGGTTATAAAAACAATTGTAAGGCGCGATGGGTATGTTGGTCTGATGAGGGGATGGAAGCCTAGAATGCTCTTTCATGCGCCTGCTGCTGCCATTTGCTGGTCTACCTATGAAGCTTCCAAGTCCTTTCTTCAAGGTCCCAAATGACTGGAAACCGTCTTGATACCTACACATGTAAAGTAGTTCATATGAGTTATATATAGTGTTTATGCTTCCTTCACCTATGTTGCCCGAATGCTGAATCTTTTTTTAAAGATAACTGGTTGTATATCTAATAGTCAAATAACAACAGTAATAAAATAAAGGTGGAAGGGTGGCTATTTATATCTTCTTTCTTTAACTGCAAGGATAACTATAAATATTTTTACTTCATATAGTTGTTCTATAGGAGTTTGTATCTGCGGAACACTGTTTTCTGTTGTCATTTTTTAGCGACAATTGCTATAGCTGCTTTGAATTGAATTATTACAGACATGTTCCGTAATTATTGTGGTATTGCCAACTATGGGCCCGTTTAGCGACAATTGCTAGAGCTGCTTTTGAATTGAATTATTACCTGTAATTTATTGTGGTGTTGCCAACTCTGGGCCCGTTTGCTTAACATAATGTAATTGGAATTATGCTATCAATCTAATATGGGTGTTTGGTGGACCGATTTTTTTCTTGGGTGTAATATAATGCAATTAAAATTTGATTACATTACATCATTTTCTTTCAAAATTAATTACATCATTTTCTTTCAAATTCATGTGATTATATTACAATTTACAACCTTAAAAAATAAAACAAATCAATTTTTCTGTACTTTATTTTATTTTAATCAATTAATTTTAATTTGTTATTTATTTTTTTTATGTTTTACTTTTTATAATGTTGTAATTTAGTTTTTTTTTTAAATTTTATTATTTAGTTACTTTTTATTATTTTTCTTTTTTTTAATTTTTATTTTTTTCTTATTTTTATATTTTTATATTTTTATACTTTATATTTTTTATTATATTATTATTATTATTATATTTTGTTATTATTATTATTATTATTATTATTATTTTATTTTTCATAATTCAAATTTTATTAATTTTTAGAATTAAAAGTTTTTTTTTTTTTTCTTTTTCATTAATTTTTTTAAATATCTAATAGTTATAAAAAAATTTAAATTAAATATTTTAATTTTATTGTTTTTTAATATTTTAATTTTATTGATTTACTTCTAAAAGTTTTATTTTGTATTTTAAAGGGCTAATTAGCATTTCTATCCTAGATTTTATACCAGCTTATAGTTTAAACTCTAACATGTCCAATTGAAAATTTTGAACTTTGAATTTTTATCTTGTATTTTTTCCTTATAACCTTAACATGAGTAACACATGCTAGGAATGAGAGTATAATAGAAAAAATAAAACCAAAAATAAAATCCAAATCCAAATCCAAACTTTTCAATTGTACATGTCGAGGCTTAAACTCTAATCTGGTATAAAATATAGGGTCTAAATGCTAATTAGCCCTATTTTATATTTGAAATTAAAACTTTTTTAATGCATTACAAACTCAAATACGTCACACAGTAAACCAAACATTATTGATATTACATTACATGGTTTGACATGTTCCAACCAAACCACACTTTTAATTATCGATCGATATCGATATGATATTGCTGATACCAACACAGTTAGGCATGTTCCGATCCGATACCGACATTAGGAGTCTCTTTTTTAGTCATTCAATATAGAAAATTGAACGAAGAAAACTAACCAACAAAGGTGTAAAAGTATAGTGAAGCCATAAAAGCATGTAAACCAAAAAAAAATTGTTTATCTTAGGTAAACCAATCAACTGTGATGACTATTATTTTTATTCAATTTCAAAAAAAAACACCTTATAAAATGTTTAATTATGCCTAAATGTATACGCAATATTGCAATTCAAATGACCATTATTTAATTTTGAACTATTAAAATATACCCTCACTTTTTTTGGGACATTTTTGTTTGTTAGGGGGACATGATTTGGAGTTGAGACCCAATCTCATAGTCATAGATACACATGACCATTAGCATATTAAATTTTAATTAAATTCAAATATTGGTAAGAAATATAATGTAATTGAATATAGTAACTTTTAGTGAATTAATTACATTAAGCTAAACTATAATTGAAAAAAACAAATAAAGGAGCACTACTTTATGGGGTGGACGGGAGTGTCACCAATACAAAAATTGTTAAAAATGACACTTTATAGATGACACTCATCTCAAAATATTATTAATATTACTTTTATTGTTGTCTCAACTAATGATCTTTATTAATTAACTCTATCAATGATGAAAAAAGATAGCGTCCTCATAAAGTACTCTAGATAACGATTAAATTTATGAAATACCATATTTTGTATGTAAAAAGAAAAATATGTAACACTAACCATGACATGGATATTAAGGATCATTTATTTTAAACATTAACGGAGACCAAATATGTGTCATAAATTATTGATTGAAAAATGACATATTAACAAGTATTTGTCATGTGATTAAAAATAATATACCGAGCAGCAACTACGACAATGATCGAAAAGATACTATAACTACAACGTATAAATGTTCTTATCCTTCCTTAGTATCGACTACTTGGGTCCCATTTCATTTCTTTTTGATATAACCCTTGTTTAAATTTGGACTACATCTTTTCGACTTATCTCACCCTTTGTGCTTACTATTGTTCTATCCTCCAACTTTATATTTTCCCGCCTTTACACAAGTCAATTTCCATATTACATCTGACTTTAGCTTGATTTATTCATGTAAAGTCCGTCTTATCAAGTTTGGCTTATGTATTATTTCTTGTTAGCACGGTTGATACATACTGTTTAGGGGTGAGCATTCGGTTTATTCGGTTTAAACCGAATCGAATAACCCAAATCGAATTGGACCGAAACCGAATAAGCAAAACCGAAACCGAACCGAATTGGCCCAAAACCGAATCAAATCGAACCGAATTAAATCGGTTCGGTTTTCGGTTTATTCGGTTTATTCATATTTTTTTTTGATTTTTTTGAGCTTTTTTTGTTAATATTATAGTAACTAATATACATAGACATATTTAGTATATACTATATATTTAGTATATACCTATATATATTAATACTTATATATATAGTACACACACACACACACACACACACACACACACACACACACACACAGATATATATATATATATATATTATATATATATATATATATATATATATATATATA
>JANAVB010011810.1:0-44180 GCA_029216955.1 Iris pallida
TGACTCGCACGGAATGTGCTCGGGATTGAGGATTATGCGAAGTATAAAATGCGAAAATGAGTGAGTAGGTGAAATCGAATTGAGGAAAAGTTAGGGTGTACGATTGGATGACTTGATCAAGGATATTGATACGGATCGTATACGAAAAATTAGCATGACAGATAGATAGCATGCAAGAAAGGCTTGATTTTGAAGTTATATGAATGACTTTAAGGACTGGATTGAATGTTGCTCGATGATTTGAGTTAGCAAGGAATGATGCGAATTTAGGAAATACGTTGGTCGATGACTTAAGATAGACGGATGAACAATACGTGAATTTGTGTTTGAGAAAAATTGATGTTGTAAATGATTCGAGGAATAATGATCGAACTTGAATTGAATGTCGAGGAGATTATCCAGTCGAACGATGGTATCATTCGCACGACTCGAAATTAGTTGCAAAGGAAGATCGTCAGGTTACGCATATCGTCGATGGTATTGAGACGT
Organism: Iris pallida; assembly: GCA_029216955.1. Lineage (NCBI taxonomy): Eukaryota > Viridiplantae > Streptophyta > Magnoliopsida > Asparagales > Iridaceae > Iris > Iris pallida. The sequence goes on from JANAVB010011810.1 coordinate 490, forward strand.
ATCAAAGATCGATATACGATAATTCAGAGGTACTCTGACTTGGCGAATGACGATCGTGCAAGTGTTATTGTTTGGTTGGATGCTATACTTAAGATTTTGATTGAGATGAATGTTGGATAAAAACAGAAGTGCCTTGAGGGTTATGCGGATAACCACAGCGTCGACATTCTTGTCTTGCACGAGCGCAACTCCAGTCTCGCACATGCGTCACGTCGAATTTGGGGCGATCGTTCCACGTGAGCGCTGACATGGTGATTCATGTCGCGGGAATGATCGGACTCGAAAAATCAGGATACGACAATTTTGATTGTCTCTAATTGTTGGTTTGATGCGAAGGAAAATTCTAGGATGTTTGGACTTATGATTGACGATTGAGTAAACTTTAGGATTGAAAAAATCCAATCTACATATTGAGAATGAATTAGTCTAGATACAAAATAAGAGTTACATCCCGATGAGGATGACTATCCCGCGGGAGCATACATGATGATTCATGCCCACCGTCGATAATCTGAATCGTGTGAGATCGGAGCGCAATATATTGTTAAGCTAGACGACCTCATGATCGAATACGTGAATTGGGATGAATGACTTAGGGAATATAAAATATGAATTATGGTTTAGCGATAAATTGTGTTGTAGCGTGCTTGACTTGGAAGGATTGATAGACAGATTATGTCGAACGTTTTCGAAGAGATAAACTATACGAAATGGCTTGATGAACGAGCGATATGTTCATGTCAAGGATTGATTGAACGTGAGTTGTCGTAGGATGGCTTTGCAGAATGACTCGGACCCCGTACGACGAATGTTGGGATGTGTGTAGGAGATCTATGTTCGATGTTTAGAAATCGGAGTGATACAAGCTTGGGTAGAAAACCCCGTACTATCAATTTGGTTTGACCTTAGGATGGGGACAGTGTTGATATTGTTGTTTGGGAACTATGATTCCAATACTGATGGATGACCTTAGCCAAAAGACATAGCCTAACGATTAGGAGACGTCCCGGTGCGGAGCGATAGGAATTATGGAAGCACCACTCATGAAGCTCGGTTGACATGCACGTATATCATGGACGCCCGAATATATGTACGATCCGACTCGAGTGGGGATGGCAGATTCTCTATTACGAGGCTTGGTTGAAATACATGTATTTTGGGGACGCCTGGAATATGTGTACGATCCAAACTAAGTGATACGTTGAATCAAGTGAGACTTGAGGAATGGAAAAGTGTCAAGGATTTAGAAATAGAGTTTTAAAAGAAATATGACGGTAGTGCGAGCGTGGCTCGGATTGAGAAAACGTATAGGAGTAGTACGTGTGAGAGTCCTTGAATGTTGAGTAAAGTAATAAGTCGATAAGTGTACTGAGTTGTGGTGTATGATGTAGTGCCCCGTCCCGCTCAGTCAATCGGAGGAATCAAAATGCCGATGGCGTTCGGACTTAGCCTTGTAACGGCTTGATCGGAGGCATCGCTCGGTCGAGGCGACCGCTCGCTCAGGTGGGGAAGTTTCGGTGAACTTGCCTCATCTTATCCTTCACATAATAAATTGTATGTTTTTAACTTGCACAAGTAGGCTTGATAATAAAAGAGACGAATCCACATTGATAAGGGAATAATTCTGACGGGTCGAATTGAGTTAGAATATGAAAAGGTCCAACGGTCGTCCTAGAGTTGGTGCATGGTGTGCTTTGAAAATGATACTCGATCCTTCGTCCCGTGGCTTGGAAGAAGGAAAGTTGGTTGAGTAGGCGAAGTTATGAACGTAGCCTAAGTTATAGGCGTCGCCCGCATAAATGCTTTATAAAACATGCACGGTCCCATCGTCCAAGGCTTGGCATAGGCTTGATTTTCCCATGAGTTAAGTGCGTTGAACATATTGTGACCTAAGTCTAGGAACCCAATGACTTGGTCGTTCAAAGTCGAATGCGTGCACGACACGTTCCCATGATGCAAGGCTTGATACAGTCTTTGCTCGTCAAGTTGTTGCAAAGTTAAGTAAGGCAAGGACTATCAAATAGGCGTTCATGAGTTGAATAGTCCCACGAGATATCCCAAGGCCCGTCGTATAAAGTATAACTCGGGCAGTAATATGCATAGAACACGGTTGGCATTAAGGCACGATGTACGGACTTAGTGTTTAAGGCACGAGCCACGGTTGATTTAAAGTGAGTTTAGAAAAAGGGGGATATCAAATAGTCATTCCTAAGTTTAGTAAAAAGGATATTGCATCAAGGGAGAAGACTCGCGAATGTGGATCGTCGAGGGATCTCAAGGATAGAAGTCTTGAACTTGGTTTTGAAAGAGAGGGTGATACTGAAAGAAAGATGACTATGTGAGATGTCAGTTGAGTCGAGTCTTGCATGGCCATGGGCAACTTGTCGACAAGGGCGATGTTTCCTCGAGCGGTAACCCGGGACCACGGGACCGACTTAGTCTAGGAGGAAACAGGGTATAGTCATGCATAAGGTTTTAGCACGGGTTAAGCGGAGACTTGCAACGAAGCTAGCTACTTGCGTTGAAAGGACCCCGATTAACAAAGCTATACGTCGCAGGATAGCTTGTTATGCTAGTGGCTAAGTTCATATAGATGTCGACAGAATAGCGGCTATTCGCGTGTATGCCTTTGGATTGAGTCGAGTTGAATGTGTGTACAGTTAGAATACAAAGTTTGGGCCTAAGATTGGGTTTCAACATAGGCGTCGTGCTTCGGCACGAGATGGGGCGTCAAGTCTTAAGTTGTTGGATAGAGTCGTATAAGTTGGCTTGAGTCGTTGGAGTTTAAGTCAGGAAACTGTCGTAAGGCAAAGTTGGTTGAGTGACACTAAGTTCACAAGTCTCGATTGGGTAAGTTGATGTCACTTCCCATTCCCAGAATACGTATTTTTAGAATGCATGTACTATTTAAATGTAAATATTTTATATTTATCATGTATTGCTCTGTATTTAAATCCCTTTAATTTTATGTTAATTAATTTTCTGTAATTTCATTTCTGCACTTTACTTTTTGCTTTTATACTCTGCTTAGCTTTGCTATGGGTTCGGCTCAGATTGGTTTAATTATGTTGGTTCATCATGAACCGAAATAAATGCCCACCTACCACCACCCCATTTAAAGCTCCAAACCCTTTCTCTCTCTTCATTACTTCTTCTCATTACTCTTCTTCTTCCTCCTAACTCTCCCACCAATCTAGGAGAGCAAGGCAAGTGCCAACTTGCTTCTTGATGGATTTCCATTATTATTGTTCCATCATCTTCCTTATTTGATTCTAAGTCTCTTTAGTACTTAACATTTTTAATTTCTATGGCTTATTTGTTGTAGATCTAAGTTTGATGTATTTTTGGATTTCTTAGGTTTTGATCTAGTAAACTTTGTTATCTTCAAGTTTGATGGTTCCATGTTGTAGAGAATTTCGTTCTACCCAATTTTGACCTATGGAAGTCCATATTTGGGCTTGGAATGAAGGATTTATGGAGCTTGGAAGCAATGGCTTCCATGGTTCTGTTCTCAGAAAAATTCGGAGAGGAAGAACAGTCACAGCCGCACGAATCTTCATTCCTCAGGCGCATGAGATTATTATTTCCCAATTATTTTCCACAGTGCATGAGATTATTTATTTCTCAATCATTTCCCACAGCCGCATGAATCTTCATTCCTCAGGCGCATAAGATTATTTATTTCCCAATCATTTCCCACAGCGCATGAGATTATTTATTTCCCAATCATTATTTATTTCCTAATTTTTATTTTCCGAATTTGGCATTAATTAACATTGATTGTTAACTTGATTAATTATTGATCATGCGTTCCTAGATGGAACTAAGAGACTGGCTAGTCGTCTTATTGAATTAAATGGAATAAGACACGTTCATATTTGCAATCGATTGGCCAATCCCGAATATTGACATATAGATACATGCAGGCTACAATTATTTATTTATTTTACGAAAGCAGCATGTGTACTCTATGGTCAAGGCATGATTATTCCGTAGTTAGTTTTTAATTGTTGCATTACGCTATGTAAGACCTACAACCTAACCGCACGGGTATCGTTGTAGAGTTGGGCATATCGTACCTTGTACGAAAGTACTCATTCTGAATGACCATGATCCACGGCATGGGATTTCACTTAACATAGAGGCTACTAAGTTAAATAAAATAATGATTACATGGAGAGTATGGATTTCCGAGTTCTTACATGGCAGCCCTTTTTGGGACTATTAGTGCCCGACAGGCCGGCTGGTTCCCACAGATATTATAAGTCTGCTACCCGGGCAGGGAGCGGTATCTGCTTATATTATTGTATATTGTATATTAATGACGGGCGTCCCACTGGGACTCGTCTAATTCATGATTAGCGCAATTGATTGATTGGATAGACTAGCCTTGCTTGCCCATTGTAAGAACTGAGAAATCCTTATCGCATAATTCCAGGATAACTTGGGACTCACAGTAGCAAGCCGTAGTAGTTGTATGGCCGGTTAAACTGATTTGTTTGTGTACTGTACCTACTCTGTTAACTAACTAAGATGATCAGAGTGTCGAGACATGACGGACCAACCTCTGTCCTTGTTTGGTTGGGAGGTTGGTTCAAAGTGTCGTGACATTATGTGAATCCTAGTAGCAAGCAGAGATCTATATATCCTATTCTCTTATTACTGGTTTTAACTCCTCATATCGTGCTTTCTTTCGGTACTTGCTATTAGAGGTCTAACCTCTCTGGTTTTGCATGGCCAGATTTAGAGCCGGTTCCCGAGGACTCAGCTTACTTCTACCTCCAAGATGGTCAATACTAGAGGAATGATCGCAGGAGGACTCGAGTGGGTTCCTTACTTCCCCGCTCATTTTGTTACTTACTTTATATTTTGCCGTTTGGCACCGACATGTTAGTCGGATTGTCTTGTACTTACTTTTACATAATTACAATTAAGTCAGACTGCAGCTGATAACAATTGTGTATATGTTGCTATATCATCTGGCTATGTTTTGTGAAGCCAGATCTCAAGAACATTTTGACTAAGCGTTTGGGACGCCTTATTGCTTATTCTTAAATGTTCTCTGTTATTGCTTCTTGTTTGAATGATTGAGACAATAGATGTGAAGTGACCATAGCGAGACTTTCATGTAGTATGTACCCTCTTGTCTTTTAGACAGCATTGATCATATTATACGATATTCATCTACCCGTAATACGTAGCTGGCTGAGTCATTCCCCCGCTCTCCAGTATTCTGGTTCTGGGGCGTGACAAGGTTTTAGTGGTGGCCCATGCAGGTTTGATTTCAGACTTGTGGGATGTTTTAATTTATAGGATGTCTCAATCACACATGTTCCCCCTTGATCTCATGATTCGTTACTCTCAAATCTAGCTTGATATTCCGGTATCCTTTGACTTCATTGATCTTTCCTGTCCGATCGTTTGATTGTTCTTTTGTCCCTTTTCTTAGGGGCACCTCGTCCGCATCTGTCATGATTGGGCAACAACAACAAGAGCAACACGGACAACCTGACCTTGTTGGTCAGCAACAAGGGCCGGTACTAACTTAAGAGACTATCCAAGAAGAAGTAATAGTGGAAGCAGCAGCTGGATCACAGTATCCGGAGGTTCCACCACTACCAACAGTTCCACCTACCCCTGCGGAAATGGACACACCGGCTCTTCTGGAGATCATGAGAGGGATGATGGCCACTCAGCAACATCAGATGTTAGCCCAACAACGTATGCACGCTCAGTTACAAGAGCAGAATGTACTACTTAACCAAGGATTGCATATAGCTTTGGAAAGAGGGGCGAGGACAGATTCAGGAGCATCAGCCAGGTTTTGCAAGTTCAACCCCCGCCGTTTCGAGGGCACGGAAGATGCCATTTCAGCAGATGCATGGCTTAAGGATATTGAGGCTATTCTGACAGCAGCTAAGGTGCCGGCAGAAGAACGTGTGGATCTAGTGAAGTTGTTGCTTCAGGATCTCGCACGTGATTGGTGGGAATCAGAGGAAGTAGGCATCAGACGTCCTGTTGCTTGGGACGATTTCACTGCAAGATTCAAGACGAAGTATTATGGAGTTGTGGCACAGTTTGAGCTACAACAGAAGTTTATCAGCCTCAGACAGGCTGACAAGACGGTAGATGCTTATGCAGCGGAGTTCTGCAGATTGAGTAGGTTCGCCCCAAAAATGGTAGCCACAGAGCGCCAGAGGGCTATGAGGTTTCAGCAAGGGTTTCATCTTGAACTCTTGCAGTTGATAGAGGGGCACAATTATCAGACTTTCGATGAGATATTGACGGCCACTCGGAGGCATGAGATCACCACTCAGAGGATCACGGTAAGGACTGGAGGTCAGAAGAGATCACACAGCTAGATTGAAAGAGGAGGGGGAGCAGCGCCCCGTACAACAACACCTTCCCCTGGCTTTCGCATTCACGATGTGGCAATACGAGGGCCAGCACCACCCAGGCAGCAGCAACAGCAACAGAGGAAGAACCAGCAACCCCCAGCAGGCTGTACTTATTGCGGAAAGATAGGGCACACTAGAGATGTGTATCGGACATTGAACGGGCAGTATTTGATATGTGGGAATCCAGATCATCGGGTTACCACATGTCCCATGAATTCGAGGTCAGGAGGACCAGTACAACAGTTTCCTGCTCTGCCAGCACCAGGGGCAGGACATTATCGAGGGCCAGCGGTAGCAGTGAGGCCGTTGGCACAACGCCCGTTTATGACACAAGCTCAAATGTTTCGACAGAAGGGACCGCCGATGCAGCAACACCAGCATAGACCACCCCAGCATTGTAGGACCGATTGTAGGAACGAGTTGTAAAGTGTAATACTCTAGAGGGGGGGTGAATAGAGTAGGCAGCGGAAATTAACTATTTAAAAATGTTAGTAACAAGATCACAGAATATATATATATCACAGATATGTAAATGAAAAGTAGAGAGTAGAGAGCAAACGCAAACACAAGGATGTATACTGGTTTCCCTCTGTTGAGGACTAGTCCAGTCGGAAGAACTCTAGCTTCCAGTTGAATCCACTATGGAAAATCACCACAAGTTTTCATCCGAAGTTCTTGCAACTTCTACAACGCAAGCTTTGATCCGAAGTAATCGACCAACTTCAATTGTGAAGTGTGTAACTTCAATCAAGCCTCTGATTACAACCACTCTGAAACTTCTAGACCGTACCGCACTGGCAAATCGACTAGAGGATTGTAACTGGCTTGGGATTTGAAAATGAATAGCTCAGAATACTTTGGAAGAAGTAGTAGGCTTATAGAGAAGAGATATGAAAGTGAAGGAGTGAATTGAAATGATCGAAATCCTTCTCTATTTATAGTTTTTCCAAAGACAGAATTCTGACAGAATTCGGTCAGAATTCGGACAGAACTCTATGAGAAAATCTCGGTGGGATCCGTAACTGTAGGAAGACCAAGTTCAAAAAGCAATGTTCACTAACCGAACTATAGCCGAACTATGGCCGAATTCGGGCCGAACACTGGCCGAATTCTCCTGGAGTTCTGTTGGAGTTCTGTCAGGGTTTTTGCAAATTGGTTTTTGGGCTTTTGAAAAGTCAAACAGTTAGGAAGTAGTTTGGGCTTTTGTAAGTGGGCTTGTTTTCAAAATGAAACGGTATTTTGAAAACGATTCTTGGGTAGCCTATTTGCCAGTACGATGCAGTGTACATCGTATTTCTAGACTCAATAAATATGCAAAATTACATTGATGAAATAGGAAAACCAAGAGCCCTTTGATGACGCCGTTCTTCTAAAATTTGAGCAAACTTGAAGACGCCTTTTTCCTTTGACGGCGGTCATCCAAAGATAAACAGATTTGGAAATCTGAATACCTTTCGGGGGCTTCGCCCCCGAACCCCTGACGGGGGGCGCTGCCCCCTCGACCCCTATCCGCTGACCGGACAGCGGAATCCCCGATTCGAGGCCCCGGATAGGTCGTTAGGCGGTTCAGAGAAATCTTCTTGTATGACGCCGTCTTTGGCCCATTGCATATGTCCTGGTTTGATCATGTTTGATCATGCTTACAGCATGTCTACAAATACATGTTAGGCAAACAAAATAATATGACTGAAACAGAACATTAGGACAATGCTAATATTAGGACAATGCTAAGTGTAAGTAGCAACATGATAGTGATTACATGAATATTAGTGACGTCTATATGTTAAACTTAATTGATTAGCCATATTCAAAAACATGATATAATCATTGGGCTAACAATCTTCCTCTTTTTGATTATGGCAAATCCTTTAAGTTTAATATATATACAATAGATGCATGTATCACTAATAAACACATAATACTAGAATATTGTGTACTGACTTAAACTTATTTTCTCCCCCTTTGACATGATAAAAAATAAGCTCCCCCGTAATTAAAGCTAAGATGATCTCAAGCATAAGTAAATGAGGAAAGCAAATCATGATCAAGGATTAGGAGAACAGTAAAATGACAAGATTAGAAAATTACATAAAATGCATAACTAAAGAATAAAAACTTGTCAAAACACAACATAGTTGATTGAACTATAACAAAAGAACACTGAAATCAAGCAATACATAGTTTACCAAGTAGAAATCAGAAAATGACATGTTTTGAATGACATTTGACCAAAAAAAAATCTATCAATATAGTAGGAATCAATCATTGGTCATAAATAAATCATAAGGAATAGAAATGCGCAGATCTAGTATATAAAAGAATCAAAAATAAAATGAGACTTTTAACAACGATCACAAAAAAATATGATTCATAATTTGCCCATACAAATTAGTGAATCAATTCCATAAAGAGTATAATCATTGAAAAGAAATCAAAATACGTATACTAGAATCTATACAAAATCTATACCAAAGTCCATGCAGTTGAATTCAATTACCTTAGCATGATATATATATCCATCAGATAAACATGAAGGTAATGAAGACAAAATACTTGAGAAAGAGAAATTCAGTCGACTTGAATGCTCCTCCGCAAAGTATGATCAGTCTAAATATAGATAATCATGAACTTTGAGATAAAATCTCAATAATAAATGCCAAATCAGTTTAAACTCCAAAACAATTATCAACAAATTAAATTAATTTTGGCAGGATAACTTTTAGAAACTCAAAAATGAGAGAATAAAAATATACATTAAAATCATATATTCTCTCATCCAATACAAATCCAAATATCATGAACAACTCAACAAGATATTTAAATAAGGCTATATGTCCATGATGAACTAGGTATACCATATATTTAGGGCATAAAATAATTGAAATAGTTAATTTGCTCCCCCTTAAAATATGCATATATAGTTCAAAAATAATTTATATGCATAAAATAGATAAAAGAAATAATCACAAGATCTAAGGGATATCCAAGATATGCATCCTTTATTTCTCAAATGCATATAAAATTCCAATCTCAAAACAAATATCATCTTTAGGCAAATAAAAGAAATATCCAATGAATAAATGTTTAAAGATGAACAAACAAAATATATCTCCAATATATATATATATATATATATATATATATATATATATATATATATATATATATATATATATATATATATATATAAAAGAAATATTTTAAGACATTAAAAGATTTTGAAAACTGTCTTTAATAATAAAATTTGAGTACCGGACAGATTCAATAAATAAAAAAAAACAAAAAAAACTTTTCAAAAATGCAGAATTTATTATGAAATACTGTCTTTATAAATGTTCGAATGCGTCCATTTAGTCCTCAGACTGAAAGTTGGCGATTCGAATCACGAAAACAATTACAATAAAAGCATCCATAAATCATAAATAAATCCATTTGAACAAATAAACATAACTAGATATATGTCCAAAGAAAAGTGTATTCTAGATATATGGCATGTCATGGAAAATAATTGATTTGAAACAATTAACTACTCCACCTTTACATGGCTATATCCAAAAAATAATATAGACAAAATTTTAAAATAAAAATTCAGAGACATATTTTCGAAAGTAGGAAGCTAATTCAAAAATATTAGGTCTTCTTATCAAAGTTCATTTCTTCCCTTTTAAAGCCATTGCACGGTGTCCACCTGACAACCGTGAGGTTAAAGAAAAAAAAACGCTTTGAGAGAGAGATTCAATTTGCATGACTTCTTTCCGCAAAGAATTACTGTTATAGACAGTAAGTAACTTGAATAAGAAGATAATAATATAAAGCTCAAAATCATTAATATTACGAATATAACACAAGCTAAAGATGAAATCCCAATACCATAATATTCAATGAGTAGTCACGAATACGAAAAACAATCATCTTTAGACAAAAGAAGAAATATCCATTAAATGAACATTTAAAAATAAAACAATCAAAAAATATTTCAAATTAGCATGATGAATAATCGTATAAGTCAAAAAATGACATAAATTGATCTATACTATAGAATCTCACAATCGACAAGATAGATCAACATATGCTACCTTTTGTGAAAATATAAAGAGAGAATATTATCCATCAAATCTAAAATTCAAAAATCCATTAGATAATAATTGCAACTAGATCTCAATAAATCTTTAGTTTATAAAGCGTTGATCAATCTTGGATTAGTTGTAGGGGTACTGTCCCAGCTAACGGAGGTTCACCGGGGAACACTTAAGTACCGCTTCGCTTCGACCGTAGTCGTGATGACAGACAGACCCTTTGTAGGCTTGTACCCAAAACAAATCTCTTCTTTAATAACCGAGGATTTAAGAAAAATTAGTGCAATATGAAAAAAGATTATATTCTATGGACTTAAAAAAATCTTAGAACAATGTAGCATATGGTATAAGATGTATGAATTACATTTATCCATATGTGCTACAAAATCATTAGGTAACAATAAAATATAAAATATTTGTAAATCAAAATGTAGAACCTAGATACATTGATGTATTCTGGAACCTAGAGGACTGGGTTCAGTACCTTGGATTCAGAACTAGACGATAGTTACAAGTACACCTTAATAAATCTTAAGTCTATAAAGTATTGCTCACTTCGGGTTAGCTGTAGGGGCCGGTTCCCAGCTAGCGGTAGTCCGAAGACTAGTGTACCGTGTCGCTTCAGGCTATTTACACCTGTATGACAGAAGGACCCTTTCGGCTTGTTCCTAAAATGATTTCTAGAACTTAGATTCAAAGGAATATATGCAGTATCATCGAACATCGTCGAAATCCAGAATGCCTAAAAGTAAATACCCAAGGAATGGTTTATCAAGATCAAGATAAAAGAAATATCATGTATCCAAAATGTCAACCAAAAAGCCAAAAAAAAACATAATTAAAAGAGGCTTTGAGGAAGAAGCTGATAAAGATAAGAACATAAATTTGTTCAAAGAAATCAATAGCTGAAGTATGAGATAAGTACAAGTTTGAAACTACTTTTCAAAATAATATAAAACTTGAACTTAACTCATATATCCCATAATGATATTTATACAAAAATATAAGAAACATATCAGCAATATATGAATGATAATGCATTATTCATGTATCATTAACAATCATAAAAAAAATGTCATAAGATCAAAAACATGCATAAATAAACTTTATCAGACAAAGATGTAATTGATTCATAAGAAGTTAATCAAAATAATTAAAATATGAAAATCAATAGTAAAGTATATTATGCAAGCACAAGGTTAACATAAAAATATATGTATATACTTTTCAAGTAAACATAAGACTTGTGCTAAACATACATACTTACAAAATACTGATCAAAGTAAATATGACATGTTAAAGACAAATCGGTAAGAAGTGACCACAAAAAAATATTAAAGGCGAAGAGACAAAAGCATATTCACTAAAACAAAATTAAGCTCCTATGCATGCTTCAAGAACAATAAATAGCATACATAGACAAATGTGTCACACTAGTGGAAAGTAAAATACTATATAGTGTGAACTAATCATTTAAGCTAAACAACTAGTCAAGCTAAGATTATATCTCATATTGATTCAAATAATAAACAATTTAAAAGATATCAATGAAAGCTAATAGCAAGACATCAAAAAGAACATGCTAGATATTAGAAACTATTTAGTAAGCATGTTACCGAAGTGGTTCTAGTGACCACACTTCTGTTGGTGCAATTGCATGGAAGATGACCTTTGTAGCTTTGCAATCACCAACATGTTCCATGGTTCTATTTGATATGAGAAGCTTCACCTGCAATATTAGGTGAAGACTTTGGTATCCAATACTTGGATCCACATTTGTTAGCTTTGGGAACCCATTTGCACAAGTTCATATCAACTAGTTTTCTAATCTGACAATGATTAAAAGCATGTCCATTCATACCACAATAATGACAAAAAGAATTAACATTAGTACTATGTGCAGCAGTATGAGAACGTGCAGTAGTGTGATATGATGTGCGTGGATATTTATAATAGAAAGCATGGTTGTGTGAAGCTTTAGCTTTGCTTGCTTCCTTAGTAAAAGATCTAACGTGTGTGACTTTGTGATGTGCTAAGTGTCTTGTATTAGACCGAGTTGTAGGTTGTACTACCTGCTTTCCCAGTCTAATCTCTAACTTTTTAGAGTTAGCACAGATCTCATCATACTTAGCAGAGAGAGCATCAATTCTACATGAAGTAATAGAATACTTTTTCTTTTCTGATTCTAATTTCTCCTTAAGTTTAGCATTTTTTTGAGTGCTTTTCTCAATGCAATCAAGTGCCTCATGCAATCTAAACTTCAGTGTGGAAATTTCAGTAGAATTATCAGAAGGAGAACTAATTCTAGCATCAATCAATAAGCAAGTAAGCTTTTCAATCTCACGCTTATAGGATAGAATATCCTTTCTAGCTTGCTTATATTTATCTAATACTTTCTTGTGTTCTTCTAACAGATCACTGAAAGCATCAGATAAATTATCATAAGAAAATTCACTCTTTACAGAAAAAGAGTTATTTTGTACCTCGTTAGATAATGCCATTGTGCATAAATTTGCAGCTTGATGAGGTTTTTCTTCTTCTTCTTCTTCTTCTTCAGACTCTCTTGCTTCGCTTTCACACCATATGCCCGATGATCTTCCTTTATTTGATTGTTCGTAGTGACTCTCCTTTCTTGTAGTAGTACAATCTTCTTGGATGTGGTCTATCTTCTTGTAATTGTCACATACAAGCTCTTCTTCGTATAAGGGATTATGTTGTACCTTAAATCCCAATTTCGTCATGTATATATTTGCATCATTATGAAGACTATCCTTCTCTCTGGAGTTGCTAGCTTTGCTTTCATACCTGCACTCATAAGTAGCTTCAAGAACTTTCCAAATTTTATGAGATGTTGTGCAAGTAGAAATAAGATTGAATACATTTGTGTCTACAGCACAATAAATAATATGCATAGCTTTTGCATCAAGGCAAGCTAACTTCTTCTCTTCCTCTGTGTAACTATAATAGGGCTTGTTGATTATATAGGATGTGAGAATAGAAGTGATAGTAGGCTTCTTGTAGCCATTTACAACAATTGACCATAAGTCAAAATCTAGAGACTTCAAGTAGAAGCTCATCCGTGTTTTCCAGTATGTGTAATTTGTACCATCAAATAGTGGGAGTCTATTTGAGGATTGCTCTTCAGTTGTGAAGTACATACTTCCCATATGTGATATAGTGATCTATGTAACAGCAGTTATAAATAATAGCAATGTTACCTTGCTTTACCTGTATAGTCCGCTCTGATACCAATTGTAGGAGCAATTGGGATCAGAATATAATACCTCTTGATGTAGCACTGGCTCTGATACCAATTGTAGGATCGATTATTGGAACGAGTTGTAAAGCGTAATACTCTAGAGGGGAGGTGAATAGAGTAGGCAGTGGAAATTAACTATTTAAAAATATTAGTAACAAGATCACAGAATATATATATATCACAGATATGTAAATAAAAAGTAGAGAGTAGAGAGAAAACGCAAACACAAGGATGTATACTGGTTTCCCTCTGTTGAGGACTAGTCCAGTCGGAAGAACTCTAGCTTCCAGTTGAATCCACTATGGAAAATCATCACAAGTTTTCATCCGAAGTTCTTGCAACTTCTACAACGCGAGCTTTGATCCGAAGTACTCGACCAACTTCAATTGTGAAGTGTGTAACTTCAAGCATCACCAAGGCAGGGGCCAGCGGCAGCACCAGGCTAGGCCGCAGCATGGGAACCAGCAAGGAGGTCGAGGGCAGGCATTCACTCTGTCCTTGGAAGAGGCATTGGCATCGGGAGATGTTATGGAAGGTAACAATCTCATTGCCTCTTATCCTGCAGTAGCATTATTTGATTCGGGAGCATCACACTCATTTATATCTGCACAATTTGCAATACGGCTAGGAATGGAGTTCGAGGCATTGCCAGGGAGGCTGAATATACTCACTGGCACTGGGCTCGTAGGAGTTAGTAGAGTTATTCTAGCGTGTAGCATTGTAGTTTGCGGGCATTCCTTACCCGCCCGATTGATAGAATTTTCTGTTGGAAATGTCGACGTTATCTTAGGCATGGACTGGCTGAAAGACAGTCATGCGACGATAGATTATCGTAGAGAGAGTGTATCTTTTGATATTCCAGGCATGAAGAGATTCACCTTGGTCATATCAGTAGCAACTCAACAAGAGCAGGGAGTAGTAACGGCAATGGAAGAAGTTCAAGTTCCGAAGGTAGTTGAAGAATTTCTGGACGTATTTTTCGAAGAACTTCCAGGTCTACCACCGGTTAGAGATATTAAGTTCAGTATAGAATTGGCACCTGGAACTAAACCGATATCAGATCGAGTTTACAGAATAGCGGATTCAGAGCAAGCCAAGGTATATCAGCACATAGAGAAACTGAAGGAGAAGAAGTTCATCCAAGCTAGCGTGTCACCATGGGCAGCACCAGTGGTACTTATGGGGAAGAAGGATGGTTCATCCAGATTGTACATCGATTACAGGAAGCTTAACACAGCAATAGTGAAGAACAAGTACCCACTACCCAGGATCGACGACTTATTTGATCAATTGAGCAAAGCTAGAGTTTTCTCCAAGATAGATCTTCGTTCAGGGTATCATCAAGTGAGGGTTCGGAAGGAAGACATTCCCAAGACAGCGTTCAGGTCGAAGTATGGGCATTATGAATTCTTAGTAATATCGTTTGGTTTGACCAATGCTCCAGCAATCTTTATGGATTTAATAAATTGCATCTTTATGTCGTACCTGGATCAATTTGTCGTTGTGTTTCTCGACGACATTCTTGTATATTCAACTAGTGAAGAGGAGCATGAAGATCACCTCCGGAAGGTGTTACAGGTTCTGAGAGAGAACCAGTTGTATGCCAAGCTCAGCAAGTGTGAGCTTTGGTCGGATCACATTTCATTTTTGGGTCATATCATATCAGGAGCTGGAGTAGCAGTGGATCCCAAGAAGGTAGAAGCAGTAGAAAGTTGGCCAGTACCCAAGACCGTAGCAGATGTGCGGAGTTTCTTAGGATTGGCAGGATATTACAGAAGGTTCGTATCAGACTTTGTAAGGCTTTCAGCACCTATGACCCGCTTGACACGGAAGGATGTACCATTCGTCTGGTCGGCAGAATGCCAGGCATCATTTGAGAATTTGAAGCAGAAGTTGATATCAGCGCCTATTCTTACATTGCCAGTTGGACCCGGAGGTTTTACCGTTTATTGTGATGCGTCAGGTAAAGGACTTGGATGTGTCCTCATGCAGCATGAGAAGGTGATAGCATACGCATCTAGGCAACTTCGAGACCACGAGAAAAATTATCCAACTCATGACTTGGAGTTGGCGGCAGTAGTATTTGCTTTGAAGCTATGGAGGCATTACTTATATGGTGACCGAGTAGACATGTACACAGACCACAAAAGTCTGAAGTACATCTTTACTCAGAAGGAGCTGAACATGAGGCAGAGAAGATGGTTGGAGTTGATCAAGGACTACGACATGGAGCTTCAGTATCATCCAGGCAAGGCTAATGTGGTAGCAGATGCTCTCAGCAGGAGAGGCGGCGCATTTATGTTAACAACACAGAGGCATATTTTAGAAGACCTTCAGGAGATGGACATCGAGGTTATACTTCCTAGTGATGTAGGAGTTCTGGCGAGTCTACAAGTTCAATCCAACTTGGTAGATAGGATCAAGGCAGCTCAGGCACAAGATCCAAGGATTCAGAAGCTTAGGACAGAATGTGAGTCAGGACTCATAAAGGAGATAAGAATTCATGAAGATGGTACACTTAGGTTTGGGTCACGTCTATGTGTGCCTAGTGGAGATATCAGACAGGAGGTTATGGCAGAAGCTCACAGTTCTCAGTATTCTATACACCCTGGAGGGACCAAGATGTACCAAGATATCAAGCAGCACTTCTGGTGGAACGGGATGAATAGGGAGATAGCTAGATTTGTTTCTCGTTGCTTGGTATGTCAGCAAGTGAAGGCAGAACAGCAGAGGCCAGTTAGTTTATTGTAACCGCTTCCTATACCGGAATGGAAGTGGAAACATATTACAATGGACTTTGTGACCGGTTTACCGAGATCACCAAGTGGTAAGGATGCTATTTGGGTAATCGTAGATCGGCTTACGAAGGTGGCACATTTTCTTCCTTTTAGAGTAGGTCAATCTACGGAGAAGTTGGCAGAATTGTATATGCAGCAGATAGTCAGGCAGCATGGGGTCCCGGTCAGTATTGTGTCAGATAGAGATACCCGTTTTATATCACATTTTTAGAAGAGCTTACATCATAGCTTGGGTACCAAGTTAAGATTTAGTACGGCTTACCATCCATAGACGGACGGGCAATCAGAAAGAACAATTCAGACTTTAGAGGATATATTGCGAGTTTGTACCCTAGATTTTGGAGGATCTTGGGAGAGCCACCTACACTTGGTCGAGTTCTCATACAATAACAGTTATCAAGCCAGTATCCAGGTGGCGCCATTTGAAGCACTATATGGTAAGAAGTGTAGGTCGCCACTAGCGTGGGACGATATTGGGGAGAGAAAGATGTTCGGCCCGGAGATGATTGTTCAGACAGTAGAAGTGATTAAAAGAATTAGAAAGATATCGGCACCGACATGTTAGTCGGATTATCTTGTACTTACTTTTACATAATTATAATTAAGTCAGACTGCAGCTGATAACAATTGTGTATATGTTGCTATATCATCTGGCTATGTTTTGTAAAGCCAGATCTCAAGAACATTTTGACTAAGCATTTGGGACGCCTTATTGCTTGTTCTTAAATGTTCTCTGTTATTGCTTCTTGTTTGAATGATTGAGACAATAGATGTGAAGTGACCATAGCCAGACTTTCATGTAGTATGCACCCCCTTGTCTTTTAGACAGCATTGATCGTATTATACGATATTCATCTACCCGTAATACGTAGCTGGCTGAGTCATTCCCCCGCTCTCCAGTATTCTGGTTCTGGGGCGTGACAGTTGATGACCAAGGTAGCAAGGTCTGCGAGGCAGCGATGTGGTTTAGTCTCACTGAAATACGAGGCACGGCCTTAATATGGTTTTGTAGCACGGTCACATAGAAATGGAGTCTCATCGCATAGTTGCATCTCTGATTTTAAGCCGTAAGGCAAACACGACTTGATAGGTTAACGTTGTCGGTACGAGAAGAGTCTAAAGGCAAGATATATGTTAACATTGTTGTTGCAAGCATGGGATGGTTTGGAGACACTAAATAGGTCAAGGCGTCTGTCCTAAAACTAATCCTAAGGCAAGAGTAGAAAGACAATCATAAAAGGACTATGTTGTACGAAGTAAATCAAACGTGTTGGTTTTGTATGGGTGGGCGAGGAGCTCATTCTACCAGTACAGTTGAGTACTGACACCCATATAGTTTTCATGTGCAGGCACAGGTAGAAGCTCGTGGCGCAGAGGTCGCTTGGATGCGTCGAGGCACGGAGTTCCTTGGCGATTCGAAGCGTGCGGCCGCATGGAGTCAAGACTTATACGGGACATAATGTATTGAAGTCGCCTTCCGAAGCTTCCGATGGCTCAAGCATTGTATCGAGAGATGAGAGAGAGCAGAGTGAACTTGTAATGTGAGAAAAGTGAGCTCGAGAGACTTGTAATCTTGGCCTTGCGTCCTTTGTAATCTTTGTTTCAATATCAATAAAGAGCTTCTTTGAATAATTTGTGTTTTGTTTTTAAAAATTTTTGCTGCTATTATTCAATGTCTCTGCATGGGACTTCTGTGCGACGACTCCGTCGCAGCCGTTGAAATCAGCCGTTATGGAACCCGTCTTGTACGAGCGCAATCTAGGCTTGTGCGGCATCACGCCTTAGCGAGGACGATCGTTCCTATGGGAGTAGGGCTTGACAGGGCCTAGTCTCCACTATCCAGAGCAGTCCGTGGAGATTCTGGATCGTAGGGAGAAGGTGCTCCAGAATCAGGTTATACCCTTGGTTTGTGTTGCATGGAGACTTCACTCTCCAGGTGAGTCTACCTGGGAGAGAGAGGACGACATGCGTGAGCGTTTTCTTTGTCTTTTCGAGCCCCGAGGTATAATTCATTTGTTTCTGCATGTGATTTCGGTGATTGCTTTGTTTTAATTTTGAGGACAAATTTTTTTTAAGGTGGATAGATTTGTCACCTCCAGTTTTCAAGAACAGGTATATTTTGGTCATTTTCCAATTTAGAATAATTTTGGAATTTTTTTATTTTATGATATTGTTTTGGGGTTATTTGAGTCGAGTTCGAATTTCAACTCAATCCGACTTGTATCGGGGACCCGGGATAGCTTTGACTCTAGCGGGACCCACTCATTAGTTAGACATGGCCCACATGACAATATTTAAGTTAGTATGGTTAGACTAAATATTCATGACTAGGTTGGATTAATTAGAGACTCAAACTAGACTAATTTAGCCTCAAACCAAAACCTAATTTTAATTTAAACCAATAGGAGTCATAGAGGGCATTTTGGACATTTCATATAAGAGGACACCTTGCCATTCTTGGCCGGCCACAAAGGGATAGGAATGAGTCATTCTCATTTGTTTTTATCCACAAATATTCTCTCTCTTGTTCTTCCCCAAATTTGAGAAGAGCCTCCATTGATTTCATCCTCAAATCAATCATTTCCTCCATCAAATCTTCATCATTTTTTCTCTACTCCATGAAGAGAGGGTGCTAGCCAAGATTGGGAGATTTTGGCTTTGGTTCGTGTTCATTTGGAGATCCCTTCGTGTCGGTGTCCTATAAGGAGTTTACTTGGATTTCACCTCCCGGAAGGTAAAATCTACCCTCTATTTCAATCCTACATACATATAGGGTCATTTTGAACCCATAGGAATGACCCTCATGGTTGTGTCTCCATTTGTGTCCATTTTGTGTCCATTTGGAGTTATTAGGAGTGTCCTTGTTGTGCTTTGTGTCAATATGGAAAACCCTCAATATTGGACACTTGTGTTTAAATAATTTAATACATATTTTAATATTAGATTTTTATATGTTAGAGATGTGTTATTGCTTGTCTTTACTTTTTTCTCCGTGTATCATAATGTATCATAATATATATAGGTATTTATATTATTGAGTGTGTATATTTATATATATATATCAGAGATTGATAAGCAATAAGCATAAGCAGCAACTTTTCAGCAGCAGCTTATTGGCATCTTTTTGTGCTTTTTAGCCTTTAGTTTTAATCCATTTAATCCCCTTTTTCCTTTAGAAATTAGTCCCCTTCCATTTAGCCACTTTCCTATATTAGTTAGTCCTTGTTAGATAGAGTTTGCTACCAAGTTGTTAGATATTTGTTACTTAGGATTGTTAGTAGATGTTAGCTTATATGTTAGTATAAGTTAGGATATGAGATGTTAGATTTGAGAGTTGTGGACCTAGTGGGATGTATTTAGTGAGTGTACTAGATAAGTTAGTATCCTAATAGAGCTAATGAGTATGATACTCTAAGACACTAGGAGTGTGGAGGGGTGAGCTAGTATGGTTGGATAGTGTTAGGAGAGTGGTATCTCAAGATACCATAGGGTGTCTCATGATACCTTAAGGTAATATTGAGAGTGACCAACATGGGGAAAAGATGGACTGGATGGACTAGATACCTAGAGTTCTTGGTTGGTAATATCTAGATAGGTTAGTGTCTAGCTACACTAAGAAGCCTAGGTCAGTCTACCAAGGTTTGGAAGGGTTGCCTTTGTATCGGAGGAAGGTATTGGGAACTTTATGAAGGGTAATAGGTAAGGTTAAGGTAATTACCTAGAAGCTAAGGTATGAGCCTAAGGCGTTAGGATATGGTTAGAAATTGAATGTCTTGGTTGGTAATGGTTAGGATTAGTGCTCTTAGACTAGTTTTGACCTCGGTTGACCTTTTTGACCAAAAGTCAACGAAAGTCAACCGAAAGTCAAACTTAGCCTAAAAGTGACTAGAATTGACCCAAAACCAAACCAGAGTTGACCAATTGACTGAAAGTCAACAGTTGGTCAACATTAGCCTAGTTTGACCTAGGGTTGACCTAGAGTTGACCAGTTAACCAAAAGTCAACTGTAAGTCAACCTTCGACCCAGTTTGATCTAGTTTGACTTGGATTGACTTCCTGTGACCCAGTATGACCTAGTATGACCTAGATTGGCTCAGTATGACCTAGTATGACCTAGTTTGACTTAGACTTGCATATTATGACTTAATTAGCTTCTCTTTCATTATTAAACCCTGTTTTGACTTGCTATCTCATCTTTAGGTCTGTGATTACTCTGAGCATCTGTTCACCTTATCAGCTCAGGACCACAGGCGAGTACATTTACTGATAGTTTTCATTATTTTGATATCTGCTATATCTGATTCAGTTGTAGTATCTTACTTGATTTTCCGACACTATGGTTCACGGACTAGTATACATTGGATCCTGGCATGAGAAATTGTTCCTGGATTTTCTGGTGTATTGGTACATTGTTCGATCTTGTTTTCTGTACTTGTATAGACACCGATTTAGGAGTAGGACGGTCCCTTGCTTTTGAATAACGTGTCACGACGTGTCATGTCCGGATCCATCATACTACTCGGGAATGGAGAATTATTAGGGGCTATGTGATCAATACCACCCTGTCACTATATTCTTGTGCTCGTGCCACTCTCACTTCACGTAGGGTGTAGCGAGATATTATTCCTTGTGCTTGTTATCCAGGTTGGCCGGCATGACCCTTTCCAGATTTTCTTGTGATTGTCGGGCCAAGTGGATAGCATGTCCTGTTTTTCAAGCCGATCATATAACGCTCTAATAATTCATGGCACATTTTATATTTACTTTATTACATCATATATCCTACTCTCTTCTACATTCAGTACTTCTCTCATCATGTTTTGATATTCAGTACTCATATCCTGTTATATATTTTCTGTTGAATTTGTCTTGTATTTCATTATAATTGTCTCTTATAGAATTTATCAATTCATATAGAACTGTTGTTAGTGTTTGTACTTGCTCATTTTTCTAACAAGATACCGTTGATATATTACTGATGATTCTGAGGCAGACTGCTCGAACTACTATGGGGTCGAGATAGATGGAGACTGTCCAGGAATGTGGCCTGATAGTTGAGCCACTAGACTTTGCACACATGGACTAGTATAGCTTAGTTAGGTTTGCCTGGACTGCGATCCAGCTAGTATTTTCAGACTGTAGTATTCTATATTATATTTTATGACTCTGTGATGTTGTTTATATCTCTGAGCTGTGTTGGATCCTGAACTCATTTCCTGTTTTCACTTCTATCATATTTCCATTTCGTGTTATTTATCCTAATTTTATCTTGTGATTGAGTTATGCCATATTATATTCCTCCATGCGGAGATGACAGGTACCCTTATACTGTTTAGTTGTAGTATTTACAAACGATCTATACAGCATTCTACCGCCGATTCTACGGCGTAGGTTGGACGTACCCACGTATTCGTGCCCCTAATCAGGGTGCGGGTCATGACAATAATTCTTGCCTTTAGCCTTCTCATCTTTGTGCTTCATACAATGCTGTCTAAAATGACTCTTCTTGCTACAGTGATAGCAACCCTTCCTACGGTCCACACTCATAGGATCCTGAGAACTCTACTATTTCCTCACATGTGACTTGAGTCGATTCCCTTTTCATGGGAAGCAACGGAATAGATCAACAAACATGATCACCCTTACAGGGGAGAATTCGACGATTTGGAAGCCAAGGTTGGAGAATCTAATCTAGTACAAGGATTTGCATTGGTTCATTTGAGGGCAATAACACCAAGCCATCGAAAAATTCTGCTGATGACTGGAAGCGATTGAAGCGGAAGGCCGTTAGATTCATTCGCCAATGGTTGGACAATTCGGTATTTCATCACGTCTCTATGGCGAGTTGGTATCGATGAGCAACTCCATGCTTGATGAAATTGCCATGATGGAGGCAGTTAAAAGCAGCTTGTTGAACAAGAAGTTCCTGTATAAGCAGATGAAATCGTCACATGAGTCCGCTTTGGGGTTGCATCTTCCCTCTCGAGAACCTGAGAGTTATGATACCAGATGTTAGGACCGAGCAACGCTTACGAAGCGTTCTGATCCACGTGTCTGAAACTGATCGTTGCACTAACAAAGACACTAAGCCAGATCAAAACAATATATGGTTCCGTGACCGTGTCACATCGACAAATCCAATCTTTATAGCTTCTCAAAAGATTATAAGATTAAACAAACTATGTTGAACCCTTTGTCCAAAGGTTCAACCCGCTCGCCGAACTAAAGGAGAAAGTAGAAGATTATAACTTGAAATCACTTACTCAAGCCCATAGCGATCTCCGTGAACAAGGTAGACGATTTTTCAAACAGATCTCCTCTTTTAGCTTTCTTGAATGGCGAGCCATAAGAGCAAAGTACGAACTTTCTCTTCGCTTTTCTGTGGACGAATACCCTAAATCTTTCGTATTGAGCCTCCGTTGTGTTTTACCTGGTGCCTCCACCCTCAACATATATTTATAGTTTGAAAAACCTATTTAGGGTTTAGGAATCCTATTAGTCCAGACTCAATCTTGGACGACCAAATCTGATCACAATGAAAATTTGATGCAGATTTGGGGCCCACATGAAATCTGTCCTAACAGATCGACCAGGGCTGGCCCAGGGCACGGGCGAGGTGGGCGACCGCCCAGGGCCCCCAATTTTGGAAGGCCCCATAATTTTAAAATAGACTAGGTACATCATTAAAAAAAAATTAAAAAAATTTAAACCAAAGACCCAATCTGAAACAACGAAAAAGCCAGCGCTCCAATCTGAATATATATATATATATATATATATATATATATATATATATATATATATATATATATATATATATATAGCTTGATTGATGATTTTGATAGCTTAATTGATGATTTTGCCTTATAAAAATGATAAAAGAATTTTTTATTTATGTGAGAAAATGGGACCAAATTCTATATTTTTGTCCTAGGCCCCATAAACCATAGGACCGGCCCTGAGATCGACTCAAACCGAATTCTGTTGGGTCAAGTCCAATAGGTTATGTGACAAAATGACAGAGTTCGAACTGAATTCAGCCAGACTCAATTCGGACCGAACTCGGTCGCTTTTTACCAGAACTCCTCCTAAGCGTTTGCGATGTCCATCCTCCAGCACCTCGAATCGAGGCTGGTCTCCAACATATATTGGATAAGAACACAATAGGAATACAACATACATACATTTTAGATAGGTATAATATGTAGGCACCTATGTTGCATAACACAAACATTGATACGGTCCGAACACTGACACCCAAAGGATCCAAGATCTCCAAGGCTGGTCTCAGTACAGTAGGTTAATTCACTATGACGTTTCCCCTAGTTTCTTACTTCTTGTAATGATATCACTCAAAACTGATGAGAATAATCTGTTTAAATATAACTGTCTTCCTTTTGGTTGTTTGGCAGTACCTTCAATATCCCTATTAAACCCGGATGTAGAAAATGAAACGATGTATATTTCCAAGAGAGTTTGCCATAATGTTGAAGACTACTGCTTATCCTTTCTCCATTTCTGTTCTTAAAGTCTACAAGTTGTTTTCTGCTTTCCTTTGTGACATTGATGCTTTTCTTCTCATCTTCAATTGCTTTCTTCCTCCTGATGTGTGACTATCTATCTGCCTAATGCCTACTGATGAAGGTACTTAAGTTTGAATGTCTATACGAAGACACCACACCAAGGCACCGACGTATTTATACGTACGCATACATTAGAGATTTCACGTATTTATACGTACGCATACATTAGAGATTTCACGAGGATCATACTTTTTGCTTAAATTTTGTTAATCCATGACATAACTAATCCTTTCAAGCTAAACTTGGTTTTGATGGGAAAGTAAATCTATATTTGAATTATTAATTAATAATAATAATTGTTTTCTAATAAGTGTGTCCAATTACAACAAATCTATGGTAACGAATCTATTCAACGAATCTACTGGAAATGTGTGTCCTTTCCATTTTGTCTCTTTATTATTTATAAAAGGCAAGTGTTTGAAGCATTGGAGACAACTCATTCATTCATCAAACAGAGAGGGACTACCAACATTGCTTCGTCCAGTTCCTGCGGTGTGAAGTGCTGCTACCGAAGGAGAAGAACCGTTGTATCCTGAGAGACTAATCGTCATTAAACCGTAAGCACCAATGCGAGACGAATTTGTCTTAAGGACATTGAACCAATTAAGTTCAAGCCTCGGTCTCGATTAGATCATTATTTTATATTTTAATTTCAGAGTGTAAAATACAGAAACGAGAATTATACTAACAGGTTTTACATCTAATTTTATTACCACTCTTGTACATTTTGTACCATGTTTTAACTTCAAATTTGAAGGATGGAGAAGCCTGTCTTATGCCTATGACAAAGACTGCTATAGATCATGATACTGCAAAAGTTCATCAGCATCTGAATCTTTCTTTCATTATAGAATTATCAACGAAACATGGTGGGCTTTATCCAGCTTTTCCTAATGAGCTTTTAATTCAATCATGAGAACCTCTTTCAAGTCCTTTTGGGCCAACTGTTAGAATCAGCTCTTTTTTCAAAAGTTCAATTAATTAAGTGGGTGTATGTGCTCGAAGAAGGTTTCAAATGTGATTCCTTAGCTTTTGAGTGAGTGATTTCCCTGACTTTCGTTTTTGAACATGTAATTGATATATAGTGCAAGTATATTTCCTTCTTAATTTGTCAACATATCCTTCATTTTCGTTTTTTTGTATTCCATCTCGTAGTCGTATCTTGCACGCCACAAATGCTTACCTATCCCTAGCTATCACCTTGAATAAGCTACATATTTCTGATACAGAAAGAAGATACTCTAATATGGTGCAATTTCTTCGCCACGTTTTGTACCAAAGAAGCTTTCTTGCTAATGCACTCAATTCATGATATAACTCACAAAAATGATAAAGAGCCCCCAGTCTCTGCCCGCGGGCGTCCCCCCCTATTTGTGCATGGATCCGCCACCGGGTTCCTGCCAATAAAGAAGTGCCACGTGGACCGCGGGTCAAAAACGTTGTCCACGTAGCATCACTCTATATCTGAATATAAAGGGCGGAGCCAGAAATTTATTTTAGGGGGGGCTGAGAACAAGGATGAAAAAAAAATTCATGTGATGAGCTCAAAAAAAAAAAAAAAATTCCACCGTCCACAAAAATGGAACTAAGGATCTCCCATTTTACAACCAGTAACTGTACCAACTAAGTTAAGACTATTACTTATTATTATATGTGATAACATACACATAATTAACTCCTAGTAAGTCCATGCTACAGTCCGGGCCAACCCACCGTATGCTTCGCCACTGAGGATAATACTGATATGACGATTAATTTGTAACCAATGGACATCTATATATAAGTACATATCTAACTACATTCTACTTCTACATACGTTCAAATTCAGCAAGCATTTGATAGATAATAAGGATTTTGATGTTGTACACTAGTCAAGATTAGCGGTGAGCATTATTTGATTTTGTATCAAAAATCGAACCGAGTCGAATAAGAGATTTGGTTCGGTTTAAAAAAAAAATCTGTTCGATTTCAGTTTTGAAAATACTAAAAAAAAATTATTCGGTTCGATTTCGATTTTGGTTTTGGATATATATATATATATATATATATATATATATATATATATATATTAAAAACAAGCGCAAATAAACTGAAAGATCGAATAAACTGAAAATCGAACCGATTTAATTCGGTTCGGTTTGATTCGATTATGGGCCAATTCGGTTCGATTTCGATTTTGTTTATTCAATTTTAGTTCCAATTTGATTTTCGGTTTTTCGGTTCAATTTGAACCCCTAGTCAAGATCTAACAATGTCAACATTATGGCATATGCCATTGTATAGCTCAAACCCTATTAACAGCATCAAAGCATACGTATTGCATTAGAGCGGCGAAGAAAACTTGGATTATATATATTGATACGTCCAGATCAAGTTGATCTGAAAGTCAGTCACACTTGATGATTGAACGAGGAAAATTCAAACACATGGTTTTTGTGGTCTTGATGACCTAATCTAACAATGTGATGTGGTTTCTTGGCCAACAATAGCGCCACTTTTTCCTCTCTTGTCGCCATCTTGATCAGCCAACTCCCCGACCTCCCTTGGCCTACTAAAAAAAAAAAAATCAAGATGGCTATTTCTTTAGGTGGTGGCTTTTTCAATGCCTTGAGCTTCACATTTTAGGCCTCTAGCTAACAAGGTTTCGAAGGAATTCAATTAATGAAACTAACAAAACTAATGCTCATACCATAACAAAATGTGCCACTTGCTAATGCTTCTACTGTTTGCTATGGACGTAGACCCTTTTTTTTTCCTCCTTCGATCCTGCCAATTTTCAGGAACTTCAAAGAAATCATGACTACATCCTACTGTTTTAGATACTAAGAAGCCTATGCAATTTTATTGGGTTTGACAATAGACAATTATGAATTGAGAAGTTGGTCTAAATGTATCTTCCATAGTTTAAAGTTTCGGTCGATACCGATCCAATACAATCCATGTCGATAAGGTTTAGTTGTCCCGATCTGATACCTACCGATATCCGATACTGACCGATATCGACATTGAAAGTCTCTTTAATTTTCGGTCAATCCGGCAAAAAAAATTGAACGAAAAAGATAAATCAATAATGGTATGTAGTATAATAAGATTGTAAAAGCATGTAAAAGAAGAAATTTGATATATTGCATATAAACCAATAGATAAGGGTGGCTATTATTTTATTTAATTTCAAAACTACTAAGAAATAACACTGAAAATACTAAATTATGCATAAATGTATAAAATATATTTTTTAAATATTAATAATTTAATTATAATTATTTGTTTTCCGATACCAAAAAATTTGATACTCCGATTCGAAACCGCCGATACTACTGATATCGCCGATACCGATACTCATAAGAATAGTATAATATCGATTCCGATACTGCGAACCTTCGACTATCTTCTACTCGAACAAACTTCCTAGTTTCCTCTGATAGAAGTAGTTTGAAATGAACCTTTAGAACTAGTTTTACAGAATTCTCACAGGAATCAATTACTTACTCCACAGTTTGGATCAAACAATGAATAAAGCCATTGAATTTGTATAACCATTAGAGAAAGAGACAATATAACATGCATGTAAGAGCATTCACAGTGGGGATACTTCATACCATATTCCAAAATGTTTTAGAAATCGTATAAATTATTGACATTTGGAGCATTTCCTTCGTATTGACACTCAATGATACACTCCAAATAACACACAAAATTCATACTCCAAAGCCGAACCCGAGTGACCATTGTAAAAGCTCTAACTAGATGACGAAAGTTCGATGGATCGAGCCACATCATTGTATTATTCCTTCTATTTATGATGGAAGTTGGGAACAGTGGGCCTAAAAGGCACTTACTATGCAGTGTGCAAATTAAGTCCCTAACGTTACGCTGGACACCGTCAAAACAAAAATCCATACACCAAAATAACCTACTCTTTTCCTTCCCTTTTTTTTTTTTTTTTTCTTTTTCCTCTTGGCAGGTCATGTTGAGTTACTCTGTTCACGAGTTAGGACACGTTCTAAATTTTGATAAGTCTCTTAATTTTGTAGTATTTTTCAACTGCGGATAAGAGTCCTAGTGTTACAAACTTTGTCTAATGTACTTAAACCACTACCACCACTGTAGATGCTCTAACAACTACAATTCTGAATCACTGATAATAAAAAAAATCAAAAGAATTGCCTGTAATGTTGGCAAGTGGGGGTAAAAAGAAGAAGGATATAGCTTACAAATGTAATGGCCCCTAATTGTTAAAGCCTTTTAGGCCTTAGCTTTGGGCTTCCATTATTGAAGTATATAGACTTTCACTAATCAAGGACAATTATATATTTCATATAACTTCCACTGGGGGCTTCAAAATATCGAAGCCACCACGTGTCTATTAAGTAGGGTTAGATTAAAATGCATGTGATGATGGGAGTTACTGGGTCACATGGAGCTATTGGAGTCTAAAAATTCCGCACACACATATAGAGTTGCACGTAAAATAATTTTCCTTATTTCTATCTTATTAAAATATAATTTAAATATTTAAATTTAAATTAAATTTGTTATATATTTATATTTTAGTTAAAATTTATAGAAACCTAATTTAAATTTAATTATAATTTGTTATGGATATATGTAAATAAAAGAGAGGGTATTTGACTATGCGGAACAAAAGAAAAGTTTAAAATTATAATTTTTTAGGTTAAATAGTTGATGATATACATACGACTTAGACCCCCTCTTCCTCCTCCTCTATAGCCCCATGTTTGACTCCCTCTCCGTCCCCCCTCTACAACCCCCTCCTCGACCCTCTCTCCGTTCCCCCTCTACAGCCCCCCTCGAGCGGCGCAACCCTCCCCCCCCCCCCCCCCCCCCGGTTGAGCGGTAGCCCCCCTCTCCACCTCGACTGTCAGGAGGAGAACGCTCCGACGCTGCCTCCTCCTTGACTTCCAGGGGGAGAACCCCCTGACGCCGTCTTTCTCTGAGCTTTGACACCTCCTCCAACTTGCCCTCCTCCTCATCGCAGTTCTCATTGTGAGATTTCTAAACCTCCTCAAATTTAAATTTGTGGCAGATTGTCTTATTTAATTACTCCCAAAATCGTTTAATTATAACATGTTTAAGAACCCTATGGAAAATAAATTATGTATTTTTTGTTTATATTATTTAGAATATTTTGTCACAAAATTACTTGTCGTACGTCGTGAAATAAAAAAGCACCAAAGAAAGAGGCTAGAAATTAGACCTAGAAGTGATCAAAATATATTATAACTCATAACCTTAAGTTGTAAGTGGAGTAATTTGTTATTATTTTTAATTTATAAATTAACTGAGTTAGTACTAAATTATAATTCAAAACAACTAAGATTGATTTAATTTAATATGTAAGTTTTATTTGGCATGCTAGCGAAGGTTCACAATGAGTCTGATATTGATTTCGATATTGGTATTGTTAACGATTTCGCTACCGATTTACAGAATCAGCCGATACCAATCCGATATTGATCTGATACCGATCACAATGAGTTTGTAAGTGGATGGTACGTGGTGACCGATATAGATACTCATAGGAATAGTCTGATACCGATATGACCGATACCGATCCGATATGGCCGATACATATACTCATAGTTTACAGAATCGGCCGATATCGATCCGATATATTATAACAACATAATTTACAGAATCGGCCAATACCGATTCGATATGACCTATACATATACTCATAAGAATAGTCTGATACCGATTACGATATCGATATTGTTAAACTTAGTTGTTATAATTTGGTACTAAATTAGAATATTAATTAAGTTTTTTCGATATGACCGATACATCACCTATTGCACCGACTCCTACTTCGACCACGGCGCCTCCGGTCACGCCGACAACTCTTTCAGGCATTGTTCCTTTATATGACGTACAACGGATCATCAGTTTGATGCTGGCACAGTTATATACATGCGTACAGCCGTCTCTGCCTCCGCCACCTCCTCCACCAGCAGTTTGATGTTTTTGAGCATCTTGTATGATTTTTTTTATTATATTGGATCGATGAGTTTATATAAAATTTATGGAGTTTATGACATATTTGTGTATATGTACTATATTGGTGCTGGATGAGTTTGTATGGACTCCATAGTTTGAAAAAATATATTTGTTTGCGTCTATTTCATTCAAGTTTACATATTTGTCTTCTAGTTTATTGAATAAATAGTCTATTGGATTCACTGTTATATATTTGTGTTTCATGTTATATATATATATATATATATATATATATATATATATATATATATATATATATATATATATGAAAAATTCTACAATACATCTACCCATTTTGGATGTATCGATACATCCGAAGTCTGGACGGTTCATATTAAATTCATATGAAATAATGCAGGAGAAATCATTTAATGCTGTTTTTGACTTTTGACCTCTTGTTAACTTGCTATAGCAGGTCATTCTTCAATGCAATTTTTCAATAAACACCCTAAATTAACTCATATTTACTTTCTCTTTCGTTAAGGTAATTTAATATTTTGTGCAACTACGTATATAAAACAATAATTGTGTGTCGGCCGAAAAGGAAGGACACAGTGTGTCCAGGTCTGTAGGGTATGTAGACGACTTCACCACCGCCGCTGGCGATCTAGATGGTGACACCGACGACGAATGGTATATTTAGGATGGAGAATGGTACATTTAGGAAGCTGATAAAAGCTCGTTCTCTCAAATCTCTTCTTTATGTAAATTAAATCTATGGAGGACACAATCCCTAAGGACACAGTGTGACCATGTCTGTAGGCGATGTAGACGACACCACCGCCGCTGGCGATCTAGATGAGGACACCGACGATGAATGGTACATTTAGGACGGAGAATGATACATTTTGGACGGAGAATGGTACATTTAGGAAGCCGATAAAAGCTCGTTCTCTCAAATCTCTTCTTTATGTAAATTAAATCCAAGGAGGACACAATTCCTAAGGACACAGTGTGTCCAAGTCTGTAGCGATGTAGACGACACCACCGCTGATGGCGATCTAGATGAGGACACCGACGACGAATGGTACATTTAGGACGGAGAATGGTACATTTAGGACGGAGAATGGTACATTTAGGAAGGAGAATGGTACATTTAGGATGGAGAATGGTACATTTAGGACGGAGAATGGTACATTTAGGAAGCCGATAAAAGCTCGTTCTCTTAAATCTCTTCTTTGTGTAAATTAAATCTAAGGAGGACACAATCCCCAAGGACACAGTGTGTCCAGGTCTGTAGGCGATGTAGACGATACCACCGTCGCTGGCGATCTAGATGAGGACACCGACGACGAATGGTACATTTAGGACGGAGAATGGTACATTTAGGAAGCCGATAAAAGCTCGTACTCTCAAATCTCTTCTTTGTGTAAACTAAATTCAAGGAGGACACAATTCCTAATTTTAGTTATTGCTTAGCAGAGTCTGCTTAGTTGTTGTAAAATTGTGGTGTTGCTTCTGTGACACTTTCATCTTTAATCTCATGTTTTCTATGAATATGTGTTCTGTTTGATTTTGATTTAGTAATCTTTCCTTAATTAGTTTTTTGTTTCATCTAACAATTTAATATTTTTGTTATAAAGCTACAGGCCATGGTGGTGGTGGTGGAAGGAGAAACAGAGATGAAGAAGGAAAGAAGAAGAAGTTCCGGTTCGCGGCGGACTTTGTCGAGTTCCTCAATCAAGCGGAATTAAACCTCTTATAGAGTTACTTAATTGAATTTGACCATGATAACCTTTTGTATTTTTCAAACGGTTAGTAGAATCTTCCTCGAGCCCTCCTCAATCAAGCGGCTAGTAGAATCTTCCTCGAGCCCTCCTCAATCAAACGGCTAGTAGATTGTTTGCTAGTCTCGAAATTTATTTGTCTTTCCATCTTTCTCACTTTTTGTACTTCTCTCTTGCTATATATACAATAGTTTTCTTGTTTCATAGTACTATTATTCATTCTGAAATACATAGAATAGTTTTCTGAAATACAATAGTTTTCTTGTTCTCAAGATGTCTACTCGTGTGGTGGGAAATGTAGAAGATGTAGAAGATTGGTTGCCAGCCCCAAATAAAACCTTCATTATGCGTATGTTGCGCAAGATTGAAGAACATCTGTCGACGATTTCAGCTGAAGTTGTAAAGATCAATTCTATGCTTTGTTCATTAGAAATTGAACAAATGAATTTATCTTGACGTTTTGAGAAGATTGAAGAATCCCCAGCTTTAAAGAAGGCATCTTCATCTGGAGCATTTAATAATGTGAAGGTGGTTTCCTTTGAATCTTCTTCCGATGAGGAGGACGTGGAGCTACAGTCTCGTAGTAAAGCATTGGACCGAATTTTCGTATTGTCCCCTACAGAAGAAACTGACTTTAGCAGTTCTTCTAAAAGAATGCGTGGAAATTTAGATCCGGTCACACCATCGAAAAGTTT
Source organism: Iris pallida (assembly GCA_029216955.1). NCBI lineage: Eukaryota > Viridiplantae > Streptophyta > Magnoliopsida > Asparagales > Iridaceae > Iris > Iris pallida. The sequence continues at coordinate 33,044 of JANAVB010011810.1, forward strand.
AACAAGGGGTTCAACCTCGGAGCCTAGCAATTGTACTAGTGGTTCTTCGAGTTATTACGACTATATTTTTGCCGATGATAGACCTGACGAGTAAGTAATATGAGTTTTGATTTAATTCCAACAGTTTTTTTCTCCTAATTTATTCGTTTCTTTTCTTAGAGAAATAATATCATCTTGCAACAAAATCTATGTATCTCGGCTTGAGATGAAGACCGTAGCTCCTTTAACGAGAATTAAAAATGGGGTATGTATATATAGTATATTTCTTCTTAGATGCCATCTATGTTTACTTCGATTCCATCGCTTACATTTTTAATGATTTATTCAGATTGTAGGCATTGTCTCTGCTCTTTTCACCGCGGAGGAACGGAAAAGAACCTCCAATAAAGCTAATGTATGGTTTTTACCAATAAGGATATCGGTGAGTGAGCATTTTATTCTTCAATGCATATGCATTAACAATTTTCTCGTTTGTTTGTCCTTTGTAATGTATTAGTTGATGTGTATGTAGAAAGAAACGTTACGTCCATCCGACAAAAAGCTTCATAAAATATGGAAGAAGTACAATATTTTCAGGATTACATGGGATCTTTAAGCACTTGTAACGAGATATTAATGTATTTCTGTTTAAATATTAATCCTAATTTTCTAAAAATTTACTAATTTGTTTTACCTAATTAATCCTGATTCAGATATACATACCCATTCATTTGGACGAACACTATACTCTTGCAAGCGTTCTGATTAAAAAAGACTGTTGAAATTTGGAACTCACTTGCATCTAAAGATGGTCTGATTCAAAACAAAATAGTCATAAAAGAAATTGTAAGCTCATATTCATCAATTTTTATGAATTGGGTACAAGATACGCGGTATACGAATACATATTGTATTCTGGTAATTGTAGCTTTCAAATTTGGATCTCTTTCTCGAAGAAGAGATTTTAGAGTTGAGAGATGCTAGGTTCAGCTTTTCTACTTTTGCAATAAAACGTCCTTCTTATGTTCCCTACCAAGGCAATTCTGTTGATTGTGGGATTTTTGTAATTGCATTCATGAAAGACCGATGTAGTCTAGAATACCGTTTCTCAATATAAGTCTGAAAATATATCGTCAAAAACTTACACTTTTTAGAGCAATATTTTTGATGTTATGTTTGTTATATGCAGTTTGATGCGGGAATGAAAAGACGCGAAGCTGTTGAATGGATTACAACTTCAGAGCACAATGAAGAGCTAAAAGAAGTCCAATCTGAAATGATTGAATATGAAAGACGATGATTTTTCTTCTTCTTCTTTTATATCTAATGTATGGAAACCCCTAATGTATTATGTTCATTTGTTTTGTTGAGTTGTAATAACATTTTGCCAAACGGCTTCGATTCTTTTTGATTAAGCAGAATCATTTTTGCCCTTCAAATTAATATAATTAAGCAGAAAGGAGTCTTTTGCCCTTCCATCGAATGACATTTTTGTCCTTCTAATTAATTCAAAACACCCTCGAACCCTTTTATTACAAAAAAAAGAAAACCGTTTCGATTCTTCCTCTTCTTCCATACTCCACTCTGTAATCAAACATAGGTCATTCTCCTCCAAAATCTTCAAACCTTCCTCCCCATTCGCAATCTTCATACCATGTCGGCATCAGCGGCAGAATCATCACCGACAGCATCACCAATTAGAGAAGATGCACCAGTTACAGAAAATCCAAAAGCGATAGACGGAGAACAACCGAAACCCTATTCTAAGAAAGTTGCACAAAAGAAAAAGAAAAAAGTTGCTAAACAAAAAGAAGTGCAAGAAGAAGTACAAACAAAAGGTATAACTTTGATTTTATGTTCGCAAATTCTGTATATTACAAGAAAAATGACATTCTCCGTCATAAAATGCATTTGAATGTTAAATTCTATTCGCCGTTTAATTTGGAACGGAGAATAGCATTCTCCGTCTAACTTGAAACGGAGAATAACATTCCCAGTGTTAAAACACATTAGAATGTTCATTCTTCGTTTTTTTTAAACGGAGAATGACACTATCCGTGTCATTTGAAACGGAGAATGACATTCTCCGTGTTAGTTTACACGGAGAATGTCATTCCCAGTGTTAAAACCCATAAGAATGGCCATTCTCCGACCTAATTTTTTATTTTTTTTGTTTTGTAGAAAAAATTCTGTCAGGAATAAGGATTCAAGACTTTTCCGTTCTATCTTCAAGCCAATGCTAAATCTTTTGGAGGAGGTCAATCAAGATATTGGCCGTTTACCTGAGCCAGTTATTGGTTCCTTGAAGAATACCGGTTTCTGGAATTTTGTCGAGATTTTCTACCAAAACAGAGTCCACGTCTCGAAGTGGCCATGGTAACGGAAGGGCTTGATAATTTAATTGCAAGTTACACAGAAGAACACTACTAAAATACAATAATTTAGCGACGGCCATATCCGTCGAAATCCGTCGGTAGTTCCCATTACCGACAGATTTCCGATGGATACGGTCAGAAAAAATCGGTCGGGAATAACCTCGTCGCTAAAACTAGCTCGTCGCTAGTCCGCCGCTCTACGACTAATTAGCGACGGATTTCTGTTGGCAAAATAAAAACTTTTAGCGACGGTAAGCCGACGGTTTCCCTTCAACATCGACAGGTTAAATTTGTAATGTATTCATACAAATAGCGACGGAAAATACGTCGCTAACTCGTCGCTAACCGCGTATCAGAGGGTTTCTGATACGCAATATCCGTCGCTAAAGCGTCGCTAACGTCGACGGATTAGCGACGCATGAGCGACGGATAATACGTCGCCACGCTTCTGGAAATCTTCCATATTTCCAGAACATGATCGACGGGAAATCCGTCGCCATTCCGTCGCCTCTCGACGGATAATCCGTCGGTAAGCTGTCGCTATCTGATATTCGTAGAATTAGCGACGGATAGTTCGTCACTAAGCTGACGCGAAGCAGTCGCCAAATACACTACCTCGTCAGATTAGCGGCTACGTGGCGACGGATAATCCGTCGCCACCCTTCTGGAAATCTTCCATATTTCCAGAACATAATCGACGGGAAATCCGTCGCCATTCCGTCTCTTAAATGTCGATATCTCATATTCAAACAATTAGCGACTGACAGTTCGTCGATAAGCTGCCGCGAGGCCGTTGCTAAATGCACTACCTCGTCGGATTAGTGGCCATTTGGCGACGGATAATCCGTCGCCATGCTTTTGGATATCTTCCATATTTCCAGAATATGAGCGACGGGAAGTCCGTCGCCATTTCGTCGTAAAATATTTCCAGAAACACGCTGACGGATAATCCGTCGGAAGCCGTCGCTAGCTGCAAAAGTCCGTCGGTAGTCCATCGACAGACCGTCGCTATCTGCAAACGTCTGTCGGTAATCCGTCGCTAAATAAAATATTTTGAAAAAAATTGCAGGAAAGAGACTATTCCCTGTAATATAACATATTCAGCATCCACCACACAAATATAACATATCCGACATCCAATATAATAAATATTCATATTGCCAACACAATATCTCCAAACATCCAATATATCACAACATACACAAAAATTATCCAACACTATATCCAACACACTATCCCAACATACATAGCAAAATATCCAATCATAAATAAAATATCCAAAATATACACATCCAAATGTAAATGTCCAAAAACATAAATAAAATCACTGAGAAGGAGGAGATGGATCGTCTCGTGCTCTCTCCGTCGCATCCGCTCTGCGTATATAATCCTCCACCATATGTGGCGGCACTTGGGAAAGACGTGGTCTGGAAGCGAGCGTAGCTGCTCTGACGACATCATGTCAAGGAGGAGCGCACGATAGTAGCATCCGGTACCAGGAGAGTCTCGAAAGAGCGGTCAAAAGATAACCGTCCGGAACAAGAAGGACCAGGTCGATCCGAAGCACCGGCAGCAGCAGTAGACGGAGCGGCAGCAGACGGACCAGGAGTAGACGGATCGGTAGCAGAAGAAGGATGCGGATAGTGCCCCAGTACTATCGACCGCAAATTCGACACCGCCGTGGCGAGAGTCGCAAGCTGCATCCTCACATCGTCTGCGGGAGGCGCGGAAGGAGGTGGAGGCGGTGGATATCTCGGAGTCGACGTCTGTAAAAAATTGCCATGGAACCTAAGCCGTACAGGTGCCCTTTCCTAAAGTCGCCGGCGGATTCTATGAACACGTCGTCGTAGCGAGCAGCCATAGAAGAGGGCGTCTAGGTGGGCGTCGTTTCGTCGACATCCTCGGTAGGGGGCTCAATCCGACGGAGTGCCTCACGATACGCAGCCTATCCAATGAATGTGTTTATACTATAAGTTTTCCTAAGTTATAATCTAAATCCTACGTTTCCCTAAGTTATAGTTTTAATACTAAGTTTACCTAATTAAGTTATAGTTATAATCATATGTTTCCCTAAGTTATAGTTATAATCATGAACGTAAGTACTTACATCAGTCTCCTGGGCCCTCGCGTCGACGAAGCTCCCGTCCTTCCGCTCTTGTGCGTATGCACAAATACGTCGTGAGCGGTGACCGCCTCTGTAACACCCAGTTTTTCAGATGAGGGTAATTTTGAAATTTTGTAATTATAATTATTAATTATTGATATTTGATTCACATTATGATTTTAGTAATTTTTAATAATTTTTAAACTATTTAAAAACTGGTTTAAGTCATGACTTGTGATTTTGATGTGCTGCTAGTGAAACCCTAGAGACTGCATGACCTAGAGCCTAACCATATCATTAGATGATTTAATTATCATTTTTAGCCTAGGGGTAATTTGGTCATTTTGACTTATTTAAATTATTTGGTGATTTGTTGAATTGGTGAATTCTAGTTGACCTTGACTTGTTGAGACCTAGTGAACTAGCCTAGAAGCTAACCCTAGCCATGGTGACCCTAGTCTAACTTAGGTTAACCTACTTTTAGTCATTAGAAACTAATTTTAGAACGAGGGGCATTGGTTTAGTGAATTTAAGTCATGGCTTGTGGTTTCATGAAATGACTTATGGCTTAATGATTTGATTGATCATGACTTAAGCCCATGGGCCATTTAGTAAACCCTAACCCTAACCAAACCCTAAATGACCAGTCATAGGGATCCCCACCCTATAAAAATACTTATTCTCTAGGGCTTGCCTCTTTCTTTATTCATTTCAACATTGGAAAAGAAAGGTATTTGTTCCCCTTCCAAAAATCCCCATAAATCCATTTTAATTCCTTTTTAATCCTACTTTCTTGCATTAGAACCTAATACTTCCTATTTTCTGATTTTGGGGTTTAATCCCAGCTTTGGGACAATTTGGAGCTTTTGCCATCAAGAGGAGGAATCCCCCATTTGAAGCTTTTCTAAGCTTTTTGCACATATAGGTAAAACCCTTTAAATTGATTTAAATTTCAATTTTCTTTGCATATAGGGCTAGATCTAGGAGTCCCCTAGGTGTCCCCAAAATTTGGGTGAATTTGTGTCCGTTTGGTGTCCGTATCGGACACGTGTCATAGTGTATGTTAGGTGTTCGATGAAATGCCTCAAAGGAAATTTTTATGTTGTTTTTGAAAACTATTTGAATGAAAATATTGTTTTATATGTGTTTATTAATTTCGTGTCCTACTAAGCACGTTTCTGTGGAAGATTCGTGTCCAAATCGGACACGCATCGCCGCACGACACTACGCACAGGCCCCGTGCGGTGTCCTGCTGCCACACGTTCATATCCGACACGACACGACTCGGTTGGACACCAAATTTGGTGGACACCTGCGGGCTATGACTGACAGCACGCACACCAAATTTGAGGCCAAACCATCGAGTGGTTTGTGAGAAATCTCACTCGTACCGGTCGATGCCTGTCGTGCACGCGCGTGTAAAAGACCACTGACACGGCTCTAAAGCCGACACGACACGCGTCTAGGACACGGTTCAGGGCCATGGGCACGTAGCCCTATAAGGGGCGAACGTGGGCATGACCATGACTTGTGTCGTGCAACGTGTCGTGTCCTGGAGTGACACGCACGCGTACACGACGCTGCGTGCTGTGCAGTGCACGTGTGAGTGCCTGTGAGTGTTTGGACACATTCGTGTCCACTTGCACGGACACGAACACCATGGTTGACACGTACACAAGTGACACACTATTTACCAACCCTTACTTTGGATTATTACTGTGTTTTTAGATTTGAATTTGGGAATTCCCATTTTAACTGATACGTGCAGTCAATTTTAAATTCTGATTTTAATTCCCATTTTTAAACCAAATTTTGATGTTAAAGTAGCATGTTTAAATTCAGGTACACATGTACTACTACTGCTAAGTTGGTTTTGCAAGATTAGATTGGGTTTTGTTATCAAGTGATGGATTTCGATATTGATTTGAGCTGAAATGTAGACTGATATAGTGTCTGTTTTGAAATCCTAAAAATCGATTTCCTGTTTCTTTAAACTAAAATTTTGATGTTTAAATACCATGTATTAATGCAATCTTCCATTGTGATATTTCCAAGTGACTGGCGTGTTTGAAGGCACTCAAATCCATATCACGCATTTTTTGAAAGTTGCCCTCTTTGTTTTCTAGATATGGGCTTATGCGGCGATCTGGGGATTGCATATTAGGAACTTTGTTGGACACTATCATATGTGGGCTGCTATTGGAATCCACAGCAATTTGATTCTAATGTCTGGTACCAATTGGATCCAAGTGGGCAGAGAGAATTGGTGCAAATTAGAGCTGGATTACCATGAATCTTTTTTGGAAATTGGACTCAGTATTCTTCTCAAATGTCATCACTCTAATTGGAGGCACTCTGGACTCTGGACTCGGATGGAGATTTTGGTGTGGTATTGGATAACTAATTCTGCTCTTCTGATAACTATAATTTGGTTTTGTTACACTTTTGCTCTTTACAATAGGGCATCTAGTTTGGTCATTGAGTGTTTACATATTTGCCTGATCTTAAACTTGCCAACCTCGAAGTTTTATTGGGCGTCATCCTCTTGCATTTTGAATGAATTACTATGTGTGGATCTATTTTTTGGTTAAGAATCGGATGCTGCTAAAACATTCATGATCTTTCATTCTTTCCATTATGGTATATCCCTATTGAGGAAGAGGCATCAAGGATTTTGGTTCCAGGTGCGTTAAAGTAACATACATGTATTAAATTTGTTCTGGAACTTTTTGCAGATCTCGATCAAGATCCAGATCCCCTGCTGCTACTTCTGTAAGAATATTCGAGGTACCCCCTTCTCTCTCTCTAGCCTATTGAGCTTCATCTCTAGCCAAATAAATATTAGAGCTGAATTAGTGATGTTGAACAATCAAAATGCACTGCTGATGTTGGTCTTAAAATCCTAATAAACTGAAACAAGGTCCAGACATGAAAACAATGAACGAAAAGTGTAGGAATTGAAGTTACAGATAATGTAGAAATTAGGGTCATGGATTATAGGTGTAACTGGGAGAATCTGTCTGAAATTACACTAATATGAAATTTTCCAGGTAGACTTCAATCTTTTCTTGAAAACTCAGTCATGTTTACCCAACTATAGAGGTAGACTTCAATCTTTCTTGAAAACTCAGTCATGTTTCCCAAGTTACTCTGTACAGTCTGCTTGTGTATGTCCTTTTACCATATTTCTCACACTGATTGATAGTGTGTATGTCCTTTTACATATTTCCCCACCTTTAGATTTACCAATTGGGTCTCCTATGTAGACTCTTTTATTTTAGACAAGTAAATCCGATCGAAAGAGAAATGAAATGATTGTTCTGGGTACAATGCTCAATTTCCCTTTCCAAAATCAACTTTTGCCATAATTGATAAAAAATTCACTAGGATCACTAATGTTGTTGGTAATAGCTCAAGTGAAACTACATTTTACATTTATGTTATCCAGTACTAAACTTATGGAGCATTTCAGGTGCGCCTTCGGATGTGAAGGAGGTCTTGGACACCTTTAGGGTGGCTGCTGAACTAGGGAGCGAATCTCTTAATTGGTAATAATATATAATAATTCTTTTTTGAAGCAGTTTGAGGGTGGTTCCTTTATTCGAAACTATGAAGGATTTGAGAGCAGCATGATTGGTTATAAGGAAGTTACTGTCAATTGATTGGTATAGGAAGCATATTATAAAGAACCATAATGGAAAACAAGAGGTGCTAGTGCTTTCAAAGTGTACCAAACCATGTTAACAGTTCCAAGTTAACTAAAATTTCTTCACAACACTTGCAGGTCATGGTTGGTTATGATTCTGGTAAAGATGCTGGCCGCTCCACTGCTGTATGGGAACTGTGTACAAGGCCTAAGAAGATGTTGTTGCTTGCAAAGAGTATGATATCAAAGTTACATTGTTCCATGGTTGTGGAGGTATTATAGCTCGTGGTGGCGGACCAATATATCTTGCAATACAGTCACAACCTCCTGGCTCTGTGATGGTAAGCTATTTATTTAAGTCCATTATTTCAGATGTATGTTCTTTCATTCATATGTTTGATGCTTATTGTTTCTTTGTTCAATTCATGTCCACTCTTAATCAGGTATACATGTGTCCAACTTGAGTATCAGAAATTTCTCTGTCCAGTAAAAATCTTCTTGCACTTTACTTCATGTATTACACTGCTTTACATAACACTACTGTCTTGCAACTTCACATTTAACACACTGCATGCCTCCTTAGCCACTGAACATATTGTATTAGCTATTACATAACACTACTTGAGTATCAGAAATATTTCTATCTTATTTTTTATATCATAATGTGTTTTTTCTCAATTTTGTGTAGGTTGGCGTATATGTTTTTGATGGTTGTGGATAGCTGCTAGAGGGAAGGAGGCGAGCTGTTTTTTGGCCTACAGATATTTGTAAATGGAATGGTTTATTTTGGAATACAGATACTTTGTAAATGGAATGGTTTATTTTGGCGTACAACTACTTTTTCTACATTTGAATGTTTTAATGACTACTTTTTGTACATCTTGAATGTTCTAATGAAACATTTCATATTTTGACAAATCTTTACTATATCTTGATTGATCGAAATGCAAGTTGCGATTGAAATTGTCTGCGATTGAAATTGATCGAAATACAAAACAGGTTACGAAATATGAAATTCTGTAGCAGATATGAAAGGATATGAAATTCTGTAGCAGATATGAAAGGATATGAAATTCTGTAGCAGGTTTATAGCACTCAAAACGTCTAAATTGCTGCTACCACGATAGCATATGATGAACGCTATAATAAATCAAACCATTCATCAAACGCTATAAATCATCCACAGCATTCACAAACGCTATAAATAATCCACAGCATTCATAAACGCTATAAGTAATCCACAGCACTCACGAACGCTATAAACAATCTACAGCGTTCTAGAATGCTATAAAGTATTTACAGCATTCATAAACGCTATAAACCATCAACAGCATACACGAACGCTATAAACCTTCTACAGCATTCAGGAACGCTATAATGTTATAGCGTTCACATGTCTGGACATACTATAGCGTGGGCGATCATAGCAGACAGAATATGCTATAGAAGGCTTTCTATAGCATTCTGCGCATGCTATTGTAGGCCATATTTGTTGTATATGTATTAGTTGCCTGTAATGTGGGTTTATGTTGATGTAGGGAAATTTGGGTTTCGAATGGGATGGACTGATACTTTCTGAGATTTTTGAACTGTTAGTTTAATACTAGATTAATTTCAGTTGAACTGATTTTCAAAGATTATAATTGCCATGTTAATCCACTGTTAAAAGTAACCGAGCATGTTAGATTAAAAACTGAGAAATCGTAATGTCAGAAAACCTGAGAATTTAATCCAGGTAAACTGAAATGAGACTTCGAGACTGAATTGGGAATGGGAAAATGGATTTCAAAATTGGTTTGGTTATAGCTGTCAATTGGTTTGGTATAGCTGTCATGGATTCCTTTTTCTGAGATTATTTTCACTGATTTCTCCTGAGTTTTAATTGCATGTTAAATTTTTTTTTCCTATTAGTTAATCTGAAATATTAGTTCATCTACATATGTAAAGATTCATGTACATGATAGGTTCATGATAGCTAGAGGTTATGGGATTTTGGATCGAAATGGACTGATACTTTGAATCCTGAACTATCATGTGTAAACTGAAGTCACAATTTTTGGTTGCATAATTATGCACTGTTTTGCACTGTTAGTTCAATTGCATGCTTAATACATGTTCATATGTTAATGCACTGCTATTAGATGTAGGCTGGCTTGGCATTGCAAGGCCACAAGGCATGTTTGCATTGTATGTTTGCATTCTTGTATGTTTGCATTACCTGGCAAGCCACAAGGCATGCAGCAGCAGGATGCTGCAGTAGCAGCAATAGCAGGTTTAAAATATCACATTGGGGTTTTTTTTGAGTTAGTTAGGATTTGAAATTAGATTAGATTTTGATTATAGGTTGTATGTATACAATTGGGTTATGTTATATTAACTGAATTTGGTGAAAACTGAAATGGGGGATGAAACCTGAGATGGTTTCAGGATTTGAAACCTGGATTGGATGCTTGTTTAGTCACCTTGATTTCAGTCCTTTGACACAACTACAAAACTGTCATGAACCTGAAATTATTGTTTAACAGTGAGTTGAGTGTGTAGGAATTAGACATGAGTGAGAGTTAGACATATAGGTAGAGTTGTGAGGACTGAAGGTATGGGGATTAGATTCTTAGGTTTGAGATTGAATGTGTAGTTTTGAATAAATGATTATGTGAATGAATACATGAATTGAAATTATGAAGATTACAATCCTGAATGTTCATGTTCCATTTTCCTGAAACACTGTTCAGCCACATTTTGGTGACACACCACTTTGCTTTTGAGCTTAGCTTGATGTAGGTTAATGTATATGGATATATGGATGTATGATATATTTAGTTATATGTATTCTATATTTATGTGAGAAACCTTAGCCTTGGGTTGGTATGCACATTGTTATAGGATATGGTATCCTAGTGCACTAGCCTATGAGTTAGTTGAGTTAGATATAGAGTTTAACTTAGATAGACTAGTTGACCATTGGCTTAGATTGACTTGTTGATCTATTTTGACTAGACAGTGGACCAAGTCAACATTAAGTCTATATATGAC
>JANAVB010011811.1:0-109280 GCA_029216955.1 Iris pallida
CCTGCTCCTCCCCTCTTCTCCGCCGGGGAGTCGACTGGTATCCCTCTCCCGTCTCCATAGGTGAGGCGGCAGCTTGCTCCCGGCGGGCCTCCTCAGGGTTGGCGGTCGTGGAGCAACCCCCCATCTCTATTTCGAATTTCAAATCTTCTGTCGACTCTCCAGATAGCGACATTTCGGGATCGGGGGGCACGCCTCTATGTGCCCTCCACCCTCGAAGCATGTGGGCTCATATGGCCGCCCTCTTGTGGGCGCATATTGTGGCCTCCCCTGTGTGGACTCATGCCCTAGCCTCCCCCATCGCCCTCCCTCGGGCGCATACTACTCCGCTCGGGCGGGCACATGTGAGCCGGCTGCCGGAGGTGCCTTCGCGGGATCATCCACCGGAGGCACTCCCCGTCCTCTAGCAGCCAGCAGTGGCCCCTATTCCCATCCTTCGGGCGCATATGGGACCGTACTCGCGAGCGAGTATCGCCCCGCTCTTGTGGGTGCTTTTGGACGTTCAGCATCTGTGAGCGCCCCTTGCCCTCCTTTGGGCGCATACAACTCTGCTCGTGCGGGAGCATTTGAGTCGGGCGCCGGTGGCGCCCTCAAGGGTCTACCTTCAATGGGAGCTCCCCGTCTTCTCCCCCTCGTGGCCGCCAATGGTGGTCCCACCTCCTTTCCTCCTGGCGCATATGGCCCCGTCCCTGCGAGCGCCTCCAGTTTCGCCCTCGTGGGCGCTTATGACCGATCTGCCACTAGGGGCACATATGGTGTTCCTCTACCCGGCGCTCATGGTCGTCTCTCCTCTACAGTTACTTCTTCTTCTTGCCCAGCCCAACCTCAGCCTCGGTCGACCTCAGCGATAGTGCCTTGCTCCTTGGAGCCCCCTCTTAGTCTTCTTCCCCCTCCCCCCTTTGGGAGCCCGGTCCCCGCCGACCTCCTTGCTCTATACCCCTGTTGGGAGCAGGTCCTTCAGCCGGCTCCTCCCTTCCATCCCTCCCCTCTGCTTTGCGGGCCCTCTCCAGCACTACCCAAGTCTCCCCCTCCTCGGCGGGCCATCCGATGCCCTCCTTTATCGACAAGCTACGTTCGGACAGGGTAGCCAGGCAGGGACTCCGTGTCCACGATGTTCCCCACCCCGACGTTGTGTACTCGGGAGAGTCTCCAGTACCTTCAGTTCCGTTCTCTGAGTAGGAACGATCCTCGTTGGCCACCTCCTTCCCCCACTCCTTCGTTCTCAAATTTTCCTCAGGCTGCGCCAAATTATCGCAGGTTCAGGAGTTATCGCCAGTTGGAGGCTCACTGATGAATACAGGGTAGCACCCATCGACCCAAAGCATATCCTGCTCCATCTCTCCTCCGACCTTGACCACAGGATCGTGTGGTCCAAAGGTACCAGCAGGGTGGACTCCCACCAGATGAAGATTATCAAATGGTCAGCGAGCTTTAACACCAAGGAAGACTCGGCGACGGTTGCCGCCTGGGTGACCCTTCCCAACCTCCCCCTTATTTGTTTCGTCCCAGCGGCCCCTAGGCGTATAGCCAACTCCTTCGAGACTTTTGTGGCCACTGTAGAAGAAACCAGTAACCTGAATAAAGCTTACTATGCGAAGATTTGTGTGGAACTCATTCTCTCCTCTAAGCCCCACAACCACATCCTCAATGAACTTGGCAACTGGACCCACACCCAGCAAATCGTCTATGATAATCACATTATCTTCTGCTCTCCTGTCATCTGCGCGGCCATCAATCGAAGCATTGTTACCGTCTTCATCCTGAGCTTAAGAGGAAACTCGTTTGGCGCGAAGTCCCCACCAAAGAGGGTCAACATCACTCGATTTGCGGATCCCCCCTGCTTCCCTACCGAACCGCCACACCAGATTTCCATCCAGTGAAGACAAAACTGGCGACGATGCCCCCTCGCTCAGTACGGTGATCCCCTACAACCCACCAGCCCTGACCCTATCCAATCAATTCGACGCCCTCGACGAGGAAGCTACAGAACCCTCCCTTGAGATCGCTCCTCTCGGAGACTCTTCAGAAGCCCCCAATCGGAACCCTGATATCGTTAGCAACCAAAATCCGGAGGCGGATGTGGAGGCCCTACTAAACCTTCGCCCCCTCCCCCAAAATACCTGACGAGGTTAACCCTAATCTCGCAGTCGATGTCGTAGAAGCCCTCGCCATTCTAGGGCCAGAACAAGCTCAAAGAGGCCTTCAGGTCCTCGCCGCAGGATTCCCCCTCCTCGCGGAAGGAGACCAGATTGACATCGAGGACGACTCCGTCCTTCTCCTCCCTAAGGAACCCGAGACGGACTCGACGGGAGAATCGCTCGAACCAACCGAAGACATCCACAACAACCCGCCGAGGATTCCGTACCCAAAGAGGGAGAGGCTTCCACCACCAGGAAATCAGAACAAAGAGGAGCCGGAAAGTCATCGACGATCTAAACGAGGTCCACAGCTAAGCGGGCTCACCAACACCCCCCCCCGGTCTCCATTAATTCTGACATCCTCTCCTGGAATATCCGTGGCCTGGCAAACAAACCTACCAAGTGGAGAATCACCAGCCTTAATAAAACTCACAAGATCGACATTTTGATCATTCTCGAACCCAAAATCCCCTACAAGAAACTCAAATCCATTCAGTTGTAGCTTGGCTTTCCTACGACCATAGCTGGAAGACATGACATTTGGATCCTCTGCTCGAAGGACGTCAAAATCGGAGTCATATAGGACTCCAAGCAGGCCCTATCGTGCTGGATGGAAGACCCGTTGATCCCCAACCGCGCCATCCTGTCCGCGGTTTATGGCTGCTGTGACATCGCGGAGCGCAGACTTCTTTGGAACAATCTCCTGGACATCCATCTCTACCATAACAATCTCCCTTGGCTTTGCATTGGGGACTTTAACGCTATCACCTATAGTGAAGAGAAGACTAGCGGCCGCCTCCCCTCTCGACCATGCAAGATTTTAACAACTTCATTCTTAACTCCCACCTCTTCCCCCTGCCGTTCACAGGCAACGCCTTTACCTGGTGCAACATGCAGGAAGGCGACCGCCGCCAATATTCCTGCCTCGACAGGGCCCTGACGAACGCCCAATGGCTGGGTATGGGGACCACATCTAAGCTTTTCCACCTCAACGCCACCGAATCTGACCACGCCCCTCTGCTTGTTGGCATCGCCAGATCCTCGGGCCTGCACAAAAAGAGCTTTCGCTTCCTAGATTTCTGGAGCGAACACCCCCAGTTCTTAGGCATTGTCAAGGATGCTTGGAACGAAGCGGACTCCCCCGATCCCCTCACTCGGGTGGCCAATAAACTTAAAGCCACACGGATAGCCTTTGCGGTCTAGAGCAAGCAGGCCTATGAGGATATTTTTTAGGCCATTCGCAAGGCTGAGGACGACGTAGCTCGCACCGAAATCAGGTTCACGACCTACAGATCGCCGGCCGCCAGGACCGCCCTGAACCTCACCAGAGCGATCCTTAAATTCCGACTGAAAGTTGAGACAGATTTCTGGAAGAAGAAAGCGAGGCTTCAATGGGACAGCGAGGGCGACAAGAATTCGAGCTTCTTCCACGCCTGTGTCACTGGTCGCAGACAGAAACTCTCGCTTCATTAAATTACCGACGAAATCGGGAACATCATCAACGATCAGAGGGCGATCCAAGCGGCGGCGGCTCATTTCTTCGCTAAACTGTTCTCCAAGGAGACAGTTATCAAGGACACAACCTTCCTGGAGGAGATATCTCACCTTATCAGCGACAACGATAACATCCTCCTAGAGCTTCCTCCGTCCGACCAAGAGGTGAGAGACGCCGTCTGGGCCCTGGACGAGCATAGTGCGCCCGGGCCAGACGGGTTTTCAGGAGTATTTTTTTGTACATGCTGGGACATTATCAAGACAGATATCCATGATGTGGTGTCTGCCTTCTTTCAAGGAGCCATGTACCCTAGAGCCATCTCGAGCACCAACATGATCCTCATCTTGAAGAAAGAGAACCCGAAAACATTTCGTGATTTCTGCCCGATAAGTCTTTGTAACTTCACCAACAAGATCATATCCAAGATTGTATCTTCCCGCATGGCGGGTCTTCTTCCCAAGATCATCTCCGATGAGCAAAGCAATTTTGTCCACGGAAGAAATATCCAGGATAACATCATGCTGGCTCATGAGTTAATCACTTGCATGAAGTTTCCCGCAAGAGGGGGCAATATTGCTATCAAATTGGACATGGAGAAAGCATATGACAGGCTGGATTGGCAATTTATGATCTGGGTTTTCAGGGCATTCGGATTCTTCGAAACTTGGACCAACATCATGTTGAGATCGATCAGCAACTCATGGTTTTCTACAGTGATCAACGGTCAGGCCGACGGTTTCTTCAAATCGAGTCGCGGGGTGAGGCAAGGAGACCCTCTCTCATCCACCATATTCATCATTACGGCGGATGCCTTGAGCAGGAACCTTAATAAGATGGCATGCACTACTAACTTCCACCACTATCATACTGCCAGTGGCTGCCCGATCATCACCTACCTGGCATTCGCTGACGATATCCTGATTTTCTCATCCGGGGATGTTGGGTCAGTAGAAGTTGTCCACCACACCCTCCAGCGATATGTCAGGTGCTCGGGCCAGAAGGTCAACCAGGATAAAAGTGTCATCTACGCCCACCACAATATCAAGAGAGAGCACGCGGCCGTTCTATCCAACACCACCTCTTACCCCATCAAACACCCTACGTTCCACTATCTGGGCTGCCCCCTCGTATACGGGAAATCCAATGCTGGCATTTTCGTGGACCTAACCAACCGTATCAGGAAAAAACTCCATAGATGGCATAATGCCACTCTTTCCCCAGGTGGAAAGATGATCCTCATCAAGCATGTCCTCACATCTATTCCCATCTATACCCTAGCTGCTTGTTTTCCCCTCCAAGATAGTGCTTTCTTCGATCGAGAGCATCTTTAGCAACTTCTTTTGGGGGCACAACGACGGCCACGACAAGCATCATTGGGCTAGTTGGGATACCATGGCACAGCCTACCGAGGAGGGGGGCCTGGGGTTTACCAAACTTTTCCACATCGTTCAAGCATTCTCGATGAAATTATGGTAGAAGCTACGCACGACCCAGAACTTATGGACCAGGTTCATGAAGGCGAGATACTTCAAGCACATCCATCCGTCGACGGCCATCTCTAACAGCAGATTCTCCGCGGCGTAGCGACACATGCTCATCGGGCGGTCTCTTGTCGAACTTGAGATGCGCCTTCAAGTGGGCGACGGTGAATCGTCGGCATTCCTGGAGCGATGGGTTGGAGATACCTTACTTCCTATCCTCTCAGAAGCCCACCAGCACTGTAAGATCAAGGACATGTGGGACCCCATCGTTAACACCTGGAGTTGGAATGAGGTCCAGGAGTGGGCCGGTCCAGAGGCCGTCGATCGCATACGTCGATGCGGAGTGACGCTCGGGTCCGACGCGGACGAGATCCGGTGGTCGGCAGATGCTTCGGGTTCCTTCTCGGTCAGATCAGCCAGGAGTGTGGTCCATGGTACTGCAGCGCCTGCCCCTAGCATCGCCCCATTCTGGCAGACATGCATCCCCAAGAAGTGGTCCTTCATCATTTGGAGGGCCCTGCGCAAGATCCTCCCCACCGATGGCACTCTCAACACTATCGGGTTCACCCTAGCATCCGTGTGCACATGCTGCACGGATCGTCAATCGAAAACGATGGACCACATCTTCTGTCAGGGCGACCTTCCGGTCAAGGTCTGGAGTGTGATCTCCCATCGCTGCAGGATGAACCAAGGGGGCGGGCGCTTCAACGACCTCGTAGCGGCATGGGGTTCTGCGTCCCATGGCCACCAGATCGTAGCAGCAGCTGCCACGTGGGTTCTATGGAAGAACCGCAACAAGGCTAGATATGAAGGCCATCAGTTCTCCGCCGACCAGCTTATAGGGGAGACCATCCGGCAATGTTTCAAGCGGAGGTGTCATCACGCCAGACGGTTTTTTGGAACTCCATCCTATCCAGGGACTAGCCTCTGGATTCCTTTTCTCCCCTCCTTTTGTTAGTATACGTGTATAGGCTTCGACATTTTGTGCCTCATGGTATACTTGTATAGCTCCGACTTTTCTTTTCATGGAATAAAATGGAGAGTGTTTTGCCAACAAATATATATATATATATATATATATATATATATATATATATATATATATATATATATATATATCGCAAAAGCCCAAATATACTAACAGACTCCAATCAAAATTCTATATAACCCAAAATGATATCAAATAAAACTATAGGTTTTTAAAGCCCACTCCACAGCCCAAAATATCAAATGAGATTTATACTAAAGGCTTAAAGCCCAAACAAATATTCAGCCCAGGCTCATACTATATTTATTACAAACTAATTTAATATATCAACATTTGTTTAGAAGCAACTACAATAATGCTAATAATAATAAAATAGTAATAATGCTAATACTGGATATGTATACATATATTCAAATTCCTATACTGTCAACACAGTACCCCACACCCTCAATGATTGCAGTTCCTATACATTAATACAGAAGGAAGCTAAAGAGGAGAGAGAAAGAAGTAATGGAAAGGGAGAGCAGAAAAGAGTGAGAGCGGCTCACCTTTGGAGAAATCGCTCCAGAGGGTGCGCGGGGAGTCTTCGCTCGGCTCCAGAGGCGGCCTCCGCGGGAGGAGCTGAGGCGTAAGGAGTCGGCGAGACGGGTACGGACGCGATGGCACTGGAGGCTGGTCGCCTGGCTGGGCGCTGCTCACGGGATCAAGGCGCGAAGACGGGGCGGTCGGAAGAGAGGGCGCAGAGCGGCGCTGGGTCGTGCGAATCCATATCCACGGAGGATACGGCGGCAGTGGCCGTATCGCTCGGATGCGGACCCCCTTCATTCTCGGTCGGTCGAGCGGTGCGTCGCGATCGCCGGGCGGCCAGGAGGAGGGTTCAACGGCTTGGCGGCGAGAGCTAGGAAGGTGGTGACTCCGGTTGACACGCCCCAATTTGACAAACCGTTCGTCCCCGTTCCCATTATGCCGAATCGATCGTCGTCGCTAAGACGTGATGCCGTACAAGTCTGGAGTTGCACTCGT
This sequence comes from Iris pallida, assembly GCA_029216955.1. Taxonomy (NCBI): domain Eukaryota; kingdom Viridiplantae; phylum Streptophyta; class Magnoliopsida; order Asparagales; family Iridaceae; genus Iris; species Iris pallida. The sequence continues at coordinate 7,123 of JANAVB010011811.1, forward strand.
TCAAGGCAAGAACATTACATTTGATCATTTTATTTGAAACATCAAGTTGAAACTTCACAATCGCAGAGTAATTGAACACGCGGTATAGGAAGATGAAATATGCTTTTCATTGACAACTTGCAATGAAGTGCAAGTCATATTATATTGGATATGTCGTTACGGCTACATTGATTGAAACAAAAGAAATATACTCGACAAGTTGCCTGAACTAACACTTTCCATTCCATACATTCACCCTTTTTTACATTGAAAGCCTTCGATGAATTGGCTTTAAAATACTTCAGAATAGGAAGAGCTTCAAAATGCCTCTCTAAACTTCAGCTTTGGCTTAGCGACGTGCACCCCCAGAGTCATCGTCACCTGTGGGGTTGGGATTTAGTACATTTAGGAATGCACTAGTGAGCGGGACGAACCCACTCGTCTAAACCGACTCTGATTCTTAAGGTAGGCATGCATTGGAGTTTTCTTTCTATTCAGAACTAAATAAATTCAGTTCATATTGATAGACTTCCTTGAAACAGTGAAAAGCATACAGCAAAACATAGCATATTATCTCATTTCTTACCACGGTCATGCTCGTCCCTGCATAAAACAGAGATAAATACTTACTACATGCATAAGACAATTGGTGAGCATGCTACTATCTTACATGTGGTCATTGGTGTTACACACCACTTGGGACTTAATCAAATTGGCACGCGACGCTACCCTTTTAGCCTAGGCTGCAAGCCTTTTTAAAGTTCATGCATGCCTCGCGCCTAAGCACGATAAACATTCGCCCTTGTTCAATTCGGTTTCGATACGTTAAATACCGTTTCGAGGAAACGAACTAGTGGACAAGTTGTCCATGACCATGCCAATGCGTGAACAGTTAATATATGAAACAGATTGCATAGCGTGGACAGTATCGAGCAGCATTATCATTTTTTCCAACTCATGCAACGAATTATTTTCCCCAAAGCCGTTCTTCCAATTTGGCATCCCGTAGGCACCAAGTTTCCTGAGGCACCATATGCCGCAAACAACGTTTCATTTTATTTTGTAGATCATGAAATAGTCTCTCTCTTTTCTAGAACCTTATCTTTTTGCTTTTTGATGTGAAACTTATATTTTTAGAGTAGTTCTCTAAATTGATGCAGTTATCCTGAGTTCTTGATCTTAGTGATTTGGCATGCATTTAACTTGGCATCGTCGATTTGAATAAGTTCGAGGCAAACTGAATTTCATTTGCGGGAAGGAGTAGAAAAGAAGGGGCCGAACTACCCACCAAGTATTTGATCGTGCTGAGAGTCGAAGCGCTTCACAATGTTCAAGCTTCAGTTACGCGAGCTCCTGCAATGGCACCAACATTTTATCAGAATCCCTTCTTTAATCCTCCTTTTCGAAATACGTAGAATGAATGCAAAATCGACACAAAAACACATTCATCAAAACCAAAGAGCGAAAACTCAAGAAAACCATACAGCAGTCTGGTCCCATCGAAGGGACTCTTATATAGAGCTCACTCGTCGAGACGCAGTGTGCTGCATCTAGGTCTTATTCCAACAGAAGTCGTTCCATTAGTTGGATCGATTCTCGTAACATTCATCCAAACCTATTTATTCGACGCCACAAGTGTTATCATAAGCCAAGCTCAGCAATCGAGTCAGATAGCCATCTAAGTTCCCGATCGATCTGACTCGCCGTAAACATACTACATAGTCCACCGCCTATCAAAAACGGGGCACTACACCGGCGGACTCTGTGGAGGAGAAAGTGGCACAGGTTCAAGCGACGAGGCGAGGGGTTTCTACAGTACGACGTCTTCGAATCCGAGTAAAGGGCTGGGTAGTTGCGGCGGTCTTGGCCACGGTGGTGGCAATTTGATGTTTGAGGAAGTTGGGGAAGGAGTGATGGTGGTGGTGACACGGTGGCAGTTGGGGAACAGAGGTTAGGTGATGGCGAGTTATCGTCGCGGGTCACGGTAACGCAGCAAAAGACGGAGGCGAGGGGTTTGGTGGCGGTGGCCACGCTGTGAAGATGGAGGTTTGGTCGAGGCTCATGGCCTCGGCGGGGATAGGGGTGCGGCCAGGCGGTGGTTGCCAAGGAGTTGGCCTGGTGATATCGGCAGAGGCGAGAGGGCGGATGCCATAGTAGTCGGGCGTTTGGTGGTGGCATGGAGTAGGAGGAGTCGGGTTTAGAGGCTGGAAAACTTAGGAGCTTTTTCTTTTCTTGATTTTGGCTTGGAATTCTATATTATATAGGTAGGGTGTTGTGCGAATAGGACAGGTCGACTATGAAGGATTAGGATAAGTGTTGCATATAGATTCCTATCTCATTTGGGCTAGACTCAATATCTGAATATTTATACATATTGATATCTACTTAACATATAATCTAGTCAAATAATACTTAATAATATTCATTTATTAAAATAAAACCAAAATTAATATAAATCCTAATCCATTAATAAATCAAAATCAATAAAAGTAAATAAATGTTGGGTAATATCAAGTAGTTTTAATTCATATGAATATGTATTTATATCAATTAAAGGATCATCCTAGTAATTTGAATATAACGATATCCTCAAAGTAATTTTAAATATATTTTTATTAATCCAAATATTTATTTAAAATAAATTACCATTCCAGGATATTACTAAGTATATCACATCATATAATTTCAAAACCGAAATCAAATAATTTGGTTATCATAATAATAGAGAATAATATATAACGTAAAGCATACATTTTTGATAATCCAAACTTAATTTTAAAAAATCAATGGGCCATCCTCTTTATTATTGAAACTACTTATGACTTCCAAAAATTATTTTTGAAACCAATTTAATAAGGACCAAAATAATAACCAACATCTTGCCAATAATACAATAAAATATTTATAATCTTCAAAATCGTTTTTCGAAGTAAATAACTTGAATATCCAAAAGCTAATAACCAAATAATGAAATTTCAAGAAATATTTTTACCAAAATTATATTCATTATCCTTGAACATAATAATCTTTTAGAAATACAAAAATAATAGGTACACACTTCAAAGAGAACTTGTTTCTAAAATACGACCTCGAAAATATATAGAATAAAAAAATTAAAAAAAATTAAAAAATCCAGGGAGAGGGGTTACAAATCTATCCACCTTAGAAATAATTTCGTCCTCGAATTTAAGGATTAGTAGGATAAACGGACTTGGTTGGTCGGTGAAAAGGTAGAAAAATTTTAGGATAAAAAATATTGATCAAATAGGTGAAAAGAAAAAGAAAAAAAATTAGGGTTAGGATTTGGGTTTTACTGATTTGGGAATTGTGGAGAAAAATAGAGGAATGCTCCTCTATATATAGGAGTTTGGGAAACCCAAATAGGGAAGGACTAGGTTGATCAAATCTTTCTAAGGTTTAAATAAATGTTGAATCCAATAAATCAAAATTAATCCATAATGATAAAAAAAAAATAATTCTAGATTTTATTAATAATATTTAAAATTACTTTTAGCCAAATATAAATGTAACACTTGATAGCAGTAGTAAATTAAAAAGATACTAAGTATTATAACTTTTATAATACATTTGCATAGATCAAAACTAATTTAGTAAATATTTATCTAATAATTTGTCGCCATAAGAATATAAAGTAATATTTGTTATCATTCAAATATATTTGTAGAATTAATTGATAATGATCTATAATTCGTAAAAGTCTATTTCCGTAATTATAAAAATTGTTTTACATTTATAATTGACTTTAAATCAAAATTATTTTCTAGCTAAAAAAATAAATACAAGTTTTCAAAAAAAAATCGGGAAGTAGGCTTACAAATCTACCCACCTTAGAAAATTTGCTCCTGAATTTTCAAAGGATACGGCTAGGCACGATTATAATCAAGAAATGACATGATTAATGGTCAAAATGAGTTAGATCGTGAATAGAATCGAACCTTAAGAAAAGATACACGTGGATGATTAAGGTATAGTCAAAAAGGTCTAGTCACAATGGTCAAGGATATAATCGAAATAGAATTAGTTAAGCAAGAAAAAATCGTTAGGCACGATTAACTACTGTTGGAATTATATAGGCATGGTCAACGATCAAAATTTAGACAAGGTCTAAACAAGGTTGAAATCACTTAGATACATCTAAGATGCAGTCACGATCAAGGTTAATCATGCAAGTCATCCAAGCATGATTAAAATTTGGCACGGGTATGAACATGATAAAAATAATCATAATCAAAGTTGGAATGAAATCTAGGCATTAGCAATAGTAGAGTTTGAAATATAGGCACGACTATGACTATAGTCAAAATAGTTTAGCCACGATCAAAGTCGTTTATGAATGGTCAAAATTCAAATTTGTTTGGCACGATTACTCAATTAACTATTTAAGCAAAATTATTTAGGCACGATTACAGAATCAAAATCTAGAAAATATATGCGAATTGGCACGATCAAAATAGTCTAGTTGCGATCAAAAGCCGTTAAGGATGATCCAATCAAAATTATTTAGCACGATCAATTATGTATGCATGATCATAGAATCATAATCTAGGTATGATTATGAATCTGGTGGAAGGAATTCAAGGATAGGTTTAAAAGATTTCTAGGAAGATAAATAACGATATAAAAATAAACGATAAGGACTAAATAAGAATTTTAAATGAAAGCATGAAATTGCAAACCATGAAATCAATAGTCATATGCCAAAAAGGACGTGGTCTCTATAATATTCAAAAATCGTATGTATATATGAAGTCACTTTACCGAGAACTTATGCATCGCCAGTGTACACATGGCTACAGTAAACCCTTGGTTTCGTGACTCAACTATGATATGATATCAAATATTTTATTAACTCTATCCAATATTGACATAATAACTCAATGACATTCGATAACTTGTGCTTACTTGAAATACTTTAACTTAGGGATCATGCCAAGCCAGTGCGCTGCTGGCTACAGTCTCGCGGTCTCGATAATTCAAATAAATGACAATAGTGCGCTTATGTCTTGCCATTATAAGTCAATGAATATTCTTCCAACTACATCCATAAGAATTCAAAGGAGCTTCTGGAAATTCAAACAAGTCGATTATGATAGAAAAAGTGTAAGTATATGTCCTTGAAGTAAAAGTATTAATTTTAAAAAATAAAACGATCAATTTGGTATCAATGTTGAAAATCAAATGATCAATTAGAAAAGTGGCTGAACTCAAGAGAACTAAAATTTCTAAATTTTTATTTCTCTAATATTCAAGGATCAAGGAAAAACATATATGTCTTGAATTTCAACAAAACTGACTCAGAAGTAATATATGGATAATGAAATCAAGTTATGATCAATACTCAATGGATTGGAAATAAATTGATAAGAATAATTACCTATGGCCAATGGAAAATAATTAAGCAATAAGAATTTTACGATGGGATGATGAGATTTAGAGGGGAGGAAATAAAATTACACAAATGGTCAAGATTAGGAATTTGAATCATAGGAAGTCCTAGTTTACTAAGCGAACAGTCTACCCACCTTAGATCCTACCATCACATCAAAACACAATGGTATATCCTTCTAGGAAAATTCCTCTAAGTTAGCTAATATGGTGTAGGATTCAATAAATTCCTGCCTAAATCACATGGCCTATATAGCAACCTTAACTATCCAATAGTCAAAATAAATTAGGGACTCCTAGTCCTAGTCATTCTCCTAAAATCCAATTACTCCTAATTGTGAATGAGCATTTCTCAGTCGTAGGCTTGCAATAGTACGACTAACTTAAATACTATCACGAGTTCACAATTTCTTTTGTAAAAACTGACCTGCATGGGCCACCAAAAAAACTTGTCACGACCTGCACTTACTTTTCGGGATGCGAGTACGTGCGCAAGTTCAGCCTACACCACGGTATCGACGATAGTACGCTATTTAGACCACAATGCTCAAATTCATAATAATGATAACTTTATTTGCTCATTCACAAAACTAAATCCATTTACAACATTCAAAGTTTACATTTGAAGAAAAGTACAATATCTCACAAAATCTAATACAACAATTTAACCATTTTAGCTAGTCTATAGGTTTTGGCCTTCAAGAACACCCGTATCTCCCCAATGCTAAGAGTAGTCACGACTAACCTAAAAAATCGGTTTCCAGTCAGGAATGGAACAAGTACACATTTGACAGACTATTCAAAACATGATAGAATTTGCAAAACATAATAATAGCATATGAGAATTTAAACTAGAAGTAAACAGGCATCATGGTATAGCAAGATACAGGAACAAGCAACTCTATAATGAAATATAACAACATGGCATGTGATGAAGAAAAACAGGACGAAACAGGTGAAACAACATCTATCAACGTGAGTTTAAAATATTGTGTTCGACATGTGAACGGCTAATGGGTAAATCCGGTCAACTGTACGTGTTGTGTGCGACTGCTATCATTCATGATTAGTCCAATAGGATGGAAAGGATAGTTCATACGTCTACTAAGATATTTCTCTGCCCGACTAGTACTCAAGGAATCAAACAAGTCACAAGCATGATAATCATATGAATGGTAGTCACAAAAAATAGCATGTAGGGATCCATGAGACTAACCCCTTGTAACAAGGGTGTCAACAAGCAGGAGGAGCATATGTATAATATGTAATGGAAAAACTATCAAGAATTGAAAGAAATCAGTATATGTACTTGCTTGAGGTCCTTAGCTGGTGAAACCGATAATCCCGTTGGGTCCAGTATAGTCTGATTGGCTAAGATTAATGTGAAGGAGTCCAAAGTTGACAAGGAAATAGTAAAGTGTCGATTAGTCATGGTCAAGGATAAGATCTAAAAGGGAATTTGATTTAAGGAAAATAATCTTATAGTCAATATATACCTTAGAAAATATTTGTAGCTACGTAGAATAAAATATGTAAAAAGTATTTGGTCCAAAAAATAATATGTAGTCTTTAGAAAATATTTCAAACCTCGTTAATATAAAATCTTTATTATAAGCCCCACCTTATTTAAGAACTTATCTAGAAACCTATTTGTCTTAATAAGCCCAAGGCCCAAAATATCATTTGTGTTCATAAAAGCTCAACCGAATAATCAAAATAAGATATATATATATATATATATATATATATATATATATATATATATATATATATATATATATATATATAACTTTATTAATGATCAGAAAACATACAAGATAGGTACTGCAAGCTGAAGTTCATCCCCCTATGATGCTTACATAATGCCAATCTCTTCAAAAGTTGCCGACGAACATCGATAACCAATTGATCTTTAGAGAAGACATAACCTTATATATATATCAAATGAAACTATAGGTTTTTAAAGCCCACACCGTAGCCCACAATATCAAATGTGATTTTTACTAAAGGCTTAAATCCCAAACAAATATTCATCCCAGGCCCATACTATATTTATTACAAACTAATTTAATATACAACATTTAATTAGAAGCAACTAAAATAATGCGGGTTAATAATAATAAAATAGTAATAATGCTAATACTGGATATGTATACATATATTCAAATTCCTATACTGTCAATACAGTATCCCATAACTTCATTGATTGATGTTCCTATACATTAATAGGAAGGAAGCTAAAGAGAAGAGAGAAAGAAGTAATGGAAAGGGAGGGCAGAGAAGAGTGAGAGCGGCTCACCTTTGGGGAAATTGCTCCAGAGGGCATGCAAGAAATCTTCGCTCGGCTCTAGAGGCGGCCTCCGCGGGAGGAGTTGAGGCGCAAGGAGTCGACGAGAAGGGTACGGACGCGATGGCGCCGGAGGCTGGTCGCCTAGCTGGGCGCTGCTCGCGGGGTCAAGGCGCGAGGACGGAGCGTTCGGAAGAGAGGGTGCGGAGCGGCGCTGGGTCGCGCGGATCCAGATCCGCGGCTGTAGTGGCCGGATCACTCGGAGGCAGAACCCCTTCTTTCTCGGTCGGTCGAGCGATGCACCGCGGTCGCCGGGCGGCCAGGAGGAGGTTCAACAGCTTGCGACGTGAGCTACGGGGGAGGCGGCTCCGACAAACGCTGTGGAGGAGATAGCGACACGGTGGCGGTTGGGGAACAGAGATGAGGGGTTTCGACAGTGCGGCATCTTCGGATTCGAGTGAAGGGCTGGGTAGTGGCAGCGATCTTGGCCACGGTGGTGGCAATTTAATGTTTGAGGGAGTCAGGAAAGGAGTGATGGTGGTGGTAACATGGTGGCGGTTGGGGAACAGAGGTTAGGTAATGGCGAGTTGTCATCGCGGGTCATGGTGACGCAGCGGGAGGCGAGGGGTTTGGTGGCGGTGGCCACGCTGTAAAGATGGAGGTTTGGTCGAGGCTCATGGCCTCGGCGGGGATAGGGGTGCGGCCAGGCGGTGGTTGCCAAGGAGTTGGCCTGGTGTTGTCGGTAGAGGCGAGAGGGCGGCTGCCAAGGTGGTCGGGTGTTTGGTGGTGGTGTGGAGTAGGAGGAGTCGGGTTCAGAGGCTGGGAAACTTAGGAGCTTTTTCTTTTCTTGATTTTGGCTTGGAATTCTATATTATATAGGTAGGGTATTGTGCGAATAGGACAGGTCGGCTACGAAGGATTATGATAAGTGTTGTATATAGATTCCTATCTCATTTGGGCTAACTCAATATCCGAATATTTATACATATAGATATCTACTTAACATATAATCTAGTCAAATAATACTTAATAATATTCATTTATTAAAATAAAACCAAAATTAATATAAATCCTAATCCATTAATAAATCAAAATCAATATCAAAGTAAATAAATGTTGGGTAATATCAAGTAGTTTTAATTTATATGAATATGGATTTATATCAATTAAACGATCGTCCTAGTAATTTGAATATAACGATATCCTCAAAGTAATTTTAAATATATTTTTATTAATCCAAATCTTTATTTAAAATAAATTACCATTCCAGGATATTACTAAGTATATCACATCATATAATTTCAAAACCGAAATCAAACAATTTGGTTATCATAATAATAGAGAATAATATATAACGTAAAGCATATATTTTTTATAATCCAAACTTAATTTAAAAAAATCAATGGGCCATCCTCTTTATTATTGAAACTACTTATTGTAGGAACCCTAGAGGGGGGGTGAATAGGGTCAAGCTGACTAATCAAGCACTTAGCACAAGCTAATTGGCAATTTAAAAATATAAGTGCAAGAGAAGAAGCAAACACAATACCGACACCCGATATATCCTGGTATCCTCCTAAGAGGCAGTCCAGTCCCGGAACTCTCTCCGGCTTTAATCCACTATTTGAGCAAATAGTTACACACGAGTTTGGATCCGAAGAACTCGCCAACTTCTTACACAAGAGCTTTAATCCGAAGGGCTCTCCGACTTCAACCGAGAGTTTGGATACGAAGACTCCCCAACTTCAACCGAGAGTTTGGATACGAAGACTCTCCAACTTCAACCTTTCACAATAGGTTTTGATCTCCTTATACAATAGGATGAAGATCTCACTTTTCAACTCAATAACTCTAACACAATTTGTAGATGGCAAATGAAGGCTTTGTAGAGATGTATGTGGATAAGCTTTGGTGGTTTGGAAATTTTTAGGCTCAAAGCATCAACCTTGAATGAAGGGATTCAAGGCTATTTATAACCAAAGCTTGAAAAGAAGCCAAAGACAACTTTTCAGTCACGAACCGGCATACCGCCGGTATGATCCGGCATACCGGCGGTATACCGGTCTGGGATTGCAACGGCTAGAAATATAGCCGTTGGGATCATTTATTGCTCAGAATTCGACCGTTGGAATTTGAACATTACTGAATCGGCATACCGCCGGTATGGACCGGTATGCCGTCGGTATGCCGGTTTTGTAGACAGAAACTTTCTGTGAACAAAAACCGGTATACCGTCGGTATACACCGGTATACCGTCGGTATGCCGTTTTTTAGCAGAAAACGATCCTAGGCTTATTTCTACCCTAGCTTTCGATTTTGCCATCCATTTCTTGTGTTTACAATTATTCCTAAGACTCATTACAGACTCCAGATATACTTAGGCAGGTGCAGGCTTCTTCAGAGTCTTGAAGTGATGATGGCACGGCTTGGCTTCTTCTTTTGATAGGTGCTGGCTTTTTTCCTTGGCGGCAGAGATGTCGTCGGGTGGTTCAGAGAAATCTTGTGGGATCCGTCGTCTTTGGCCCACCATGATTTCTTCATTGCATATGTCCACATTGATCTTGTTTATTGCTTTTCTGCATGTACATGTTAGACGAACAAAGCAATATACATAGTAGCAAGTATGATAAGTTAAAGCACATTAGGACTATGCAAAGTTTAAGTACAAGTGCTAAGGTGATGGCATAAATGTTAGTGATATCATAATGATTAAACTTAATTGAATGACCACAATCAAAAACATAGTTTTGATTTTGGCAACCCAATTAAATTTAAGATAGATAAGCTCATATCACTAAGATATAAACCAATGGGCACATATCACCAAAGATATAAGTATAAGTAGAAATGCTATAGCGATTGTATGAAGATTAGTGATAAAGAAATGCTAAACTTAACATATTAACCATATTCAAAAATATGATACAATCATTGGGCCAACACTTATGACTTCCAAAAATTATTTTTGAAACCAATTTAATAAGGACCAAAATAATAACCAATATCTTGCCAATAATACAATAAAATATTTATAATCTTCGAAATCGTTTTTCGAAGTCAATAACTTGAATATCCAAAAGCTAATAACCAAATAATGTCAATAATGAAATTTCAAGAAATATTTTTACCAAAACTATATTCATTATCCTTGAACATAATAATCTTTTAGAAATACAAAAATAATAGGAACACGCTTCAAAGAGAACTTGTTTCCAAAATACGACCTAAAAATATATAGAATAAATAAATAAATAATTTTGAAAAATTCGGGGAGACGGGTTATAGGACGTAATCCCAGCTTCTGATAAGTAATCCCTAAACTCTCCAAAAAGGTATTCGCCACTACGATCTGAACTTAATGACTTGATATATTTTTCATGACGTTTCTCCATCTCAGCCTTGTACTCTTTGAAATTCTCAAAGCACTCAGACTTACGGTGCATCAAGTAAATGTATCCATACCTTGAGCAATCGTCAATGAATGTGATAAAATATTCAAAGCCACCTCTAGCCTGGATAGTCATGGGCCACACAAATCAGATTGAACCAACTCCAACACTTTGGTCCTATACCCCTTTGCCTTAAAAGGCCTTTTGGTCATTTTACCTTCCAAGCAGGATTCACAGACTGGAAGTGCCTCCACTTTCAATGAACTCAAAGGTCCATTTGTAACCAGTCTTTAAATCCTTTTTAGGTTAATATGGCCTAATCTCAAGTGTTAAAGATATGTTTGGTTCATAAAAGAAGGTTCTTTTCTCTTATTTAAGTTAGAAGACATATTATTTATTTCCATTAGTTGCATTGTTGGTGAAATAGGATTAATGACATACAAATTATCTACTAATGAACTAGAACGGATAAATTGCTTATTTTTTCTAATTACAATGTTGTCAATAAAAAAAATGAATATCCATCATTAACTAGTATAGAAACAGAAATCAAATTCCTTCTAAGTGAAGGTGCATAAAGACAATCTTTCAATGTCAAAGACTTATTTCTACTAAAAGATAAATTAACATCTTCTACTGCAACAGTCGCAACTTTTGTAACGTCACCCATGAACAAGCATATCTCTCCATCACTAAGCCGTCTGGTTTCTTAAAACCCCTGCAATGAACTATAGATATGATTAGTGGCTCATGTATCTACACACCAGGTGTTGGTAGTTAACACCGCTAAATATGTTTCAACTACTAATAAATGTGATATACCTTCTTTGCTCCCTTGTTTGAAAAATGGACAGTCATTCTTCCAATGTCCTGACCCTTTGCACTTGAAACATTTGTCTTTCAACTTTTTTCACAGCGCCTTGAGGTCCTATGCCCTTACTTGCTGAATTTGCTTATTTTTGAATAATATTCTTCTTCTTACCGCCTTTTAGCTTAGAAGTAGAAGCTTTTTCAGTAACATAGATATGATCATTCTGCCTAAAGAGAGCTTCAGCATCCTGTAGTTCTTTCGCAAGTTCTGCCAAACTATATAAGCTTTTTTCATGTTGTAGTTAAGGCAAAATGAGTCAAAACTTTTAGGCAGAGCCCGAGAATGATATCGACCTGGGTTTTCCATCGATTTTAGCTCCAAGGATCTCCATCTCATTCATATGACCCATCATCTTGAAAATATGTTCCCTTACTGGCGTACATTCAGCCATTTTTGTATTCATCAAACTCTTCATAGAAAACTTTCTAGCTGCTCTACTCTGATGTCCGAAGAGTTCCTTAAGGTTATACATCATATCATAAGCTGTGGTCATGGCCTAATGCTGATGTTGCAGTAAATTTGAAATAGATGCCAGAATGTAATATCGTGTCATCTCATCTACCTTTATCCACTTCTTAAAGTCTCTTTGACCTTTTCATCAGAATTAACATCAGGCTTAGGTGGACATTCTTCATTGAGTACATATTTGTACCCTTTAGCGGTTAAGATAATATTCAAGTTACGTTTCCAGTCAATATAATTAGGGCCAGTAAGTTTATTTTCTTTAAGAATCACCATAAGTGGATTGAAAGAACCCATTTTTGAAATTATGAAAATCACATAATTAACTATTATATAGGGCAAAAACTTTTTAAATTAAATAGATATTGATTTTCTCAAAACAATAATAAAAAAAATTCACCAACACCTTAAACACCATGAATTTAGCATGCCACGATGGTGTGGACGTATGCAAATTCAATATTTGTCTAAGGAGTTTTTTTCTATTAATTTTATTCTCATGTCAACCTAACTTTATGATAAATAAAATTAACTTGTTGGTCTTGCTTGGTCCTACAAATAATAGCAGTGATTCCAATGGGAAGAAAACCATTATTTGTATATAAGTGTATATCATTACTTAATACTAAGTCCATTACTTCGTAATGAGTTCCTTCAGATGGAGAAGTGAACACACACTAGGTAACTTTCTATAATTATCCTGAAGGAAGTATGTACTGGTGACTCGTAACTAGACTCATCCGATATAGGGAAAGGCACTAAAGCCAACGCACAAGTATAATTATATCACCTACATACCAGTAATGGAGACCATATGATTTATACAAAATAAACTATCTCTCCCACTTAGTTATTTAACAATGAGGGTTTTTCTATTAGTTGATTTATGTCCATGTTGGCCATTATTAATGTTGGTTTCAATTTATAACAAAAACTACATTAACAATCATGCATAACAGAATAAACAAATATAGCAATAAAAGATAAATAAATATCCAACTATTATGGCCATATATCCTGCTTCTCCTTCAACTGTGCTGGATCCAGAATTGTACGATGCGGAGAGCTATTCGGGGTTTGACCTGCTTGGTCACGTCGCGGGGTTCGAGGCAGTGTCCTAATTTTTTTATATAGGTTTTGGTTGTAAATTTTTTATCGAAAATCATTTGACGTCCTCCAGACTGCTGAAAAACAGCATCGCATCCCGTATAAGAAAAAGCCACTACTACAATCACGATATACCAAAAAAATTTATAATTACATCAATCCTATGACTCTCTAAGGAGTTTACACATAATCTAGATTGAAAAAAAATAGTTAAGCATGATCAACCCTCGAGATTTTAATTACATCCAAAGAACAAAGGCCACAACAAGCCGTGGGTTTAAATCACAAAAATAAAAATACAATCGGACCATAATAGTTGGATCTGAGATGCCTGCAAAACTGAGTCAGAATCGATCTACATCTATCGACTATTATTCGATACAGTTTTATTGGACATCATGGATTTATCAATCGATACACAGATCCAATACCGGCTTTGATACCAATTGATGGAACTGGTATCCCCGGGATCGTGTATTGATCTATGCGACATAACCATGGCCATGCAGCCAAGTCATCTTAAGCATGGTAATTTCTTATCTATACGGCATGACGAAACCATACGGTATGATAATTTATCAACCATACGGCATGACTGCAAAGTTAATCTACGCATGTATCAATGTGAGAAAATTCAAGGATGACGAATTAGTGTGCATATCGATTAATGAAGAATGAACAGGTTTAATCGCGTGATCTAACTCTTCAATGGCAAAATCCAGGGTTCACGAATCATACTTGAAGCGGCGAGGAGTTGATGACAGTTTCTAGCGATCTTGATCGATCAGCAACCTCAAGATCTTCTATCATATTCCTTCCTCGAGTTGGACGTCGTGTGGGCAACGGTCTCCTAACATTTTCTTCTCCTTAGCTTTGATACCAATTATGGGATGGCTCCTCTAGAGGGGGGTGAATAGTGAGTAGCGGAAGTAATATCCCCAATAAAAATTAATGCAGGTAAAGGCAAATAAAGATAGATAATTAATGCAATAATATGAATCAGTAATCAAATAGTGAGATAGAAGTAATACGCAAACACCAAGATTTTATCCTGGTTTTCCTCTGAGAGGACTAGTCTAGGTTCGAGTACTCTTGCTCGATGTTAAATCCTCTATTTGAAATAGTAATTACACCGCGTGCTTTACTCCGAAGGACACGCCGACTTCTTACAATGTCGTATTTTTATCTGAAGCTCACGAACAAACTTCAACACTAACTGAATAGCTTTTATACGCCAAGCTTGTACAACTCGAACACTTCTAATCGAAATATATCGGCACTTAGAAGAATGGGAGTTGTCTTGGAAATGTGAAGATTAAAAGCTCTTTGTGATAGGAAGGCTTAGAATGAATAGAGAAGATGAAGAATGAGATGAGTGAGTAAAATGAAAAACTCTTCTCTATTTATAGGTATTTTTGAACTAGAGTTCGAGCAAAACTCGGTTAGGTAACGTTCAAATTTTTGAACGTTTGGGATCCAAAAGAATAAGTATTTATTCTGACAAAGAGTCATTTTAGGGAGACCGAGTTCGGTCCAAGTTCGGGGCGAACTCGTACCGAGTTCGGGTACTAGGTTTTCATAATGTTCTTTGGGTTCAGAATATATTTTTGAGTATTGGTTTGGTTTGGTATGAGTGGGTATCGTTTGAGCAAGGATGTTCATCTAAATGCCAATGATATCCAACTCACAAAAATCTAGACTCAAGAAAAGAAAAATACAAAATAAATTGACAAAATCTTGCTTGACGAGAATAGCTGTGTTCTTCTGTAGACTTCGTACTTTACATATCAGATTCAAAGTTTTAAGTCAATTATCGAAATCAGGTTGATCATGACTACATGGGCCAATAATCTCCCTCATTTTGATAATTTGACAAAATTGCGATTGATACTTAACAAATGTTTATCTAGTATGGAAGTAGCTTGGTACAGTGGTATTGTAGCATTGGTATATTAGCTTGCTCCCCCATAATAAATGACGAAGTCCTCAGAACATTTGAAATCTAGCAAAAAATATCTCAAACCAAGTTTTCATAGCAACATGTAGTATTCAATTTGTTCAAGTATAATCAAAAATTCTCCCCCGTTTGTCATATAATCAAAATAACATAAAAATCTAAGTACTCAGCATAAAAGAAATCATAATGATATAGTAATGTCATTTAAGTACTAGAATGTCATACATAGAGTGCTGAAAAGAACATAGAACAAAACTGTCACAAAATAATAAATGTCGCAAAATGCTTTAAAGAAGCATATATCACTAAGAATGAAAATAAAATGCAGTTAGAAAATAGAAAACAGTAGTGACACTGTATCACTAGACATCATCCTATAATCATTACCATCATTATCATCAGCACCAGCTGCCCGAGAAGGGTTTCCGGACTCAGCAGAGTGGTGGGGATCATAACAAGCAGCAGCAGGGTCAAAGTTGCATTGAGCTTCCGGATCATCAATACGATAACCAATCACCGAGAGATCACAAACCATGGGAATGGGACCACCAGGGTTATGAGCAAATCTATAGCTGAAATCCCGTATAGTGTTGGTCATGAACTAGAACTGCAGGGTGGTCCGAAAATTCATAGACCGGAACTGATCCATAATAAAAGCCTGAAAAGACTCAAGGGTGACGCGCCTGTGGAAGGATGGGAAGGATGGTGACTAGCAGATGGGTCAACAGTAGGAGGAAAAGAAGGAACCTGTACAGCTGAAGTAGGAGCCACTCGATGATGCATATGAAGATAAGTAGGAGGAGCAGCTCGTGGAGAGTCATCTAAGACGATATCAAAGTACTCAAAGATATACCGTAGATACATCGCATATAGAAGGTTCCGCGGTTTTTTGTGACACCGTTCCATAGCGGAGATAATCGTCTTTGGTAAGCTAAGAGAAATCTCAAAGTGGAGATGATATATGGCAGAGAGTTCCAAATAAGTGATTTCATCGGTAGATGTTTATTTTGGAATGATAACAGAAAAGACCATCCGATGCAAATTATAGAATAGTCATTCATATGTTTCGGTCGAAGGCGACCATTAGGCCGGGGATTGGGTTCACATAACGAGTCACAGTACAAATCTAAAGTCATATGAGCCAAAAATTGAACTTTTGTGATGTCCACAAGTGCTTCCCCATCATTGAGAATATGAAGCATAAGATCTAGATCCGCAGCATCAAATTCAATTTATATCCCATCGACTCTAGAATAAACAGTATCGCTTGTGACTGTGAGATTACAATAGAACATATGAATTGCATTCATATAAAAGGGATAACTAGATTGCACCAACTCTTCAAAACCAAAGTGTTGAAATACCGATAAATGATCTGGAAACAAGTTAAAATTTATCGGACTTCCCGGACAGATTGTTCGTTCGACAAAATCGACGAACCATTCATTAGAAGCATCTAAGGAGACAAATATGAATTCATCAAAATTGTCACCATCCGACATAGCTGTACTGAAAAATGAGAAAGAAACTTCCTCTTGAACATTAAAAGATGAAGCTTCCCCAACTTTTTGTTTCTTTTTGGAAGCTTGAGAAAACTTTGGTGCCATTGAATAAAAAGTAGAAAAAAGAGAGAGATATCGAAATTGAGCAAGGAATATGGAAGAGAACCACGAAATCATCCCAAATCCAAGTTTTTAGAGGCTTGGAGGAAGTAGAATAGGAATTCTAGGGTTAGGGTTAGGGTTTCGGTGGAGGAGCTGCTGGTGTAATGAGGAAGATGATGAATAATGGTAGGGTTTTAAAAGGAGTCCCAAACTGTTCATCTTCCATTTTAGAAATAGCATACTCGAGTTTGGCCCAAGTTCGCACAGAGCTCGATTCCTAGGCACCTGAATAGAATTGAACAATTTTGATACAGTATTTAACATGTATAAGAAAAAGTAATTTGAAACATTTTGTGTTGATGGAAAATAATTTATATTAATTAACCAAAACGCAAAAAATGTATCAAATATTTTGGGTTAGCTATAGGGGCCGGATACCAGCTAGCAGTAGTCCGAAGACACTTGGCATCGTGTCGCTTAGGCTTTTATATCTTGTTGTCAAAAAGGCCCTTTCGGCTTATAACCAAAATACTTTTTACGATTTATGAATTTAGGTCAAGTAATATAGAATTATAAAACTTCAATGTCCAAAATTCCTAATTCTCTTCGCATAAAGTTAAAGCGATCTTTTGATAGGGGTTTGGTAAAAATGTCAGCTAATTGGTATTATGTGTCCACATATTCTAGACAAATGTCACCTTGTAAAACATGACTCTAAGAAAATGATGTCTTATCTCTATATGCTTAGTGCGAGAGTGACAAATAGAATTTTTTGTGAGATTTATAGAACTAGTGTTATCACAAAAAATAGGGATGTAGTTGTAAGATAACTGATAGTCTTCCAAGGTTTGCTTCATCCATAAAATCTGGGCACAACAACGCCCGACGGCTATATATTCAGCCTCGATTGTTGATAATGCAACAGAGTTTTGCTTTTTAGAAAACCAGAAGACTAAGGATTTTCCTAAGAAATGACATGCACTACTGGTACTTTTATGATCGACCTTGCATCTCATAAAATCCGCGTCCGAATAACCTATCAGGTCAAACGAATCAGTTTTTGGATACCATAGACCGGTTGTTAAAGTACCTTTAAGGTATCGTAGGATATGCTTAATGGCTCTCACATGTGATTCCTTAGGACAAGCCTGATATCTTGTACATAGGCATACAAACATAATGCCAGGACGAGTAGTAGTTAAATAAAGTAAACTACTAATCATACCTCTATATTTACGCACTTCAGTTGGTTTACCACTTTCATCCATATCAAATTTTGTAGACGTTGCCATAGGAGATCCGATTGGTTTGACATTGTCCATATCAAACTTTTTAAGCAGGTCATTTGTATATTTGGCTTGACTGATGAAAATTCCTTGTAAATTTTATTTGAGTTGTAGCCCAAGGAAGAAGGTTAATTCTCCCATCATGCTCATTTCAAATTCACTTTGCATACACTCATCAAACTCGTTACAAAGCATCTCATTTGTTGATGCAAATATAATATCATCTACATAGATCTGCACTAATAATATGTTTTTATCAATAGATTTTATAAAAAGAATATAATCAACCTTTCCTCTTGAAAATCGTGTTCAAGTAAGAAAAAACTAAGGCACTCATACCATGCACAAGGTGCTTGTTTGAGTCCTAAAGAACCTTACGAAGCTTGAATACGTGATATGGTCTTTTAAAATCTTCAAAGCCAGGAGGTTGTTTAACAAAAACTTCTTCATTTATAAAAATCGTTTAGAAAATAACTTTTGATATCCATTTAAAAGAGTTTAAAACCATGAAAACTAGCAAAAGCACATAACATTCGAATGGATTCCAGTCTAGTAAATGGAGCATATGTCTCATCGTAGTCAATACCTTCTTTTTGATTATAGCCTTGAGTTACAAGACGTATTTTGTTGTGTGTGACCATACCATTCTCATCTAATTTATTTCAAAAAACCCATTTAGTACCAATGACCGGGTGATCATTAGGTTTGGGAACAAGTTCTCAAACTTGATTCCGTTCAAATTGATTAATTCCTCTTACATTACAAAAATCCAAAATTCATCATCAAAAGCTTCTCCAATATTTTTGGGTTCTATCTTAGAAATAAAAGCTACATTAGCAATGATATCTCTAGTATCACAATGGGTACTTGCACCTTTAGATACATCACCTATTACCAGTTCTTCTAGATGGTTTAGGAAAAACCATAATCTCTTCGGCAGACTCTCCAGGTATGTGGTTGGTGTATCTTCGGGAGTTTTGCTTGAGGGGATTCTACATCTTCATTATCACTGTCGTTTGTATGTTGACTGTTCAGCTCGTCGAAAGTAACGTTTATTGATTCTTCAACTACTAGTGATCTTTTGTTGAATACTCTTAATCCTTTGCTCTTTACAGCATATCCGAGAAATATTCCTTCATCAGCTTTTTCATCGAATTTGCCTAAACTGTCTTTAGTGTTTAAAATAAAGCATCTGCATCCAAATATTTTAAAGTATCTGATATTAGTAGTTCTATTAAACCATAATTCATAGGGAGTCCCTTTCGAAATTGGTCTAATAAGAACCCTATTTAATACATGGCATGTTATATAAACAGCTTCTATCCAAAAATATTTTAAAAGATAGTGCTGGTTAAGCATAACTCTGGCCATATTGCCAAGAGTTCTTTCTTTCTCTCCACACATCATTCTGTTGAGGAGTTCTGGGGCAAAAGAATTCATGAAATAGACCATTTGAATCACAAAAAGTTTTAAAATATGATTATCAAATTCTCTTCCATGATCAATTCGAATACGAGTAATCATGTATTATTTTTCATTTTGAACCTTTTTACAAAAAGAAACAAACTCAAAAAAGGCCTCATTTTTATTTGCAAGAAAATAAACCCAAGTATATCTTGAATAGTCATAAAATATTACAAAGGCATATAACTTGCCGCCAAGGCTGACGACTCTACTTTGTCCAAATAAGTCCATATGTAATAATTGAAGAGGTCTAGAGTACTTACAGTATTTATTGATTTGAAAGATGATCTGGATGCCTGTTCTTTTTACACTCGACACAAGCTATATCTTTCTTGAAATTAATATCAGGTAAGCCTCTTACCAATTTCTTTATGGACAATCTTACAATAGTGTCCATGTTCGCATGTCTAAGACGCATGTGCCTTATCTAGCTTTTGTCTTAAGATGTATATAGACACTTTATTGTACTGTTACTATTCTCTAATAGATATAAAACATATATATTATCTTCTCTTAATCCTTCAAAAGAGATTATACCAAAAATTTTATCATAAATAAAACATTTATCTTTAACAAAATTAATTCCATAACTGTGATCAGTCAATTGACTTATACTCAGAAGGTTATGTTTAATTATGTTACTAAGCAAACGTCTTTGATAAAAGGAGAGGGAGAAATACATATGTCGCCATTACCAATTATATGTCATTTTAAGTTATTTTCAAAGGAGACGGAGCCTTCTTTCTTCATCGATAGAGTTGTAAGCAATGTAGTATCACCCGTCATGTGTCAGGAGCAACTACTATCGAGAATCTATTTGCTTTTAGTGAGAGGGGGTAGGTCCACCTACAACACAAGTTGAAGACGTAACCTTTGGTACCCACTTTCTTGAGAGTCCGGATGTGTTAGTTTTAGGAACCCAAACATAGATATGCATGTCTACTAACTTTTGGTGGCCTATGCAGGTCTGTTTTCCCAAAATTGTGCGAACTTGTGATAGTACTTAAGTTAGTCATACTATTGCGAGCATGCGGCTAGGAAATGCTCATTCACAATTAGGATTGATTTAATTTTTATGAGGATGACTAGGAATAGGAGTCCCTTGTTCAATTTAACTGGTGGATAGTTAAAGTTGCTAAATAGGCCATATGATTTAACCAATGATTCATTGAATTCTAAACCCTATTATATGACTTTCATAGAAGGATACATTATTGTGTTTCAATAGGAAGGTAGGTTCAAAGGTGGGTAGACTATTCGCTTGGTAAATTAGGTCTTCCTAGAATTCAAGCCTTATTTGTTCAAATTTTATCTTCTGCCTTCTCTAAACATCATCATATTATACGGTCTGTATTGCTTATTTATTTTCCCATTGACCATAAGTAATTATTTTTCCTAAAGAGTCTATATTTTATTTCCATCTATTGAGTTTGAATCTAATTCGATTCGATTATCCATATATTAATTCCAAGTCATTTTTGTTAATTTTTCGATCGTTTTACATTAAAAAAATTGATGCTTTCACTTCAGGGACAGATACTTACACTTTTTCCATTATGATTGACTTGTTTGAATTTCTAGAAGCTCCTTTGAAATTCTTATGGATAGTTGAAATAAATTTTTGATAACTTGCAATGGCAAGACAGATGCGCATTATCGCCATTTATTTGGATTATCGAGACTTCGGGTTCACTGCAGCCAGCATAGCACTGGCAAGGCATGACCCTAAGTGGAAGTAATTTCAAGTAAGCGTAATTTATCGAATAATATTAAAACTATGTCCTAGTTGCATTATTTGATCCTTTAAGTTGTTATGTCAATATTTGGTAGAGTTGATAGAGTATTCGATACCATATCATTATTTGAGTCATAATACCAAAGGTTTACTGCAGCTAGATGTTCACTGGCGGGTCATAAATTCTCGGTAAAGTGATCTCATGTATACATATGATTTTCGAATATTATAGAGGCTACATCCTTTCGACATATGGCTATTGATTTAGTTTTTATTCCTTTCCTTTATTTCTTGAACCTTTCTTTCTTATCCTTCTATTTTCGAAACATCATTTGGTTTCCTAGTAATCCTTTAAAAACTATTTTGATTTCCTTCCACTAAATTTCTAAATGTATCTAGATTTTGATTCTAAAATTGTGCCTAAATGATTTTGGTTAATTGATCGTATCGAAACGATTTCGATTTGATCACGACTAGACTACTTTGAATATATTTCGATCGAGTCAATTCGTATCATTTCCTAAATTTTGATTCTATTCACTAACCAATTTTGATCGTTAATCGTATCGTTTCTTAATCATGCCCAATTGTATCCTTTGAAATTTCGAGGACAAAATTTTTCTAAGGTGCGTAGATTTGTAAGCCCACTTCCTGATTTAAAAAAATTATTTATTTTATTTTTTTAGTTTTAAATATTTTACTAGTAGAAATAAATTTTCATCTTTAATTTTATAAAAGGATAATTTGATTGACAAGGATTTGTCAAAATTATTTTAATTTTTGATTTTATACGCATAAAAATATTTTACTTAATTTATTATTATTTATTTTCTTATTTTAAATTTATAAATATATTTTGAATATTATTAAATATTATTCCATGGATTTAGATTGGATTAATCTAAATTATTAGATTTAAATCTTGGGAGATTTAAATCTAGTCCTTCCCTAATTAGGAGATTCCCTCTCTTATATAAAGAGGAGACTTTTATCCTTTGTTTCTCCACGTAACCTATAACCCAAATTCCTCATCACCCACCATAACCAATAAGCCAAGCCGTTATCACCACCAACGTACCGTGTCGTATCGTGCATCGTGTCCATGTCCATATTTAGTTTCCACTATTTTTTATTATTACAATTACAAGGTTCCATCGTGTCCGACAATCCCGGACTCGACACAAATCCCTCTATGTCGACACACCCAGAAAACCCTCACCCTACCCTAAGTTGCTATCGGCCATCCCGAGTAGCTGCCGATCTCCACCCCGGCCTTCCGAACCACCAACGACCAGGTCCGCAGCATGGCCGTCCCTACGGACCCGGTGAACCATCTCCTCCTCTAACTTCTCCTTACAGCTCCCTGTCCCCGGTCGTCCGCTACGTCGGTGCCAAGCCGCTCGTGCCAGATCCCGCCCTCATCTCCCCTGCTGAAAACCTAAATTTTCTAAATACCACCTGTGTCCGGCCTGGGGCCGACCATCCGCCAGCCCGTCGGTTCTCCGACCTTCCCCAACAAGGCCGCTGCCTCCAACTACCACGAAACCCTCGCCTACGCCAACACTCCTCCTCCGTAGCCACGTCGGACGGCCGTCTCCCTCGACCAGCGCCTTCGCGCACAACTAACTTCTCCAGAGCCGCCTCCATCCATGCACTTCCCGGAGCCATCAAGGCCTCCACTGAGCGCCGACGATCGACGGTCGTTCATGAGCCGTGTGCTCGTCCCCAGATCTGTGCTACCGTGTGGTAGAGCCGCCAGCGACCAGACACCGACTGTCGCGCCTGCGCTATCGAGCTTCTACTGGCGAATCGCCCAACTCCCGGCTTCGTAGCACCGTCCTCCTGGCGTGTCTCCACCGTCGATGATCGTGCCCACTGTCGGCGTCTTCTCGTGTCCACCTTCGTAGCGCCCGACGGAGCTCCCTTCCAGTGTCGCCTAGTGCCAATAAGTGACCGCATGGACCGCCACGAGGAGTTGAACATTATCTTAATAACCCCAAATGAGCTTCCACTCTCTCTCTCTCTCTATTATTCCTTTAATTGTTACTTTTGTTAGTTGGATGGGCTGGAAAGTGTTGGAGTTTTGGCCTTTCCTTTAGAAAGTTTAGTCCCACATCGGATAGGCCAAAGAGTTTGTATCTCTATATATTAGCTTTGCTATTATTGGAGATGCACATGTGGTGTGGAGGTGCACATGGGTTTGCCATGTGGGGTTATTTTTCTAGTGGGAAAAAGGCTAAAATCAACAATTAAAGCATTCATGCTTTTTGCTCTTGGAAAATTTATTTCCATGGGAGCTAGCGACTCGGACTCGGGCTCATGAGGCTTAATGTGGCGTTTTGTTGGCACACTTTGTACTTAGCACGTCAGCATCGTCGCTAGGTGCATAGTGCGCTTTAGTTGCGCTCGTTGCACGAGCCACTTGCAGAGCCTATATAAGGCATCCTCTCTCTCTCAAGGCTCAACTCAGAAGAAAAAAGAGAGGCCACCACAGAAGGTTTACGAAGTATTTTTTAGCACAAGTAAACAGAGAATTCAGACGTGTTCTTTAACACAGTTCTGTTCATCCAGCAGCCTTCAAGAGAGAGAGAGGAAAGGCACCGCACCAGCGTTGCTCTTGCACGGGAGTTCGTGTCCATCCGAGGAGTCAAAAGAGCAGAAGTGTTCCAAGTTCTCCGACGAACTTGCTGGTTCCTGGAAGCTGTTCGTGTAGGGCGAATAAAGCTTTGAGCAACGGTAATTATTCACCCCAGCAGGAGTTCTTCCATCATTCGCCATTCACCTTCTTCGTTGCTGCCAGTAATTCTGATTGTATCTTCTTTTTAGAAGTACTACGATCGATTACTGTGATTACGAAATCTTTTTAGATTCTCGTAATACTTTAAACGAGATCTTTTTAGATCTTCGTTATACTTACGCAACCTTCCTAGAAGTGTTGCGTTGGAACATTGTTTTTACAATTGTTTTATTTTCTCAGTTTTCCATCGAAAAATTGTGCCCCGGCAATAACAATCTCAAAGCTTTATTGCTACGATGGAAAATATTAATGCTTCACTCCTCCATACTGACTTTTGCAAGTTAGAAAAGTTTGATGGAGAGCATTATCAAGTCTGGAAGAGGAAGGTTTATCTCACTCTTCAACTCAGAGACGTTGATCACGTGCTACTTGAAGAGGAACCTACTGTTCCAGATACTAGGTCCGCTGCCGCAATCACTGTGGCTACTAAACTTCAGGCCAAGTGGAGAAGGGAGAATAGCATTTGCAGGCTGCTTATCCTGAATGCTATGGAGGATTCTCTAGCAGAATCCTACAGTAAGAAGACAATTGCCAGAGACATATGGGAGTCTCTGGAAAAACTGTACGAAGAAGATAAAAACAGGAGCAAGATATTTGTGGTTGAAAAATATCACAAATGGCTCTTTGAGGACGAGAAATCCATGCTGCCGCAGGTAAAAGAATTTCTGAAGCTGGGACAGAAGTTGTGTCACGCCCCGGATCCCAGAATGACACGAGGCACGTGATACTTCTCCCCAGGCTATGCAACCGTACAAAGAGTACCGAAATGTACCATGCGATTGTCGCCTGTAAGGTCCGGGATAGGCATATATAAAAGGAATAATCACTGAATTCCACAATCACATAACAATCATTTATCTAGAAATATTACACATTTGGTCTAGAATTCATCAAAACACATATTTTACATTTTTAATTCACTGTCTTCAAACACATGATTGATTCATAGTCTTCAACACATAATTTACATAATTGAAAATATTATCAAAATAAAATTACATTCCATCCGTTCCACTTCATTCCTAGAGATCATTCTCCGTGTACGCTTGATCCACATCATGATCTTCTTCAGTCCCTAGTGAACAAAACTAGGTCGTCAATACGACGAGCAAGCCCTCAGTCAAAGGAGAAGTATGAATACGTAATGATAAAACAAGTGAACAAGATTTAGTATCTAGAGTGATTAAATTCATACCTTGATATTAGTCAAAAGTAAGTGATTCTCAATTAATGTCACAAGGACACGACAAGATCTTTCTAGACCTAAATGCAATTTAGAGAAACTCCTGGATCACACACATTCGCCTAGCATCTCAACAATAACCCCGTTTGCCCGGGATCAGGCTCGTACAAAACGGGTTGGTGCTTAGATACTCCAGCCTCTGTACTATCACATATTGATGTGATTACAAGCAAGATAACATCATGAGTGGTTTCCGAATCATCTGGGTTGAGTCATCGCATCATGTGTTATAATCAAGAAGTTCGTATGACTTGGACTTTTCCAAGAATATCAAACCCATTCATTAGAGAGCTGAGCTGAACTCAGGGCCTGGATATCTAATAAATTAACAAATATTCTGAGCTGAAACTCAGGGTAATGTGCAAATGGATAGCTGAGCTGAAACTCAGGGCCTGGATGTCCAATTGCGATCAAGAAAGTGAGCTAAGCCTCACCCCGGATATTCGTACGGCCGCACGAACACCGTATCAGGGACTGATCAGTACGAAATTAAAAAATGATATTGCTAAAAAGTCAGCCGGGTGTGATCCAACGGTTTCTCTTCCAAAACCCCATGCAACCTATTCTAAACATTTAGACTTCAGAGAAACTATCTCCTAAACGGGAGTCCTAGAAGTCAAGTCGCTTTCAAATATTAGTTTCGTCTTTTCTGAAACTAAAGTAGTCCGAGAAATATTGGAATCAAAGTAAAATTCCAAGATATCTAATTGGACATGATTCTAAAAATCCCTCCGATATTATAGGTCGGAGATGGATGGTTCAAGTGGTCTAGAACTATAGTCAAATTTTCCAAGAAATCCGAGTTTGTCGAAAATAGACTAACTCTGGAAATTCTCAAAAATTTCAGCAGAGTCTCCTTTGTATTTACTGACCCGAAAATTAATCCGATACAAGTAAACACAAAAGAAATAATATACGGGCACGTCGACCCCTTCGGTGGAGCAACCCTCAACACCGGCAACACGCAAATATAAACGGGTACACCGACCACTTCGGTGGAGCAACCCTCAACACCGGAACACACGCAATTTGTAATAAGGTTATGCACATAAGGTAGCTTTCTCACCTTGGCGAGCAAGCAAGCAATAGGAATAAGATTTTAGCATTTGTCCTTCTTCTAAAACACTCTTCCAAGCTAAAAAAAACTTAATTTAGTAAGTAAAGAATACATTGTAGGCCTAATGCTAGTTGTTTTACAAAACAAAGCACAAAATCTTAACTAGCAATGATATAGTGGACTTCTTGAGTGTACAAGATAGTCTTTTCACTTGAAAAGTTAACTAGTATGTTAACCTATTGGTCCGGTATCTATTAAATATCAATTCCAACTATGTGTCTATGACAAAGTGGTCATTTTAAGCATAAATGAATTTCTGGACAGATTTGCATATTATGTAAAAAAAAAAAATGGTTGACAACAACTCCTATCACATAGTAATTTAACTCATACATTATTGTACCGAATCCTAACTTCTTGAAAGAGCAAAATGAGGTTTCTATGCACAATCACAAATGAACAAGTTATCTAATTCCAATTTTAACATGTCCAATACTATTACATACTAAAACTAACTTTTAGGGGCACAACATAGTTATTTTTGACGTAAAGTTCATAATTGAAGTTACCTTAATGAACCGGTATCAATAATTACATATTTAACTATGAAATCACACTAATTATGTCAAATATGTATAATTTCAATTCTGGACAGAATTGAATTGAGATAAAAATAATGGATAAAACTCATAATTTCTCATTTTGGAGTTATTTAGAAGTACTCTCATGAAAACTACAATATTGGGCTATTTATTTCATGAACTTAGTATGTATGTATGTGCAAATATATGTGTATAACCTTGTACGGAAAATTCAACATTCACAATTTATCCTATGTTGAAGTGTCCAACATTTGTCCAAATCATACTTAAGGGTATATATTTATCCAAAACACTTACTATCGAGTTATCCTTAAAAATCAACCTCACTATTGTCATAGAATATTGGTTTAAATATATATATATATATATATATATATATATATATATATATATATATATATATATATATATATATATATATATATATATATATATATATATATATATATATATATATATATATATATATTTTCAGATTATACTCAGAATATTCATGCCAATACAAGAACAACTAAAAATGTACATAAAAAAAAATAATGTGAGAGGTGGAAGGAGAGAGGGCTTGCCTTGCTTGAGTATGTCCGCCCTAGAAGAAATTCTTCAAAACCCAAATTAGAAACCTAGGACACAAATTGGAATTGGGTTAAAGATTTAGAACCCTAGAAATGAATTGAAATTAAAATGGAGAGGAATTGGAAGAAAAGAAGAGAAAGAAGAATAAGAAGATGAAGAAAAGGGGGGATCGGCAGGTGGCCGACCGGGCGGCGGCGCCTACGGCGCGGTAGCCGCGCGGTAGCAGCAGCGCAGCAAATGCAGCAGCAGCAGCAGCAGCGTAGCAATTAGCGACAGTAGCAACAGCAACTTAAGGGAAGGGGAAGGGGAAGGGGAAAAGTAAAATGAAAAAGAAGAAGAATAATAAGATGAAGGAGAAGGAGAAAAGAATTAATGAGAGGGAGAAGAGGCTTACCAGGAAGAGGAATGAGAAGAGAATGGTTTTCTCTCTCCCTCATTCTTAATAAAAGAATGAAAAGATAGGGAAAAAGACCAAAATGCCCATGAGGCATTGTCATGAGAGAAAAGTGACACTTGGCACTTCCCATTGCATGCATGCCACATACTCTTCTATGTAGAAGAGTGCAAAAGTAAAATTGCATGAGGGGGTATTTTGAAAGAAGGATTGTTTTGTTTATTTACACTATATTTATCTAAATTATTTTTGAGAAATATTTTTAGGAAAAAAATAATTTCTTTTTTGAATGGTTGAAAATAAGTAAAATACCGAAATAAAAATAGAAATTTTAAGGTTATGACACCCTACCCACCTAAATTTAAATTCCGTCCCTGGAATTTAAAGATAAGAGAGGTAGAGAAGGATAGGTTGCTAAGTACCTTAATCATCAAAGAGGTAGGGGTACAGTCGCCGCATCTCATCTTCCCTTTCCCAAGTAGATTCTCCCGGTGAGTCCTTGTTCCAAGATACTCGGACTAAGGAGATGGTCTTGTTCTTAAGAATCTTCTGCCTCCGATCCAGGATCTCTACCGGCTTCTGTTCAATGCGGAGAGTTGGGCCAACTGTGATTTCCGAATGATCCAGTATGTGACTGGAATCTGGTACATACTTCCGCAGTTGAGATACATGGAAGACGTCGTGAACTCCTTCGAGAGATGGTGGCAAGGCCAATCGATAAGACACGTCGCCAACTCGATCCAGGACGTCGAATGGACCTATAAACCTTGGGCTCAACTTCCCTCTGGTTCCAAACCTGATAGTTCCTTTAGTTGGTGAGATCTTCAGAAATACATGATCACCAGGTTTGAAATTCAAGATTCTCCGATGCTTGACGGCCCACATCTTGTGCCTATCCTGTGCAGCTTGAAGATGACTTCTGATTGCCTTGACTATGTCTACTGTCTGAGTGACCAACTCTGGCCCTAGAAGTTGTCGTTCTCTGACGTCACCCCAACATATAGGTGATCTGCACTTCCTCCCATACAATGCTTCAAATGGCGCCATCTTGATGCTGGCCTGATAACTGTTATTATAAGAGAATTCTACCAGATGCAAATGGTCATCCCATGATCCTTGGAAATCTAGAGAGCACGCTCTCAACATGTCTTCCAAAATTTGTATCATTCTTTCTGACTGTCCATCAGTCTGTGGGTGATATGCTGAACTGAACTTCAGGCGACTGCCAAGACTGTCTTGTAAGCTTCTCCAAAACTTGGAGGTGAACCGAGTATCCCTGTCCGAGACGATACTTACCGGCACCCCATAGTGACTAACCACTTCTTTCATGTACATATCTGCTAGATGCTCCGTAGATTGTCTAACTCGGAATGGTAGAAATCTCGCGGACTTTGTAAGTCTATCCACTATCACCCAGATGGCATTGTTACCCTTCTGTGTTCTTGGGAGTCCTGATACAAAATCTATTGTAATATGCTCCCACTTCCATTCAGGTACTGGTAGTGGTTGCAGTAGTCCAGCAGTCCGTTGGTGCTCAGCTTTCACTTGTTGGCATACTAAACATTTCGAGACAAATTTAGCTATCTCCCGCTTCATTCCATGCCACCAAAAATTTTGTCTCAGATCCTGGTACATCTTCGTACTCCCAGGATGAATGGAGTACTGAGAACTATGTGCTTCAGTCATTAGCTCAGTCCGGAGTTCTCTAAAAGGTACACACAAACGACTTCCGAATCTCAAGGATCCATCAGAATGCTTCGTCAATCCAGTTTGTACCCCAGCTTCAGTTTGACTCCACAGCTTTTGCAGCTTCACATCCTTCTTCTGTGCTTCCTTAATTCTCTCTACTAAAGAAGATTGAACTTATAAACTTCCCCAAAATCTATCTGCAACTGGGCATATCACTTCAATCCCCATTTTTCTGAGATCATCCAATATCTCCTTGGGCGTGTTCATAAAGAAAGCCTCAGGCCTCCTACTAAGAGCATCTGCCACTTTATTCGCCTTGCCTGGATGATACTCCAACTCCATATCAAAATCCTTAAGCAACTCGAGCCATCTACGTTGCCTCATATTTAACTCCTTTTGGGTGAACACATATTTCAAACTTTTATGATCTGTGTAAATCTTGATCTGTTCACCATACAAGTAATGCCTCCACAGTTTTAGTGCAAACACAACAGCTGCTAACTCCAGATCATGTGTTGGATAGTTCCTCTCATGAACCTTCAACTGCCGCGAAGCATAAGCGATAACCCTTCCGTGCTGCATCAGTACACAGCCCAAACCTTTACCAGAAGCATCACTGTAAATCTCGTAACCTCCTGATCCTGAGGGTAGAGCTAGTACTGGTGCTGTGACAAGTCTTTCCTTTAATTCCTCAAATGCTGCTTGACATTTATCAGTCCAAACAAATTTCTCATTCGTCCGAGTCAATCTAGTAAGCGGCTCAACTATTCTGGAAAAGTTCTCCACAAATCTTCTATAGTATCCAGCTAAACCAACGAAACTTCGAACTTCAGCTACATTCTTGGGAGTAGGCCATGATTTAACTGCTTCTATCTTCTTAGGATCTACTGTAATGCCTTCTCCACTAACTATGTGTCCCAAGAAAGGAATTTCTTTTAACCAAAATTCGTATTTACTCAGCTTCCCATACAGCTTCTCCTGTCGTAGAGTCTCAAGTACTATCCTTAAATGTTCTTCGTGCTCCTCCTCATTCTTCGAGTAGATCAATATGTCATCAATAAATACGATCACAAACTTATCCAGATATTGATAGAATATCCTATTCATCAAATCCATGAATATGGCCGGAGCATTTGTCAATCCAAAAGGCATGACTTGGAACTCATAATGTCCATATCTAGTTCTAAAAGCAGTCTTTGGTATGTCTTCCTTTTTAATCTTCACTTGGTGATAGCCTGATCTGAGATCTATTTTAGAAAATACAGTTGTTCCTCCAAGTTGGTCGAATAACTCATCGATCCTAGGGAGTGGATATTTGTTCTTAATTGTCAGTTCATTCAGTGCTCTATAATCTATCACCAATCTCAGGCTTCCATCCTTTTTCTTTACAAATAGAACAGGCGCTCCCCACGGAGAAACACTAGGCCTGATAAACTCCTTAGCTAGCAATTCCTTGATTTGTTTATTCAATTCTGCTAGTTCCTCCTTGTTCATTGGATATATCTTCTTAGCAATTGGGGCTGCTCCAGGAATTAGATCAATGCTAAATTCAACTGCCCTATCCGGTAGAAATCCGGGTAATTCATCAGGAAATACGTCCTTAAACTCATCTACAACCCTTGGCCATTCCTCTATTTCTTGGTTTATGAGACTCCTAAGTTCAAACCTCTCTAACTCTTCTTTGTCAAACTCCTTCTGGGCTCTAACAAATTCATGCAACTTCCTACTAGGTAAGGAAAACTGAACTTTTCCTTGACCACAATCAATGATTGCTGAGGTTGCTATTAACCAATCCATTCCAAATACTATATCATAGTTGTCCATGGGAAAGACCAATAACCTAGTTCGGAAGCTTGCTCCTCCCATCTTGATTGGACAATTTCTACAAATTCGACTCACTTCTACTACACTATTGCCCGTAAGGATTTTCAATTTTCTAGCTAGAGGTTGAGTCTCAATATTATATTCAGTTATGAATGATGCAGATATGAAGGAATGAGTAGCTCCAGAATCAAACAATACTGATGCAGGGCTAGAAGAAGCGAGTATAGTACCTACCACCACGTCTTCCGCACTTCCAGCTTCATTGCTATCCATCATAAAGGCTTGGCCGTGATTCTTCTTCTTTCTGTTGTTGTGATTCTGATTAGCCCTTTGAGCTTGATGGAATTGATGCGTCTGTGGTGCCAATGCCGGTCTCTGCTGATGACCTTGTGCTTATGGTGCTGCAGCAGCATTAAACCTGGGCTCATTGCTTTGAAAGAAAGGCCTTTGTTGAAATCCCTGGTTTGCAGCTCTTGGTCCCTGTGTATTATTCTGCGCTACAAATCTTCTATTGTTCTGGGGACATTGGTTTAACCGGTGGTTGGAGGATCCACACTTCAGGCACTTCCCTTGAAGTCTTCTGCAGTTATTCTTTATATGCCCGGACTTTCTGCAGTAAAAACAGCTTAGGGTGACTCTATTCTGCTCATGCTGAGCACGCTTATGCTGTCCTTGTCCCGAGGTCATTCCTTGAGGTGAGCTGGTCTCCAGACTCCGCTTTTGTCCTGCCGCCTTCGAGTTGTTCTTATCATTTTGTATCCTTTCTTGGTCTCTTGCAGCTTCGACCACTTCTGCGTAAGTCTGACATTTGTAGGGGGCAACCTTCATCTTCAGCTTATCGTCCAGCCCTTCCATGAATCGGACCACCTTTGCCTTCTCCGTAGTCACCAAGCTTGGAGCATACCGGCTTAGCCTTGTGAATTCCGTCGAGTATACATCGACAGATGTCTTATTCTGTTTCAAGTGTAGGAATCTCCTTTCCAGCTCCAACTTGGTACTTGGGGGAAAGAATCTCTCTTCAAATTCTTCCTTAAATTTCTCCCATGATACAATCTCATCTGACTCCTCCGGGTGTAAGGAGCTCCACCAGATATCGGCAACGTCCTTCAGTTGAATCCTTACAAGAGACACTATGTCATTTGGCGGGATCTTCGAGCCCTTCAGCAACCCTTCTGTGGTCCTAATCCACTATGCTGCTTCCATAGGAGTTTCAGTCCCCTTGAACTCTGGGGGCTTAATCGTCCTGAAATCTGAAAGGGTCCCAGCTTTAGAAGCAGCTGCGACATCCAGTCTTTCCAGTAGCTTTGCAGACACAGCTTGGGAAAGTTGGATCTGTTGGGTGTTGGCTGCCAAGATTTTCTGAAAATTCTCCATAGCATCTGTCGGACGCATCTCGGTGGTTTCCGTTTGCAGTGTGTCGGGATTTGGCGAAGAAGACATTTCCTAATTATTAAGGATGGGAAATTCTTAATGCAAAATTTAAAGGAGAATCTTAAAGAATTTAATTGCTAAAGGAGAAAAAGGCAATCTCAATTAAGATAGTCAAGCCAAAAGAAGCATATTTCATTCATTGCACAAAACAAGATTACAATATGCTTCACAAAGAAGTCCTTACGACTCCTATAATCTAACCCTATACAAAACTATATACATCTGTTGTAATTTCCAAAACATAATACAACAGACAAAAAAATTCCCCCTCTACACCTCCACAACATATCTTTCTACACATACATATACATATATCTGCTGATCCGTCAAAAAGTTGTACAGCAGACAAAAAGCTATCCCATATCCCAGTCATCCTGACTATCCCCTAGTCAGCTTCAGGTACGTGATCTCCAAAATCTTGTCGTAGGGGTTGGTCTCTTCCCACTCGCTGATGGTCCCATCATACCCATAAGTGAAGGGAGAGGGACCGTCCTTCGCAAGGAAGAACATCAAACACAGTTCTTTCTCCCAATAAATTTCTGCCCCATCTTCAATGTCCCGGATCTTGGGACGCAGGCGATGAAAGTAAACTCCGAATACTGGGAGTTCCGCATCGTCTACCACTAGCCAGGCCTTCCGGGCGATCTGTTCGTAACCGTAAAAGGTTCTGTCACTTCCGTCCCAAAAGATGCTCGGCATAAATCGGGCCATGACCTATACCCAAAATCCTCGAATTAGAAATCTATGACAAGAAATAATGCATCATCAATGTTTAAATAAAGTTCAATCAAGATTCATATCCCAAATCCTTGCATAATCCTCGATTCTTTAATTTAGGAATTCAATCTTCAACTTAAACATTTCTGTCCTGGGGTATTTCAAGCGAGTCCTTAGAATATCTATTATCTACCTATACATTCTCCTTAACCTATACACTATCCTTAAAGACTAGACCTGCATGGGCCACCAACCAAAAGAGACGTGTCACGCCCCGGTTCCCAGAATGACATGAGGCACGTGATACTTCTCCCCAGGCTACGTAACCGTATAAAGAGTACCGAAATGTACCCTGCGATTGTCGCCTGTAAGGTCCGGGATAGGCATAGATAAAAGGAATAATCACCGAATTCTACAATCACATAACAATCATTTATCTAGAAATATTACACATTTGGTCTAGAATTCATCAAAACACATATTTTACATTTTTAATTCATTGTCTTCAAACACATGATTGATTCATAGTCTTCAACACATAATTTACATAATTGAAAATATTATCAAAATGAAATTACATTCCATCCGTTCCACTTCATTCCTAGAGATCATTCTCCGTGTACGCTTGATCCACATCATGATCTTCTTCAGTCCCTAGTGAACAAAACTAGGTCGTCAATACGACGAGCAAGCCCTCAGTCAAAGGAGAAGTATGAATACGTAATGATAAAACAAGTGAACAAGATTTAGTATCTAGAGTGATTAAATTCATACCTTGATATTAGTCAAAAGTAAGTGATTCTCAATTAATGTCACAAGGACACGACAAGATCTTTCTAGACCTAAATACAATTTAGAGAAACTCCTGGATCACACACATTCGCCTAGCATCTCAACAATAACCCCGTTTGCCCGGGATCAGGCTCGTACAAAACGGGTTGGTGCTTAGATACTCCAGCCGTCTGTACTATCACATATTGATGTGATTACAAGCAAGATAACATCATGAGTGGTTTTTGAATCATCTGGGTCGAGTCATCGTATCATGTGTTATAATCAAGAAGTTCGTATGACTTGGACTTTTCCAAGAATATCGAACCCATTCATTAGAGAGCTGAGCTGAACTCAGGGCCTGGATATCTAATGAATTAACAAATATTCTGAGCTGAAACTCAGGGTAATGTGCAAATGGATAGCTGAGCTGAAACTCAGGGCCTGGATGTCCAATTGCGATCAAGAAAGTGAGCTAAGTCTCACCCCAGATATTCGCACGGCCGCACGAACACCGTATCAGGGACTGATCAGTACGAAAATAAAAAATGATATTGCTAAGAAGTCAGCCGGGTGTGATCCAACGGTTTCTCTTCCAAAACCCCATGCAACCTATTCTAAACATTTAGACTTCAGAGAAACTATCTCCTAAACGGGAGTCCTAGAAGTCAAGTCGCTTTCAAATATTAGTTTTGTCTTTTCCGAAACTAAAGTAGTCCGAGAAATATTAGAATCAAGGTAAAATTCCAAGATATCTAATTGGACATGATTCCAAAAATCCCTCCGATATTATAGGTCGGAGATGGATGGTTCAAGTGGTCTAGAACTAGAGTCAAATTTTCCAAGAAATTTGAGTTTGTCGAAAATAGACTAACTCTGGAAAATCTCAAAAATTTCGGCAGAGTCTCCTTTGTATTTACTGACCCGGAAATTAATCCGATACAAGTAAACACAAAAGAAATAATATACGGGCACGCCGACCCCTTCGGTGGAGCAACCCTCAACACCGGCAACACGCAAATATAAACGGGTACGCCGACCCCTTCGGTGGAGCAACCCTCAACACCGGAACACACGCAATTTGTAATAAGGTTATGCACATAAGGTAGCTTTCTCACCTTGGCGAGCAAGCAAGCAATAGAAATAAGATTTTAGCATTTGACCTTCTTCTAAAACACTCTTCCAAGCTCAAGAAAACTTAATTTAGTAAGTAAAGAATACATTGTAGGCCTAATGCTAGTTGTTTTACAAAACAAAGCACAAAATCTTAACTAGCAATGATATAGTAGACTTCTTGAGTGTACAAGATAGTCTTTTCACTTGAAAAGTTAACTAGTATGTTAACCTATTGGTCTGGTATCTATTAAATATCAATTCCAACTATGTGTCTATGACAAAGTGGTCATTTTAAGCATAAATGAATTTTTGGACAGATTTGCATATTATGTAAAAAAAAAAAATGGTTGACAACAACTCCTATCACATAGTAATTTAACTCATACATTATTGTACCGAATCCTAACTTCTTGAAAGAGCAAAATGAGGTTTCTATGCACAATCACAAATGAACAAGTTATCTAATTCTAATTTTAACATGTCCAATACTATTACATACTAAAACTAACTTTTAGGGGCACAAAATAGTTATTTTTGACGTAAAAGTTCATAATTGAAGTTACCTTAATGAACCGGTATCAATAAATACATATTTAACTATGAAATCACACTAATTATGTCAAATATGTATAATTTCAATTCTGGACAGAATTGAATTGAGATAAAAATAATGGATAAAACTCATAATTTCTCATTTTGGAGTTATTTAGAAGTACTCTCATGAAAACTACAATATTGGGCTATTTATTTCATGAACTTAGTATGTATGTATGTGCAAATATATGTGTATAACCTTGTACGGAAAATTCAACATTCACAATTTATCCTATGTTGAAGTGTCCAACATTTGTCCAAATCATACTTAAGGGTATATATTTATCCAAAACACTTACTACCGAGTTATCCTTAAAAATCAACCTCACTATTGTCATAGAATATTGGTTTAAATATATATATATATATATATATATATATATATATATATATATATATATATATATATATATATATATATATATATATATATATATATATATATATTCAGATTATACTCAGAATATTCATGCCAATACAAGAACAACTAAAAATGTACATAAAAAAAAATAATGTGAGAGGTGGAAGGAGAGAGGGCTTGCCTTGCTTGAGTATGTCCTCCCTAGAAGAAATTCTTCAAAACCCAAATTAGAAACCTAGGGCACAAATTGGAATTGGGTTAAAGATTTAGAACCCTAGAAATGAATTGAAATTAAAATGGAGAGGAACTGGAAGAAAAGAAGAGAAAGAAGAATAAGAAGATGAAGAAAAGGGGGGGTCGACCGGCGGCGCCGGCGGCGCGGCAGCCGCACGGCAGCAGCAGCGCAGCAAATGCAGCAGCAGCAGCGTAGCAATTAGCGGCAGTAGCAGCAGCAACTTAAGGGAAGGGGGAGGGAAAAAGTAAAATAAAAAAGAAGAAGAATAATAAGATGAAGAAGAAGGAGAAAAGAATTAATGAGAGGGAGAAGAGGCTTACCAGGAAGAGGAATGAGAAGAGAATGGTTTTCTCTCTCCCTCATTCTAAATAAAAGAATGAAAAGATAGGGAAAAAGACCAAAATGCCCATGAGGCATTGTCATGAGAGAAAAGTGACACTTGGCACTTCCCATTGCATGCATGCCACATACTCTTCTATGTAGAAGAGTGCAAAAATAAAATTGCATGAGGGGGTATTTTGAAAGAAGGATTGTTTTATTTATTTACACTATATTTATCTAAATTATTTTTGAGAAATATTTTTAGGAAAAAAATAAAATTTTTTTTTGAATGGTTGAAAATAAGTAAAATACCGAAATAAAAATAGAAATTTTAAGGTTATGACAAGTTGGAAGACGAGGCGATGCCCCTTTCCGACAAGTTTGTTGTTGGAGGGATTGTCTCAAAACTCCCCGCTGGGTGGAGTAAGTTCTATGCAAATATGCATAGGAAGAAGCTTGAGATCAGTCTTGAAGATCTCTTACAGGAAATTTATGTTGAGGACCAGATGCGGGCTCAACTGAAGGTGGACGCACTGTCCAAGCAATTGGCTAACGCTAATCTAGTTCATACCAAGGAACTAAGGGGAAAGCAGGCGGCTTCTCATAGCAAGAAGAAGGACCCTGATAATCTGAAGGTTAAGGGAACTTCTATCAAGAAAAAGAAGCCAAAGTCTCAGATGCCTTGCTTTAAGTGTGGCAAGAAGGGCCACTTTAAGAATGAGTGCAAAGCAAAGACCAAGCAATCAGAGCAAGGAGAGCCTAGTAAGGTATCTATGATCACTAACGTAGTTGCTATGATTGCACAGGTTGATGCAGTAAGGACTGACTCTGACTGGTGGGTAGACACTGGAGCCTCCTGCCATGTCTGCTCCAGTAAGGAGTGGTTCACCACCTATACACCTACTTCTGAAGTGGTTATGATGGCAAACCAGACACAAGCTGAAGTGCTCAGGATCGGGATGGTGGTGTTGAAGCTGACTTCGGAGAAGTCTCTGATGCTTCAAGGCGTAAAGCACGTACCTGCTATCGCCAAGAACCTGATCTCAGGAGGCCTACTTTGCAATGCAGGCCTCAGGATGGACATCAATGCTGGCCAGATGGTGATGTCTATCAAGGGAACATATTTCGGAAAAGCTTTTTATACCGAAGGAATATTCAAGATTCAGCTTGTAAATCAGTCCAATGTAATTAATATAATTAATGAAGTCACTCATTCTGCTTATACTCTTGAGTTGTGGCATAATAGGCTAGGACATGTTCATTGTAAACGAATAAACAGAATGTCTAGTCTAGGACTTATCTCCAAGTGTGGGGGTAAGGTAGAGAAATGTGAAGTTTGTGCTCAAACAAAGATCATAAGGAAACCCTTTCCTTAGGTTAATCGAAGTACAGATCTTCTGGAGTTGGTACACTCCGATATCTGTGATTTCAAACAGTTCTCTACAAAGGCCGGGATAAAGTATTTCATAACCTACATCGATGACTTCTCAAAGTATGCGTTCGTCTACTTGCTGAAGGCTAAAGACGAGGCATTCGAGAAGTTCAAGGAGTTCAGAGCCGAAGCTGAGCGGCAGACTGGACAACAACTCAAAAGGATAAAAGTGATCGAGGTGGGGAGTACAGGTCTCATGAATTTGCATCGTTCTGTAAAGAATATGGAATTGTCAATGAGACTACGGCTCCGTACTCTCCTCAATCAAATGGAGTAGCAGAGAGGAAGAACAGAACGTTAACAGAAATGATTAACTCAATGTTGTTGACAGCTGGTCTTCCTAAGTACTACTGGGGAGAAGCTGCATTGACGGCCACTTTTATTCTAAATAGAGTGCCTCATGCAACTTCTGACATTACTCCTCATGAACTCTGGTTCAAGGTCAGACCTAACTTGAATGTCATTCGAGTGTGGGGGTGTCTGGCATATGTCAAGCTTCCAGATCTAAAGATTCAGAAGCTTGGGACAAGGACTACAAAGACGATCTTCTTGGGGTATGCCGAGAAGAGTGATGCTCGGAGATTTTTTGATATTGAGTCAAATCATATCATTGAATCTCGCGACGCAGAATATTTTGAAGACAAATTTGCAAGGCACAAGAATATTGTTCTTCCGGATGTTCCGGAGAATAATGAGGGTGCACAAGAAACTGAAGTCTTCAATGAAGATGTGGTCCAAGAAGATGTTGTTGTTGAAACAACGGTTGAACCAGAACAAGCTGAGCCATCAGCTAAGCGTGTGAGGAGGCCGAAGGACTTCGGAAGTGACTTTGTCACCTATCATGTGGAAGCTGATCCGCTTACCTATAATGCGGCGATGAAGACCAGAGATGCGGTTTTCTGGAAGGAGACGATTGACAATGAAATTGATTCCATCACCTCAAATAACACTTGGGTGTTAGTTGATCTTCCTGAAAGAGCAAAACCCATCGGATGCAAATGGATCTTCAAGAAGAAGATGAAAGTAGACGAAACTATTGACAAGTTCAAGGCTAGGTTGGTAGCCAAGGGGTTTTCTCAGAAGCAGGGGATTGACTATTTTGACACATATGCTCCTGTAGCCCGGATGACCACCATCAGAATGTTGATTGCTCTCGCAGCAATACATAAGATGGTGATACATCAGATGGATGTGAATACGGCTTTCCTAAATGGCGAGCTGACCGAAGAGATTTACATGCAACAGCCAGAGGGATTTGTCATCAGGGGTCTTGAAGACAAAGTCTGCAAGTTGGTGAAATCTTTGTACTGTCTTAAACAGGCTCCCAAGATGTGGCATAAGAAATTTGATAAAGTTATAAGGTCAAATGGCTACATGGTCAGCGATACGGACAAGTATGTTTACACGAAGTTCGCTGATGGAAGAGGTGTGATCGTTTGTCTGTACGTGGACGACATGCTTATCCTAGGTATGGATTTTAGCTGTGTCACGGAGACAAAGAAATTCATCTCAAGCAAGTTCAGTATGAAGGACTTGGGGAAAGCTGATGTGATCTTAGGGATCAAGATTATTCGGGCAGATACTGGAATAGCGCTGTCACAGTCTCATTATATTGAGAAAATGATCATTCGTTATGGGTATCGGGATCTTCCAGGGATCGATACGCCGTACAGGTGTGATCTAAAGCTGAAGCCTAATTCAGGGGAGAGCGTCAGGCAGCTGGAGTATGCAAGCATAATAGGAAGTTTGATGTATGCTACTACTGCCACAAGGCCTGACATAGCTTTTGTCGTGGGAATGCTGAGTCATTTCACGAGCAACCCAGGTGCTGAACACTGGAAAGCTGTGAAACGGGTTATAAGATATCTCAAGAAGACTCAGACATATGCACTGTACTACAGCGGAGATCCGCCGGTAGTGGAAGGCTTCAGTGATGCCAGTTGGTGCTCAGAGGTGGAGAGCGAGAGGTCCACAGGTGGATTCATTTTCACAATGGATGGATCTGCTATATCGTGGAAGTCGAAGAAGCAGACTATGCTCTCGCGGTCATCCATAGAATCTGAATTCTTTGTACTTGATACCGCAGCCGAGGAAGCAGAATGGCTTCGGAAGCTCATGTATGATCTTCCATTGGTTGGGGCATAAATACTGGCAATACCGATATACTGCGATAACCAGGCTACTGCGGCGGTGGCATCAAATGACCTCTTCAACGGAAAGAAGAGGACTGTGCGGTTGAAGCACAGGGCAGTACACGATCTTATCAAGAGAGGTGTTATTACAGTGATTGATGTTCGGAGTCTGGAGAACCTGGCAGATCCGTTCACCAAGGGCCT
This sequence comes from Iris pallida, assembly GCA_029216955.1. Classification (NCBI taxonomy): domain Eukaryota; kingdom Viridiplantae; phylum Streptophyta; class Magnoliopsida; order Asparagales; family Iridaceae; genus Iris; species Iris pallida. The sequence continues at coordinate 48,163 of JANAVB010011811.1, forward strand.
CAAGCGCCAGTTGGTCAATGACACAGCTTGTAAAATAGGCTTGAAGGTATTCTGATATTGTATTATTGTATTCCTACCATAAAGTTTTGTGCTATTAGTTCAAAGATTTATCTACTAGGCATCTAGCTTTTGGTTCAAGGGGGGACCACTAATCGGAAGAATATCAGGAATGGTGGGTACCTGTTCTATTGGGCATGGAGAGGTTACGGACCTATAACCACTGTTGTCTACTGTTGTTTTCTGCGGAAAACGGTTCCTGTGGGAAGGTTGGCTTAATTGCCTTAATGAGTTCTCAGGCATAGTGAATGCCTGTTGTGCTTTACAGGAAACACGGTAGAGCAGCACTACAAGGAGTGAAACTCCATGCTACAGTGGGGTGACTCCACGATGAGGTTCCTATATGTGGGGTGCTGCCCAGGAATAGGATAAAGCCTTGGCTTTGCAGGCCAAGTCACAGCGGCGTAGCACCGCAAATAGGCAGTTAGCCTAATGCTGTATGTTAAAAATAAAGAGGGGTGTAGTCAGCACTACAAAGAGGAGGAGTTCCTCATGTTACAGTGGTACGACACCACTATGAGGTACCCGGTTAGGGATAAAGCCTCGGCCTTACAAGCCATGTCGTTGCGGCGTAACACCGCAAGGGAGCCTAAGGCTTCATGCTGGGTAATTTGGGCACTACAAAGAGGCGGTTGCCTCATGCTACAGTAGTATGACACTATGATGAGGTTCCCGGTACGGGGTAAGGCCTCGGCTTTAAGCCATGTCATAGCGGCGTAGCACCGCAAGGAAAGCGTGGTTCATGCCATGTCTCTTTATAATGAACTCACCTATAGTGTATGGACAAAGAGATATCAGGCCGTCTCTTGAGGGTAAACTTGTAGACGCCCAAAATTATACACTGAAACAAGGCTGGCACAGGGCCTTTAATGTGTAGCCAGAAGCACATGTAACTACATTATGTGAGTGGAAAGAATTTCAGCTATGATGCAGAATTCAAGGCTTAGTCCATTCTTGTATTATAGTTTGATTTTTGACCCATGCGGAAAGATTCAAGTCGTCAGCGACATCTCTCCTAATGCATGATGGACAGTTAATGTGGGAAACACTTATACCCATATATAGAGATATGTGGGGGATTGTTAGAGTTTTGGCCTTTCCTTTAGAAAGTTTAGTCCCACATCGGATAGGCCAAAGAGTTTGCATCTCTATATATTAGCTTTGCTATTATTGGAGATGCACATGTGGTGTGGAGGTGCACATGGGTTTGCCATGTGGGGTTATTTTTCTAGTGGGAAAAAGGCTAAAATCAACAATTAAAGCATTCATGCTTTTTGCTCTTGGAAAATTTATTTCCATGGGAGCTAAGCCCCGTAGGGGTTTAGCGACTCGGACTCGGACTCGGACTCAGACTCGGGCTGATGGGCTCATGAGGCGTAATGTGGCATTTTGTTGGCACACTTTGCACTTAGCACGTCAGCATCGTCGCTAGGCGCATAGTGCGCTTTAGTTGCGCTCGTTGCGCGAGCCACTTGTGTTGCCACGTTGCGCAAGCCCAGTTGCGCTGCCCAGTTACGCATGTCCAGTTGCGCAAGCCCAGTTGCGCTGCCCAGGTTGTGCTCAGGTTGCGCTTGGGTGCGCTTGGGTGCGCTTGGGTTGCGCTGGGTTACGCAGGATTGTGCTGGGTTGTGCGGGTTGCTCGGGTTGTGCAGGTGCGCTGGTTGCGCTGCGTGCGCGGTATGCACAGTGCGTGCAGTGCACACAGTATGCACAGTTCAGTGCGCGCTCTGTTTGGCAGAGTGTAAGGAGCGCTGGGTGTGCACAGTTGGCAGCAGAACGTGTATTTGCATGTTCTGGGCGGTTGCTACATATTCGGGGTGGTTATTACCACGTCCCTAACTTTGTGGCAACCGACCAGTTGCTGCAGAACCTATATAAGGCATCCTCTCTCTCTCCAGGCTCAACACAGAAAAAAAAAGAGGCCACCACAGAAGGTTTACGAAGTGTTTTTTAGCACAAGTAAACAGAGAATTCAGACGTGTTCTTTAACATTGTTTTGTTCATCCAGCAGCCTTCAAGAGAGAGTGGAAATGCGCCACACCAGCGTTGCTCTTGCACGGGAGTTCGTGTCCATCCGAGGAGTCAGAAGAGCAGAAGTGTTCCAAGTTCTCTGACGAACTTGCTGGTTCCTGCAAGCTGTTCGTGTAGGGCGAATAATGCTTTGAGCAACGGTGATTATTCACCCCAGCAGGAGTTCTTCCATCATTCGCCAGTCACCTTCTTCGTTGCTGCCGGTAATTCTGATTATATCTTCTTTTTAGAAATACTACGATCGATTACTGTGATTACGAAATCTTTTTAGATTCTCGTAATACTTTAAACAAGATCTTTTTAGATCTTCGTTATACTTACGCAACCTTCCTAGAAGTGTTGCGTTGGAACATTGTTTTTACAATTGTTTCATTTTCTCAGTTTTCCATCGAAAAATTGTGCCCCGGCAATAACAGAAAGCTCAATAAATAACGTGGGCTTAAGCCATTCAATCGACAAAAGGAAGAAGAAGAAGAAGAAGAAGAAGAAGAAGAAGAAGAAGAAGAAGAAGAAGAAGGAAATAATTTTTTAGGCTTAGTCCTGGGCTGAGCCCAGTTGCTGGTTGGGCTAGGAGGAAATAAATAAAGCATCGTATAATCATAAGTATGTATAGGTAAAGTAGTACACATATTTAGCATTAGTTATTATTAATATTAGTACCATTAAGTATATATATACTTTTATAAAATATATGTTAATTCTTTTTTTTAAAAACTTATATTTCTAAATAATGGGCTATCCTACTTCTATTTTTGGATTTCTAAATATGATAGTATATTATTTTTATCTAATTAAAGTATGGTTTTAGCTTAATATATATAATATAGTTTGGTGAAAACTTGATTTTGCCTAAAAAGATTTTCTTGATTTTCAAGGATTTATGTAAAATTATTTTAACTAGTAAAATATAGTTTTCAAATAATAAGTATTTTAACTATTTTTCAAATGTAGTTTACAACTATTATTTTCAAAAGATTTTATTTATTTATTTATAGAAATTCTTTTTTGATTTCTATCTTGATCATGACTAGTCATGCGTTCATATTTACTGTGATTTTGACCACTTTATATCGACCTTATGCTAATTGGACTGTCCCGGACCCAATGGCACGATCCGTCCCATCAATTGACATCGTCTTGCATAGTTATGACATCCGCGACTACTCTGTGCCAACATGATCAAGTCACAAATAACTACAACTTAACCAAGGCAAGTACACTACTGCTATATGTGCTTCTTACATTATAATGTTATCTTTTATTATGTTTCATTGAGTATCCAAATTGTGACACGATTGTGACACGGTAGGACTTGATTGTATCATTGCTCGTTTATTGAATGTCTAGTGAGTCAGGAGGGAAAATACTCGGTAGGTATGTGAACAAACCCAAATATCGTTACTGAATGATAGCTAAGTCATACACCTCACGTATGGTTTAGCCGTACCAAATACTGAATTATAGTCGTCTATGATGTACCGTATTAGCCCAGTCGTTCATATGTCGAAAAGTATTTCAAACACACTGTCTGTTTATTGTACAGGTTCATTGCTAGTTGTCTCGTTCATCAATATTCTTTCTAGTTATTTCTTTTACATGTTTATCGTATCCAGTCCATATTCATGTTTTTTTCTTTTCTATTGCATCTCTACTGTCTAGCTTATTTTGTATTAAGTTAAATAAATGCAATAAGGTTGTACTTTGCTCCTTTCCTGACTGGATCGTTGTAGGTGGCTTGGCGTGATTCCTACTTTTGTGCTATGGACTATACGGGGGAGATAGAGATCTTGAAGGCCAAAACCTAGAGACTAGTTAGATAGTTTAGATTTGTTGTATTAGATTTTGTGAGCCATTGTATTTGGTTAAATATAAATCTTGTAAATTTTGTAATTGATTTAGAAATGTGAATGAGCAGTAAAGTTATATTTTATGTAATTTTGAGCATTGTGGCTAGACAGCGTACTACCGTCGATACCGTGACATAGGCTGGACTTGGACATGCATTCGCATCCCAAAAATCGGGTGCGGGTCGTGAAATAACTTCCTAATTTTGTAGTGATGTGGCATGTGTCCTCTTATACCGCAATAGTGACATGTAGCAGATGTGTTTGCACTAGGTGAAGTTCGAAAATCAGGTATATTAGTTTTTGAAATAGAGTGAGACTTCTTATGAGGAAACTTATACATGAATGCAAGACCTTTAGAAGTTCTAGTGGTGTTGGACGTGCTGTATTTGTGTTTAGTCGTGTGATCTGTGTACACTTGAGTCACAGGTTTAACAACCTGTTTTCCCAGTTTAATATCTAACTTTTAGAGATATCACAAGCTTCATCATACTTGGCAGTGAGTGCATCTGTTCTCTGAGCAACAATATTATACTTCTTTTTCCCTAATTTATAAAGATCCTTGAGTTTTACATTTTCTTGATTTGCTTTCTCAAGCTCCTCAAGAGTGTCATGTAATCTCAATCTTAAGGAAAAAAAATCTCATCCATGTTTCTAGAAGAAGTTTTATCTCTAATATCTTCTAGTATTAGAGATTGTTTAGTATACTCAGAGTGTACTGCTTTCAGCTCTTTTTTAGCACATTTATACATGTTCATCATCTTCTTTTGATCTTCTAATAAATCACTAAATACATCAGATAATTCATCAAAAGTAAAATATTCATAAAATGGATTTGTAGTTACCTTTGCATCTGTAGCCATGAAGCATATATTTGCAGTGTTGTGAGGTCTCTCTTCCTCTTCAGAATCACTTGCTTTACTTTCGCACCAAATACTGGTATTAGAATAATTTCTGGTTGAAGTCCTTCTCTTGCTTGATTGTTCATATCTGTTTCCCTTCCTTACAACAGGAGAGTCTTTCTTGATATGACCTGTATTTTTATAGTTGTAGCATATCGACTCTTCATTTTCTCTTGAATCTTTCTTTTTTTGTTTAATTTATCATACTTTAGAAATCTTATGAAGTTCTGAGTCATAAGGGCCATTTGATCATTGTCTGAACTGTCGTTCTCATTTTCGTTATCGGAAGCCATCTTGTGATGTGCTTTGAAAGCGATGATCTTCTCCTTCGGTGCTGGCTCTTCAAATTCCTTTAGGCCTATCTCATGTGTCATAAGCTTTCCCTTAAGTGTCTCGAGAGTCATTGTTGTGAGATCATTCCCTTCAATTATAGTCGTTGCTTTAGGATTCCAGTTCTTGGTCAATCTACGAAGTACCTTTCGTATCTTTTCATGATTGTTGTATTCTTTTCTCAGAGAAGATAGGGGATTAACAATATCTAAGAACCAAGTAAACATGTTAGAAATAGTCTCATTAGGCTTCATTCTGAAGGCCTCATATTCTTGTGTGAGTCTTAAGATTTTGGATTCCTTCACCTGTAATGTTCCTTCATGAGTTACCTCAAAATATTTTCAAACTCATGAGATGTGGCACATGTTGATACTATTTTACTTAACAAAATGCCTAAATTTGGCTTTTGAAAGAAAACGAGAAAAAGTACAAAAATACAAGTTGTTTCTGGGAAGTATTGCTATGGAAGTCTGATCTGAGAGCGATCACTTTGTTCCTTGGACCACACGATAATGATGAAGAGAACTGCTTGAAAAAGATGAACAATCAGAAGAACTAAGTCACCAGAAAGGTATCGATACAATGGCACTGATGGCACAGTCGAATGCTTTTCTGCTTTGCTTTACCCTGTTCTTGAAAAAAAGTTGAAGAAATGCTTCTAGGAAATATCACTCTGAAAGTATGAGTTTTCTCAGAATCTCCTTCTTGGTATCTCTCTTGATGTTTTCTTGTGTTAAAAATAAGTCTATTTATAGACTATACCCTCTGTGCGTAAAAAGCAACATAATTGGGTCTCTACGCAAGTAACTGTCACCCACGATTGAAAATCAACCTCTACGCGTGATGACATGTATCCCATGTAGAGTTTTGGTCTCTACGCATGGTGACACGTGTCCCATAATTTCAGCAATATGGGGAGAGCACGTACACATGTTCCTCGATAAGTGTGGCATGAAAGCCACGTATGCAGACCACGTTCTCACATAGCCAGAAAAGATTGGGCGTAAAAATAACCCAAAATAGACTTCCTGCGTAAAGTAGCAGAATGGGCGTAAAACAACCCAAAATAGACTTCCTGCGTAAAGTGGCTGAAAAGTAGCCTTGAGCGTATAATTAGCTCAAATAAACTCTACGTACACGAAAGCCTTGCGCGTAAAGACTCAAAATAGCTTTCATGCATAAAGGAAGTGGTCTCTTGAGCGTAAAGTAGCCTATCTGCACGCTAAACGATAAGTATTGGGTTTAGTAAAAAAAAATCTTCTCGTCTTCTGTGCAATGTTCTGTCAAAAAATCATACTGTCAGATTAATATCACGCGCATTAAATACAGTCTGACAGCCTGTCGCCCTCGCGTAAAGTTTGAGGATAGCTCTTGTGTAAAAGAGCTCGCGTAGAATTTGAATCTGATTCAATAGAGTCCTTTTAATGAGCCTTGCGTAGAGTCTGACTTTGCTAAAGTTCTCAACTTCTTTGACTTGGTCTATAAAGTTTATTTCATGCTTCTACAAGACCCCCTTCAAAGTTTTCAAATTTGTCTAAAATTTGAAATACTTTGAACAGAAGCGTAAAATCCGGAATATCCAACATTCATCCGCGTAGAATTCGGAATACCCAACAGTCCGCATAATTTTTGGGAATTTGAACCGATTTTCAAAATTCTCTATAAATAGAGCTTTGTGAGAGAGAGAGAGAACTTTACTCATCTTTGCAATCTCTATCTTCTTTATTCTCTTCTCCGAATATCTCAGTTCAAATCAATGGCCCCCAAGAGCAAAACCTCTGTCGACGCCAAGGGTAAGAAGCCCGTCGCTGCTTCGTCGAGGAGTGAGCATACGAAAGCCGCCGTCGCATCATCGGAGGCAACCCGAAGGACCAACCTAGTTGTGGCTCCGGCCATGATAGGTAGAACCCTACCTAATTTGGCCATGCGTTCGTCGGAGAAGAAGAAGAACTGAACTCTAAACTTCACGCCCACGTTTATACGTGTCATCGTAGAATAAGAATCACCAAATACGCCCACATTTATACGTGCCAGCGTAAAAACAACATACGCTCACGTCTGTACGTGCCAGCATAAAATGTAAACAACAAAATACGCTCACGTCAATACGTGCCCGCATAAAACATGTTAATCATTAAAATACGCCCACATTTATATGTGCCAGCGTAAAATATGAACAACAAAATATGCTCACGTCTATACGTGCCAGCGTAAAATGTTAAGCATTAAATACGCCCACATCTATATGTGCCAGCGTAAAATATGAACAACAAAAATATGCTCACGTCTATACGTGTCAGCGTAAAATGTTAAGCATTAAATACGTCCACATCTATATGTGCCAGCATAAATACACAAGTGATAAAACTTTGCGTAAAAGTCTATTCTGAAAACAGAGAACTTTTGCACTTGAAATTTTTTAATCAACTTAACTTCTACGCGTAAGCGTAAAGTTTGCATAGTCAAGCCCTCTAATACAGTATCTTAATTTTTATGCGTAAAATTCATTTGTGTAAAGATATGTGTGAATAAGTCATCTGCGTAAAATTCAAATTAGATTTTTACTAACTTGATTCTTCTTTTTCTTTTGGCAGTGGACTTGCAAATTCATCCTCTCACGGAGGTATTCGGCTCACCAACTGGTATTGTGGGCTCGAACTACTTAGAAAATCTGTCTCATGTTGAATTCCCACAAAGTGACGAGCAGTACCCTGAAGAGAGACAACAACTGATAGCTGCTCAGGGAGACATAATGCTGCTATCATTGATGAATGGAAAATTACTGGTGTCGCTAGATGGCCAGCAATTTTTGAAGCCGGCCTTCATGTTTGGGGACGCTATTGATTTCCAATCACAAACGAACCTCAAGAAGGAGGCTTGGGTGTTTAAGTTTGAAGAGAGGGCGATGTATCTTCCAGACATGGCAAGGGATTATCCCATATCTTCATTTTTCATGCCACCCATCCAAGACAGATGCTTTGGAACCTGACTCCCAACAGTCATGGTAGACCAGGCAGAATTATTTTCAAGAGGGACCGGGCCAACCAAATGGGCTACCATACCAGTACTCCTAGTGGTGGTATCATTTCTTTCGCCGGTCTACTGCCTGGATTCACACCAAGCGAAGATTCAGCTTTGATTCAACCAGTGCAGATCCAATATTCATAAACAAGCTTATGAAGGCCTCAGTATTATATCCCCAGGCCAACCCTAGGCTGCAAGGGTGGATGACTCCTCATAATCAGAACTGGATTCAACTTAGTGCTTAGATCATGAAGAACTTTAAAACCGAACTGCAAGCTATTGGACTATATGAAGCAGTAGCCTCCACGAGTCAGGGCATACCAATGAACAATAACATGTTCTTGGCTTTAATGGAGTTATATATCAGTTCAACAGGGACTTTTGCAACCCCAATAGGTGAAATAGGTTTTGCACTGCATGAGATACAATTCATCTCCAAGCTGCTAATGGGTGAAGCTCCATATGAAGAGTACGTTCCCTCCAAACGGGAACTAGCAGAGATCAGGGAGAAAAATCCTCAGTTAGTTGAGGTATACCAAGAATTGATGTGCCATTACCTGACTTGCACCACTATATATGAAAGTGGATCGCATTTGGCATACATCAATAAATGGACAACATATCTATTCTACCATAAGAATAGGATATCCAAGGATGACAAAGAGAAATTTCAAGATAACAAGGCTCAACCTATCAACCCTTGTTCAATCATCCATGCTGATTTAATAAACACTTGGATGGTCACCTATAAATCTTCGGATAAATATTTGGCCACCAAGGCTGGAGAATTCCCTGCTGGGACCGAAGCATTGAGCTTTCTGAGACATGGCAGTCGAAAGCTCTAAAAAGAAGCCTTGCTAGCGGGCTTCCTTTCCCTGTGGCTGCGAAGATGGATCGTACCAGGGTTTGGCACAGCCGACAGGATTCACCGAAAGGTACTCTGGCTAGCAGTACGTTTGGTATTCAAAGTCAGAATCAACCTGTTATCGACAATGGTATGCCGGATAAATATAGGTTTGCGAGCATTTGGTGACGAACTGATCAATAATGCTCCTCACCGAAAAGATTTTCCTAGGGTGGAGATGCCCTACACTTATTTGATAGGCTGGTTGTTGCATCACAACTACAGTTTGTTGCCACCAGGCCCTGGAAATGATACGGAGGTATTCCTCCAGAAGTTTAATAAAGCCACATGGACTGTAACTTCAGTGGCGGACACCCGGGCAACACTCAACTATTCCTACGGGTGGAACTTTTTCTGCACAAGACCACCAGTTCCAGCTGACTGTTTTGGCATGCAATTTGAAGATATAGGTGAAGGGAGGACTTCATTACCTGCGCCAGTTTTTAAATGGCTAATGTGCATCAGACCCTCACATCTGATGTATAGAAATGAAGACAACTGTGCGTTCGAACCGTATCTACCCAGTCGGTTCGCTCGTCAGTTTGGATATGACCAACTTCACATTGGTAATCCCTCCACCAGCTTTCACCATTATAGAAAATTAGTTGATGGTGCAAGGGCATGGAGGTACTTTAGCACTGCATGTACCAGTGCTAAATTTCGAGTATCAACTGCTACAAGTACAACTGAGCTACGAATGCTTCATACGTATGCTCGTTTTTATGCATCCATTCGTTCCTTCGCGAATGACTACAACATGAAGGGGAGTCTTCGATGGGCCAAGGAAGAAAACGTTGAAGAACCATTTAGGGTACCTTCGGAGATACCCGATGATGTTGCTGTTCTAGATGAGTATCTGGAAGTGATCCCTACGGGAGTTGGAGAACCAGCTGTAGGACCAATTATCATCACCAAAACCCGGAAGCAGAAATCAGGTACAGCTATTACCCTCCAGGAGAAGAAGAAGAAAGTCACTGTTAAAGGGCCTTCCAGACAGAGAGTCGCTACTCCAGAGAGCAAAACTCATGTCGAGGAGCATCAAAATATTACATCTTCTTCAGCTCAACCTGGAGAAGGGTCTTCAGCATCTCAGCCTGCAGCATCAACAGAAGTGGTAGGAGTCTTGTCTCCCGGACGCCTCAGCGCTTCACTACATCTGACTTCGCCACAAAAGGTGAAAGCTGTTGAAGACACCGCCACGACTCATGTTAATGATCCGGAACCCATTCCCTCGGATGAACCGGCCCTTGATTTAGACGATGATGACTGGGATCAAGATTATGACTCACTCTTGGCACGTCCTGTACCTACTCCAGGTAAATATAAATTACAAAATCTATACAAAATTATGTATTATGATTTTGTATACTAACTTATTTTGCTTAATCTTTGTAGGTGTCATCACTGCAGTAAAGCCTGTTGCCCCTCCTCCTTCTCAAGAGACTATTCAAACAGAGTCTGAAGGAGAGAGTTCTTCTTCAAAAGAAGATACTGCTCAAGAAGAATGTCCCCCATCCACGGAGGTACAACAAGAGCCTGCAGTAGAGGCTCAGCAAGAATTGCCTTCTCTTACTGAAGAAAGAGAAGAAGAATCGGCTACGGAGGTACCAGCTGCAGATGAAGAAACAGTTGTAGAAGAACCAACTGCAACTGAAATACTCCCAGAATTTGAGAAGCCTGCAACCAACGAAGGTGATGAAGATATTGTCAACCCATCAACCAAAATCGAAGACGTAGTAATAACATCCTCAGTTGTTGCTACTGATCCGGTACAAGTTTTTGAGAAGACAGTGTCTGAACCCGACACAATCACCATTCCTCCCGCAATAATCATCGCCACCGAAACTAAAATAGTTTCAGCTCCAGGAACGGCTGGAGAAATAATTCATACTCATGCTGAAGATATTGTCTCTGGAACTTCTGGAGATCAGTTAGCCTTGGTAGCAACGACAACTATGACTCTATCTCAGCCTGCTACCAAGGCAACAACAACATCTGCTCCCAGTCTTCAAAAGAGGGATTTAGTGGAGCTCGCTGCCACACCAAGCTCTAATGCATAAATGAATCTTCTAGTTGAGATTCATACAGAAGCTTTCTACAAAATCCTGGCAGCTCTGATCAAGATGGTCCTGAAGAAGGGCCTAAATTATGAAAGCTTGAAGGCTGCGATTGCTCCCACCATTGGAAACGTTGCTATGTTCAATGACGCCGAGAGAGCAGCAGCGCTGGAGAAGGTGGTAGAAGGACTTGAATAGCCTGTTAAAGAATATCTAAGGCTGTCAAGTGTGACCCTTGAAAGTCTCATCCAAACAGAGTATGATGCTTTATCTGCAGAATACATCACTCGGGAGACTATTTTTAAGGAATCTCTCCAGGAATACAGCCTCAAAGTCGCCAGAGAGAGAGAGCTTTTTTGGCTGAAACTAAACCTCTGCTGGAGACACACAGAGAAGCCTATGAAACTTCAAACATGATAATTCATCAACAGAATGATAGAATTCGTGAAGTTGAGGCAGAATTGGTTCGCTTAAAGACGGAGAGAGAGAGCAAATAATTGTAGCTCGAGACCAACATTTGACGCAGAGCTCAATATTGGAGGAGAAAGTCTTTGGTGCTGAAGCTACCATCAAAACCCTTGATGAAGCCAAGGATAAGATGATAGCTACTTTTGTCGAACTCTCTCATCTCTGTACTCCAGAAGCTCGACGATCTAGAGCTACTACAACCGTATTGAGCTCTCGTGAGAAGCGTTTGGCAGAGCTGCAGAAATTGCTTGAAGATGTATCTGCTCCACCTTAGGAAATAAAGAATTTTTGTATTCTTCTTTTTATATCATCAATAAAGAATTTTTGTATTCTTCTGTCTTTTCCATTCTGTAATATTTCAAGAAGTGAATAAAATATTTGTTTTATGACCCTATTATTTAAATAATAGGTATGAGATAGAAAACAACTTATAAGAGGTAATATGAACATGATAAGTCATCTAAACTCAACAAAGTAGATTATATCTATCCAGAGGTAATGTGGACATGATAGATAATGAATCTTGTTTTCTTTTTAGAGTATACAATACTATCAGAGGTAATATGAACGTGACAGATCGTAACAACTCAAAAAAAATAGATTAATATCTATTCAGAGGCCATATGGACATGATAGATAAAAAAAGAAGTAAACTTAATATTTATTCAGAGGTCATGAGAACATGATAAATAATAAATCTTTTTTTTCTAAAATCAGCTGGTAAGACAAAAGATCAAAATTCTCTTTTAGGAGAACAAATAATCAGCTTAACCAAACCTTAGTAGCTGGGGAATAAAAAAGAAATTCAGACATAATATTTCTTCAAGAATTTGCCATTAATTGGCATCATGAGCAAATTTCCATTAGGTTTAGACAACCTATAGGCACCATTGGAGAATACTGTATCGACTACATAAGGACCTTCCCATTTTGGTTGGAATTTGCCTTTGCTCTTATGAGTCATCACCATCGGTCTTCGGACAGCTAGAACTAGCTCACCGACTTTGAATACCATCTTTTTAACTTTACGATTGAAAGCTCGAGATATGCAGGCTTGATATAGCTCAATGTGTTGTTGTGCTTGAAGACGCTTTTCGTCCAATCCTTCAAGTTCTTGGAGTCGTAAGCGATCATTATTCTCTGAGGTTAGCTCATTAGCAATGGCTATTCTAAGAGATGGGATCTGGATTTCCAGTAGAAGAACAGCCTCACATTCGTAAACCAGTGAGAATGGTGTAAAACCAGTAGGAGTTCGGACTGTCGTTCGATAAGCCCATAAACATTCTTCTAGTTTCTCGTTCCAATCACGTTTATTAGAAGAGACGAACTTTTTGAGAAGTTTAATAATAGTTTTGTTGAAAGCTTCCGCTAAACCATTACCAGCTAGATTATAAGCCGTAGAAGCTATATTCTGGATCCGATTCTTATCACAAAATTGATAAAATGCCTGACTGGCAAATTATGGTCCATTATCATGGATTATCCTTCGGGGAACTCCGAAACGATAAATGACATGATGTTTGATGAAGCTAACCACATTATATGTTTTCACTTTAACATGGGGAACTGCTTTCGCCCATTTAGAGAAATAATCCGTTATGGCTAAGATAAACCGATGCCCTTTGACAGAAGGAGAATTAATCGGACCAATAATATCCATGCCCCAAGCTTCGAAAGGCCAAGAAGATGCTGTAGGATATAAGAATTCAGAGGGTTGGTGAATAAAGTCAGCATGAATCTGGCATGCTTTACACCGTCTGGCATAATCCACAGCGTCTGCTATCATAGAAGGCCGATAATAACCCATTCTTCGAATACGGTCCTCTAGTTTCGGACCTGGTTGATACGCACCGCAGACACCATCATGAGCTTCACGGAGTGTTTGCTTAGCTTCACTCTCAGAGAGACAACGCAGTAAAAGTCCGTCATAAGAACGACGATATAACATATGCAAAGAAGAATCGTAGTAGAATCGAAATGATCGTCTTTTGATTGATGCAGCTTCTTTTGGATCTTCAGGTAAAATCCTATGGACCGCATAATCAATAAATGGACTTCGCCAATCCCTTTCTTGAGAATTTGATTATGTAGTATAACTATGTTCGATATACAAATTATTCTTGACACAGAATAAATCTCTATCCAACAAAGTAATGGTATTTTGTCTTCTAATTGGAACTGCTAAGTCTGCAGCTAGACTAGCGAGAGCATCAGCTTCCAAAATTTTAGAACATGGTACGAATTCAATGAAGAATCCTTTGAATGAAAGAACCAATTCGATTACCACTTGATGATAGTGAATGAGGTCAAGATTTCTGACTTCATATGTCCCTCTGACCTGATTAACAATCAGTTGAGAATCTCCATAAGCTTCCAGGAACTCAATGTCCAATTGTTTTGATACTTGAAGACCAATTAGCAGAGCATTATATTCTGCCAAATTATTGGAACATGGTTCATTAAGAGAATAAGCACGGTATATAACCATTTTATCAGGAGAGACCAAGACGATGCCTACTCCGGAGACAATATTGCCTTTAGGTCCAACCCGTGATGCTCCATCAAAGTATAGTTGCCAAATGTCATCCCTCAAAGTCATGTTGTAATCCACGACTTCATCTGGAATGTCCTCATATAGCTTAGAAGTTTCAGGTATAGGGTGAGCTGCTAAGAAATTAGCTAATGCTTGACCCTTCACTGATTTTTGAGGTACATAGACCATGTCATAAGGAGTAAGCTACATTGCCCAAGTAGCTAACCGGGAGTTAAGAATACTCGGCTTCTTCATCAATACCCGAATATGATTTATTCTAGAGATGACATAAATAGTTTGCCCTGACACATAATATCTTGTCTTTTGAATGGCAAAAACTAAGGCCAGACATTCTTTCTCCACAGGAGTATACCTGTGTTCAGCTCCAACCATCATTCGGCTAAGATAATAAATTGCCTGTTCATGACCTTTATCACTTTTCTGTGCAACAAGAGCACCGAGAGAATGATCTAATGCTCGAACATAGAGCAAAAATGGTCTTTCCATAACTGGGGGTACTAAAACAGGTGGATTTATAAGGTACTATTTGATGTCATTGAATGCTTGTTGGCATGCTTCATCCCAAACAAATGACACACCCTTCTTTAATAGACGAGAGAAAGGTTGACATCTCCCAAAAAGATTTGATATAAATCTCCTGATATAAGCAATGTGACCTTGGAAGCCGTGTAGTTCTTTTAGATTGTATGGATGATGCATTTCAAGAATTGCTTTGATTTTATCAGGATCAACATGGATACCTTGAGAAGTGATGACAAATTCCAAAAATTTGCCACTGGAAACCCCTAAGAAAGACTTAGTGGGATTCATCTTCAGTTGATGTTGACGCATCAACTCAAATACTGTCTTCAAGTCTTGAATATGATCATCTTTTAATCGACTTTTGACAGCAATATCATCCACATAACATTCAACTGTTTTTCGTAGATGTTCTTGAAAGATATTGCTCATGGCCCGTTGATACGTAGCACCGGCATTTTTCAGACCAAATGGCATAACCGTATAGCAGTAAACTTCAAGGGGTGTATGGAAAGCAGTATGTTTTTCATCTCCTGGATGCATCTTAATCTGGTTGTATCCTGAAAATCCGTCCATGAAAGACATGCGTTCAAAACCACATGTATTGTCTATCATGACATCGGTAATTGGAAGTGGAAATTCGTCTTTTGGACAAGCTGCATTAAGATCTCGAAAATCTATGCAAATTCGGACTTTTCTATTCTTCTTCATGACAGGAAAAATATTGGCAACCCAGTCTGGGTGTTGTTCTTCACGAACAAAGCCACATATGATCAGTTTTTTGACTTCTGCTTCAATTGCAACCATCATATCTGGTTGAAAATGCCGCTGTTGTTGTTTTACAGGTTTGGCATTAGGAAGAATATTGAGTTTATGAGTAGCTACTTTAGGATCCAGACCCGGCATATCCTCATAACTTCATGCAAAGATATCAATATATTCTTTAATCAGCTTTATCAATTCTTCTTTTTCATCTTCAGAAAGGTTTTTACTGATGAATATCGACTTAGACGTAGTTTCATCTCCGACGTCAATCTGGACAATTTTATCTTCTGTAGGTGGCTGTCGCTGTTCAAAACGAAGCCCCCATTGAGTGTCCATTTATTGTGCCCAAGGGTCATTTTCAAATAGTTCAGATTCACTATCTATTTGAACCATGTTGACTGAAAAGACACACTCAGATTCAACATACTGGTTTCCTTCAGAATCTGAGGATTATAAAGAACTGGAAAAAAATTTGTCTTCTATATCTTCATTAAATATGTGGGATGTATCAGATTCAATGAACTGGATTTCTTCAGAATCCGAGGATTGTGAAGAACTGAAAAAAATTCTTTTTGTATATCTTTATCAAACATGTGGGATGGATCGTATCCCAACCCATGACGAGTTTTTTGGTAAAATGGATCACCACATAACGGTAACCGTCTACCTTTGCCTTGATTGAGACCTAGCATAGTTTTCAAATTATATCCCATATTCTGGATAATCTTAAGAGATTGTTGACTATATTTGTCAATTCTGATTTTTCCTTTATCTTTCTCTATGAGATCATCTGTCTGAATAACAGGGATATTTCTAGCCAAGCCAAATACAATTTGGCACTTGTTTTTCTTATTAGACGGGATCACAAAATAAGATTCTTCGTGACGTCTATAAGTTACACAAGCTTGTGATGATGAGGCTACAAGTAAAAGATAAGGAGAAGATGTTAAGAACCTTTGAGCATAGGGTCCAACATCGACATGAGGAGAAAAAGAATTTTCCTTATGATTAATATATAAGGTTTCCTCTGTATTTATGTCATCTTTATGTTGATGACTTTGATTATCAGCAGATAAAGTCATTCTTTCGATAAATTTGAAAGCCATATACTCCAAAGGAAATCTTCATTAATATGAGAAAGTACAGAATGATCAATATTTACATCATTTACAGATTGACTATTACGCTTTAGATTGATCATTAACGGACCAGCATCCGTCTTCGGCGTAGACTTTCCAAGGTTGATGACCAATAGTTCTAGATCAATTGTACAAAAAGTATGTCCTTTAACCTTGATCATGAGAGGTTGGCTCTTGACTGGAATTCTTACAGATTCCTCAGACGAAGCTCGAGTTCTTCCTTTAACCTTAATCATCAAAGGTTCGTCATTGACAGGTTGGGATTGAATTCGACCTTTAACTCTAATTATCAAAGGTTGATCTTCTGGAGGATCTTCTAAGACAGATTGATCTTCTGCAGGCGATCGATCTTCAGCCATATCAGATATTTCTTTCACATGCTCCTGTTTGTAGAGTATTGAATCAGAGAAATAGGCTTCAACACCCTTAAAAGGATTGATATCTGTAAATTCAGTCTTCATAATCCTTTGAGAATCCACATACTTGAAGAATTGGTGGAGAGTTGAAGGCACAATGTTTTGCTCATGTATCCACAGTCTTCCAAGTAGGATGTTGTAAGATACTTCTGAGTTGATAACATAAAAGTTTGCCATAGTTCGAAAATCACCTATTTGAATCTTCAGACGAATCTTCCCCAATGGTTTACTCTTTTCAGAGTTGAAACCAACTATTGTTGTACTAGTATAAGTCAAATCACTCGTAGGAATCCTCAAGGGTCGTAGCATACTCTGAAGAATAATGATAATAGAAGATCTAGGATCAATGTAAATTTTGTCAATTTTAGTAGAATCAATATACCTTGTGTAACACAGAGGCCTGTCATGTCTATTATACTTCAACAGCATATCTTCTTGTGTGAAGGTAATGTTAGGAATTGATTCCATCACACTATGACATTGTGGACATGACACTGGTATATTGTCAGGACTTTTGAGTTGAGCTAAGCATGAATCTGCCTGTAGCAAAGCTTCGCTCAAAGTTTCTCAACTTTCTTTAAAAAGACGAAGTAACTCAAAGATAGAAAGTCTAGCCAGAGTATTAGCTAATTGGGCTAGAATATCAAACTTGTAGGATTTTATCATTACCCCTTGATTTGAAGCAGACTTCAATGGGACGTCAAAGTGTACTGCTTTCTGTTTCCCTTTTTCAACCGCTGATGGTTTAGAAGGTCTTGTCTCAGCAGGAATAGAAGATGACTGAGTTGGTAGTGTTTCAGTGACGTCATCTGCTTCTTTGGGAGTTCCCTTATAATCTTTGTGGTACTCTTTCCCAGATCTCGTACCATCAAAAGTTTCTTCTTCAGACCCAGGAGAATGAAGTACCATATTACAGGATTTAGTCTTCTTTTCCTTAGTCTTCTTCTTGTGAGGATTTTTATGAGGAACCTCAAATCCCAATCCAATGGTAGATTTTTGACCTTGAATTTGTAAAGGAATTCGCATTCCTTTATCATAGTTCAAGCCTTCCGCCTTTTGAAAGCTATAGCCTATTTTTTTTATGAGATGGACTGATTGTTGACTGTACATATGAGTGGATAGTGGACTCTCAACAAATGATCCAACAGAGGAAGAAGGAACAGAGACCTCTGTAGTCACAGAAGTAGGGGCTTTCGAGATAGGAGAAAAAACCCCTACATGAGCTTTCTCATAAGCAGCAAAAACTTGTTGTGCCCTGTATAAAGGGACACTATTCATTGCTAACCATTGCCGATGAGTAAGTTTGAGTTTGGTAGGAGGAGCCAAACTTGGAGGGCATATATTCAGACCCCTTAGTCTATCCTCCAAAGGAATGTCGTCCCAAAGATGATCCAAATCATCATAATCTGGAGTAACAACATGAGAAATCATATTGCAGGTTTTAACTTTTCGACCTTTCTTGGATTTTGAAGTTTTACTTTCATCTTCTATTTCTGGTACTAAATCATATTGCAGGCAATAATCCTTCACTTTTCTTTCTAGCTGGCGGAAGATTCACAATCTTCATTGTCGCCTTTGGAATTGGGACAATCCCATCTGGAACTTGCTATGGAGGAAAACCTCTAAATTGAAGAAAAATCATATTAGTTGTGACTGTATGCTCATCATTGGTTAAAGCGATGGCATTAGCATTTATCAACTCTTGGATTTTTTCTTTAAAACAAAGCAAGCCTTGGTATGATGATTTATATATCTATGATAGATACAATACTTGGGATTATCAGTTAGATTCACCTCATTAGGTCGTTTTGGCTCTGGAATCTGGAGTTTACCACTCTTCACTAGACATTGGAATATCCCTGGGATATCACTGTCATCAAAAGAGTATTCTTCTTTTGGTTTGGAAGACTCCTGATTATTTGGCGTCATTTTGGGTTTTGAAAGATTCACCACTAGGGTTTCCTTCCCTTTCCCATTGTGATTGTCGAAATTGTTACCTGAAGAGGCTTTCTGTGAGACTCGTCTCACAGTATCGGTATTTATATACGGATACGTATTTTGTAGTGTATTTCGTATTTTCTTAATTTTCGTAATGCTTTAAAATTTTCCTAACTTATAGATTTTTCCTTGGCCGGCATGCCGCTAGTATACCAGAGTATACCGACGGCATACCGTCCAGACAGATTTTCCATAATTTAGATATTTTTGATTTAAGATATTTTCATGAATAGTGTTTTCGATATTTTTGTGAATAGTGTTTTAGATATTTTGATAAATAGTGTTTAGATATTTTCATGAATAGTGTAGATGCACCCTATTACCCAGTGGATATTTGGTTTTGTTTTGATGGTTAGGATTGACTTAGATCTTCACATGGATCACCATCCGACGGCTAAGATTAAATCCCCCTTTCTATATATACCATTTCACTTTCTCTCTCCTCTCTTTTCATTCTCTTCACTCTCTTTTCATTTCTTCTTTCCTTCTCTCCTCCTTGGAGCTTGCCAAGGGCTTGGCCTTGAGGCCTAGAGTGTGGTTTCGTACCCCTCTGTTTGGGAGTATTTTGAGGTATTGATCTATCAAATGTTTTGATTTGTGAAAACTAATACTTCCATGTTGTAGGAAATTCAATTCTATTCAATTTTGACTTTTGAAAATCCGAATTTCGATTTAAAACGAAGTTTTTATGGCCGAAACAAGTTTTGGCAAAATTCTGAATTTTGTTGCTGTTTGAAAAAAATGGTATACCGCCGGTATACCGCAGTATACCGCCGGTATGCCGTTTTTTACACCAGAAACTTTCTGTTTTTAGTCCGATATACCGCCGGTATGCCGCAGTATACCGCCGGTATACCGTTTTATGCTATTTTAGTCTGTTTTTGCCCGTTTCTGCCCGTTTTTGTCCGTTTTTGATATTTTCTTCGATTGTAATGATTTTTTAACATGATAAGATGATCTTGCTCAGTTAGATAATGATTGTACACCCTATATAGACTTGATACTAGCACATGTTCAACCATTTTATGAAATGTACTTAGCCTTGATTATTCTTCTCCATATGCCATGATATGTCTATTGATAGATTCTTTCTTACAAGCTATGATAATTATTGCCATGCCTTCTTGCCTACTTGATAGTGACCCGTCGTGGTGCACTCTTGAACATGTCTTTTTCTTGCTTACATGATAGTGGCCTGTCATGGCGCACTCTTGATTCCAGTACATGTCTTGCTCCTTGATAGTGGCTCGTCGTAGCGCACTCTTGCCTTGATATTGTCATGTCTTGTTGTGGCTTATTATGGTGCACAATCTTGCTTGTCTTGTCCAGTCTTGCATGTCTCATGTCTAGGATGGATTCTGCGGAATGCCACACCCAGAATCCAACAAAAAAATGTTAAGGACTAAACAACTAGCTTGATTACTTAGATCATTGAGAATTTCCCGGTAACCTGTTGCCCCTTTGGTCTTGGCATTATATATATATATACATTGGGATTTGGAGCTATCTGTCATAATGAGCACACTTCCAGCTCACCGTCGAGTGGGGCACCTCCTTAGGACACATGTATCTTACTACAATGTGTCTGCTATATCTTCTTAGGACACATGTATCTTACTACAGTGTGTCTGCTATACTTCTTTTCTTTTTGGCTTGGACCATTCAGGTAGTAGCAGGCAGGAGCTAGACTTGGAATTCTCAGACTTGCATTTGTTAGTAATTAGGATTGTGACAACCCTAGTTAGCTAAAGTATCAAGCCGTAATCATTGTTTGGCCGTGATTGATGGATGGAGTCCATTCTTGTCTAGTCTAGTCTTGCTCCTGTTTATCTTATTACAGTACTTAGATTTTATGTCATTCCTTACATGCTATTCTTCCTACTACATGCTCGGCTTCACCATATGCTCACATGTTCCAGTTCTTACATGCTCACATGCTCTAGTTATCTTACATGCTCACATGTCCCAGTTATCTTACATGCTCACATGCTCCAGTTACTTAACATGCTCACATGTCTAGTTTATCTTTCATGTTCACATGCTTCCTTTTCTTCACATGTACACAGTTTACATTACGTCACATGTCCTTTACTTTATGCTACATGTTGCTTTACTTATTGTCCTTCTATTCTCGGGATAAGTGCATTGGTAGTGCACGAGTCTCGATTAGTACTTACTTATCTCTCTCTATCCATTGCTATGATTTGCATGCTGGTTTTAGTTCATAGTTTGGCTTCCTTTGTGGTACTTACTATTGGGGGTCTGACCCCACTGGTTTTGCATTGACCAGATCTGATAGAGGAGCCCGGAGGATCTTTCGTACCTTCCACTCATTGGTGATTACCCGGAGCACCAGAGTACCTTAGTGGGTTTTCTATTTTATTCTCCTACTAGTTATGTATATTATTCTTTTGTGGCGTTTAGCCTCCGAGCACGTGTTTAGCTCGTGTTTTGGACTTGACATTTAGCCTACGGGCCAGAACATGATTTGCATATTCTAGACTATAGCTAGAGCTTATCATGTATGACTATTACTCTTGCTAGTCTTTACTCTGTATTACTAGCTTCATGATCATTGATATATGATAGTTTGGGACGCTTTACTATTTTATATTCCAGTTGATCTTACTTCTTGTACATTGT
The DNA here is from genome assembly GCA_029216955.1 of Iris pallida. Classification (NCBI taxonomy): domain Eukaryota; kingdom Viridiplantae; phylum Streptophyta; class Magnoliopsida; order Asparagales; family Iridaceae; genus Iris; species Iris pallida. The sequence goes on from JANAVB010011811.1 coordinate 69,814, forward strand.
TTACTGCCTGTGATTGAGATACCTAGGATTGCTTGACCTAGGATCGACTGTTGGCTTGTAGTAGTAACCCCCATCTATACAGCTTATACGTTATTTCGGAGTACTAGAGTACTTTGGTATACGTAGCTGGCCTGGTCCGTTCCTACTTGCCAGTATTCTGGTTCTGGGGCGTGACACTTTCTTTCCTTTGTCTTCTGAGGTGAAGATCATCCCATGTTCACGAGCCAATCTACCATTGGTTTCGACTGAAACTGCTGCTATAATGAACGAGGCCCAATCTGTAAATAAAGAGCCTATAAAGACAGTAATGGTTAGTCGTAAATTCATTTTGCATGTATCAATTAATGCTGAATCTGGCATACTAGGAGGCATCTTCAAAGTAGCCTGTCGAAAACGTTCAATAAACGTCCGAGTATCTTCTTTCTCTTTCTGTTTAATCTTTATTAAGGAGGATATATTTATGTCCATGCCTCCTTCATAGAAACAAGAGAGAAACATTACTTTGAATTCGTCAAAATACGATATGCATTTATCGGGCAGACTGCGATACCAGTCGTATGTAGTGCCTGTCAAACACCCAATGAAAACTCAGGTGAGAAGAGCATCATTCTTTTGCAGATGCACAGTCATAATATCAAAATAATTGATATATTGACTTGGAGAAGCCTTTCCATCAAATAACACCATAGATTGTGGCTTGAATTTTGGAGGAAAAAGCACGTCATTCCAATGGGGAGGATAAGGTTGCTTGATCCCTAACCTCTGGAGCTGATCTTTGTGCTTAAGAACCTCAAACTGTGCTTTTAACTCACGTACTGCTTGAATAGCTTCACTAGTTTGAGGAAGCACATTTGACTGAATAGTGGCTGGATGTACCGTAACCCCCACCGGAGGTGGTACATCTTCTGGAATGAGAGGATCTGGAGATGCGAAGTTTTGATTGATAGCAGGCTCTTAACTAAGATTATTCAAAGGTATGTCAACCCCTTGACTATCTTGAGTTTGTGCTGCTACCTGCACCGGTGTTACCGCTGTCGGCTGAACAGTTTGCTGAGTCATTATTATTTGATGCATATTTTGCATCATGGCAAGCATGCCCTTCAGTGATTGTTCCACTGCTGACAGACGTTGCTCTGTATTAGAAGTAGATGTCTTCGGTTCTTCTCCGATAACATAAGATTCAACCTCCCTTGAACATACAGAGGGATTGGTGTAGAGGTATGAATCAACGCTATCAGTTTCTGACTCCAAAGACTGGGTACCCCTAGCTTCTGAATCCGAAGATTGCAACAATCTTTGACTTCTTGACCGAGTATGCTGATATATCCCTTCAAAAGTGTCAAGGAGTCGGTTGAACTGTTGTTGGCTTGGAGTCCGGGACGAATTACGTCTCGGACGTCGTCCTCTATTGATATGAGATGCCATATTGACTGATGCATAAGACAACTCATGTTCTTGGTCATCAATTTGTTGCTGAGGCACATTGTAACTTAATCGGTCAAAAACTGACCGTTTAGAAGCCGAATAGCAACATTTGATTACAATCTGGTGACACTCACAATGATAATTTTCTTGAGGGAGTATCACAGAAGATTTTCTGTTTTTACGCTTTTGTACAAGTAACTCGCGTAAATCAGAAGGAGTGGAAGGAGTCGTCTTCTTTATTATATTTGGGACAGAGAAACGTTTAGTCCCTTGCGTATAAAGAAGATTACTGGCTGCATTAGCAGAACCAAACTGTATATTTTTATGCGTCTGGATGTGTGTGTGTGTGTGTAAATCCTGAGATTTTTGTGCACAAAGAACTCCATCAGTATTACGCGTAATCTGAAGGTTTGGTACTTTGCGTAAAGCAGTGTAAGAAGGTTGTTGGTAAAAAACTGAAGTTTTACCAACAATAGAATTCTTGTTTTTACGCTGCATGTGTGTAGGCAAATTCACTTTAGATGCAAAAGCATCATTGTGAACTTTATCTACCATGTCACCGACATGAGATTTACCTTTACACGTAGAGCGCAAAACAGGAACATCTGCCACGTCACAGACGGAAGATTTACCCTTACGCGTAGAGCGCAGGACTTGAGTGTCTACCGCGTCACAGACGGGAGACTGATTTTAACGTACAGAGCGTAAGACTTGGGTGTCTACCACGTCACAGACGGGAGACTAATTTTTATGCCCGGGGCACAACACTGAAGTAGGGACTGCCTCGTCACAGATGGGAGCCCCAACAACAGGAGTGGGAAGAATTCCCTTGCCTTCAGAGACAGCAGGGAGATCATAGGGTGCTTTGGACTTAGGAATCCAAAATTTTTGCACCTTTCGTGATTTTTGAACATTGGAGCAGCGAGTACTACCCCCAGTTCGGAGCATTTCTTCGTAAGCAGTCTGGTCGAATTGAACAACCAGAGTCTTCTTTGTCAATCCGACCGACACATCATCATATTGAGCAATTGCTTTCTCGTCGGAGGAGAAAGTCGTCCCCAGCAGAGTCGCTATTTTGTTTCACTTAACAAAATGCCTAAAATTGGCTTTTGAAAGAAAACGAAAAAGGTACAAAAGTACAAGTTGTTTCTGGGAAGTATTGCTATGGAAGTCTGATCTGAGAGCGATCACTTTGTTCCTTGGACCACACGATGATGATGAAGAGAACTGCTTGAGGAAGATGAACAATCGGAAGAACTAAGTCACCAGAAAGGTATCGACACAACGACACTGATGGCACAGTCGAATGCTTTCCTGCTTTGCTTCACCCTGTTCTTGAGAAAAAGTTGAAGAAATGCTTCTGGAAAATATCACTCTGAAAATATAAGTTTTCTCAGAATCTCCTTCTCTGTATCTCTCTTGATGTTTTCTTGTGTTAAAAATAAGTCTATTTATAGACTAGACCCTCTGTGCGTAAAAAACAACATAATTGGGTCTCTACACAAGTAACTGTCACCCACGATTGAAAATCAACCTCTACGCGTGATGACACGTGTCCCATATAGAGTTTTGGTCTCTACGTATGGTGACACGTGTCCCACAACTTTAGCAATATGGGGAGAGCACGTACACATGTTTCTCGATATGTGTGGCATGAAAGCCACGTATGCAGACCACGTTCTCACATAGCCAGAAAAGATTGGGCATAAAAATAACCTAAAATAGACTTCCTGCGTAAAGTAGCAGACTGGGCGTAAAATAACCCAAAATAGACTTCTTGCGTAAAGTGGCTGAAAAGTAGCCTTGAGCGTATAATTAGCTCAAATAAACTCTACGCACACGAAAGCCTTGAGCGTAAAGACTCAAAATAGCTTTCATGCGTAAAGGAAGTGGTCTCTTGAGCGTAAAGTAGCCTATCTGCACGCTAAACGACAAGTGTTGGGTTTAGTGAAAAAAGCTTCTCGGCTTCTGTGCAATGTTCTGTCAGAAAATTATACTGTCAGATCAATATCACGCGCATTAAATGCAGTCTGACAGCCTGCCGCCCTCGCGTAAAGTTTGAGGATAGCTCTTGCGTAAAAAAGCTCGCGTAGAATTTGAATCTGATTCAATAGAGTCCTTTTAATGAGCCTTGCGTAGAGTCTGACTTTGCGTAAAGTTCTCAACTTCTTTGACTTGGTATATAAAGTTTATTTCATGCTTCTACAGATACTCTATTGAATTCAGTTCAATCTACTACACAAAATAAATCATTTATAGCTTTTGCATCAAGGCTTGCTTGTTCTTTTCATGATTAGTATACTTGTCATGTCGTTTCTCAACCAAGTTTCCATCAACGACGATTCAAACTGGTTTCTTATAACCATCAATAACAATTGACTATCAATCGAAATCAAGTGACTTGAGATAAAAGCTCATGCGTGTCTTCCAATACGTGTAGTTTGTGCCATCAAATAGGGGAGAACTATTTGTAGACTGGCCTTCACCATTACTAGTGTATAATGATGGTATTTCTCAAGGAGTTTTAATCCAACTTAGAGAAACCGTGCTCTGATACCAATTGTGGGATCGATGGCACCTCTAAAGGGGGGTAAATAGAGTGTATCAGAAGTAATATCCCTAACAAAAATTAATGCAAGTAAAGGCAAGTAAATTCAGATAATTAAAGCAATAATGTAAAGCAGTAATTAAATAGTGAGATAGAAGAAATATGCAAACACCGAGATTTTATCATAGTTTCCCTCTGAGAGGACAAGTCCAAGCTCGAGTACTCTTGCTCGATGTTAAATTCACTATTTAAAATAGTAGTTACAACGATGCTTTTCTTCGAAGGACACGCCGACTTCTTACAACATCGTGTTTTTATCCGAAGCCCATGAATAAACTTTAACACTAACTGAATAGCTTTTATACGCCAAGCTTGTACAACTCGAACACTTCTAATTGGAACACACTAGCACTTAGAAGAATGAGAGTTGTCCTAAAAATGTCAAGATTGAAAGCTCTTTGTGATAGAAAGGCTTAGAATGAATAGAGAAGATGAAGAATGAGATGAGTAAGTAAAATGAAAAACTCTTCTCTATTTATAGGTATTTTTGAACAAGAGTTCGGGCAGAACTCGGTTAGGTAACGTTCAAATTTTCGAACGTTTGGCATCCAAAAGAATAGGTATTCATTCTGACCAGGAGACATTTTAGGGAGACCGAGTTCGGGTACTAGGTTTTCAGAATATTCTCTGGGTTCAGAATGTCTTTCTGGGTATTGGTTTGGTTTGGTATGAGTGGGTTTTGTTTGAGCAAGGATGTTCATCTAAATGCTAGTGATATCCGACTCACAGAAAACTATACTTAAGAAGAAAAATACAGAATAAATTGACAAAATCTTGCTTGACGAAAATAGTTACGGTCTTCTGTAGTCTTCGTTCTTTACGTATCAGATTCGAAGTTTTAAGTCAGTTATCGAAATCAGGTTGATCATGACTACATGGGCTTACATAAATTAGAGAAAGATGCTCTTCTTAGGATACATTTGTCGGCCACAGAATAGAGGGTATATATAGGCTACGACAACGACCGTGATGAGAAATTACGTTTAGGTCTCCTAACGGGTCTAAGTATCCCGTGTTCAGCCCGAACACACAAGCCAAGCCTGTTAAAAATAGGTCGATCCACTAAAAAGCTACTTTGCACTACCTTCCTAATCCCAAATTACATTTATGGGCTTTTTCTTATTATATGCTTGTTTGTCTCCCCATGTTAAGATATCGAATGCCCGCTATACTAACAACTACATTGATCGACATCTTTTATCCTTAAATAGTACCACTTAACTTTATTTGCCATGTCGGATATAATCCACTTGCATGGTTTACATGACAATCCTTATGAGTTCCTTAAGGGGACATCATCAACCCGATACATGGATATGGATTCCTTTTATAATCAATAGCTCATCATACACATAATGTCATTACCCAATTCATAGAGGTTATTGACTCATTTAGGAATCTCACTCTTTTATGAATCAAAGTAATGCACATTACATATACATGTCTGTTATTATATCCGGATTAAGAGCACAAGCATCTATAATAACAGAGATATTTATTCTCTTATGTAGTCAGTACAAAGAGGACAATCTCAAGTGGTCATGTTCAATGCACACAAAGTGCACTAGTATAAACATGTAGTCAAGATAGACTAATGCCAGATTACACTACAACCTTACCAATGGTTTGTCCAAATCTATCTAGGTTGTGAACCATTTATATATTCTACAAGGGACTGATAATATGATCTTCTGTGTATTACCACACACCATATTATCTATAATGTAGCATATCAGACACTTGTATTAACATATAACAAATATAAAATGCCAACATTTTTCCATATGATTTTCATTCAAAAATAATAGAAATATATAGTTAATACAAAAGTGATTCTTTTAATATATAATACTAACAATCTTGAACGGTTGTACCGGCACTCTCATCTCTTGGGTTTTGAGTTTATTTTTTTGCACGAACCCAATCTTAAACGCAGACGCAAGCTTCCAAAATACCTGGCTGCATCTTGCTCCTCTTCTTGCTTAGCATCCTTGAACCTGCACTAAAATAAGATTCTTATGCTACCATGGACACCGGAACCATTAATATATCACGTGCTATAGAAGAAGGTATAGGATATATTTTTTCATGTCTTTTCCACCATTCTAAAATAGAAAAATAAGATGCAGATTCATCATCTTATTCTTCATAAGAATTTAAATATAACAATAATTTCTAAGTTGGTAGGGAAGATTATTTTTGTTTCTTCCTTTGCAGTATACTCTTAGCATGTGATAATTTAGGCATAAAACTAGAACTACTACTACCAACTTGTGTACCGGGTCAGACCGATACAACTCGTTCTTCATACAAAGTAATTAAAGAATCTAAACCATCTCTAATCTCTACTTTTAAGTTACTTACATCAACATTCATATTTATATGAAAATCATCTAGCAATATTGTCATGACCCACACCCGGAAGATTTGGACATAATTCGTGGGTCCAGCCTATACCGCAGAGTCGACGGTAGTTGCTGTCTAGACTAACATCCAACAACTCAAGCAATATAAATGAGAGATTAAATGTAACAATAAATACTCAATCATAGACACAGACACTAAAGATAGATATTAGAAATAAACAAGTAATATTCCACAAGGACATAGAGTCATAAGTTTAGGACATATGTCTAAAATAAGATAAAAATATATACATGCCCGAATATAACGTATCAGAGATAAATCTGATAAATCAAGTCTTAACTATCTATACAACTAGATAATAGCATCTGGAACTCCTGATGTCCTATATGATCTTCCTGAGGAGCAGGAGCATATTCAGCTAGATAACCCTCATGTGAGTCATAATATGTAGGGCACTATTCCTCAATGTCATCTCCTAAAATATTAATATCCAATCATGATTGGAGCATAGTACAATCAATAGAAGCAGTTCCAATATATGGTAGAGACTATAAAGATGAATATAGTGAATGTAATACGTGATAACTAACATGGAACTAAAATCATGGCAGTGTGAGTAGTATAAATAGTAGTCATGGTAACAGTAAATATGTACAATTTAAAGTGAAACAAAATGGATTTAAAATATTTTAAGTGATTTGAAGTATTGATTACAATGTATGAACGGCTTTGGAAAACTACCACAAGGTCTAAATAAGATAATGGCACAATCATATGTGAAGTGTATGATTGTCCATGCACAAGGTCTAACAGGGTATATTCACATATCTAACTAGCACTTCCCCTCCCTGACTTATTCAATGGATTCAAGTCATGACATATTGACACATAAATCACAATACAAGGTCTAATATGAGCACAAGGAACAAGGTCTATATAAAAACATGAAAATAATATCTCATGACTGGAAATCCACATGATACTAATCCATGTAATAAATCGTGTCAAAAATAAGTCAAAAAATCCTTGGCATGCATTATAGAAACTACCAATACTGAAAAGTAACAAAGAATGTAATCGCATGTGGTCCTGAGCCGAAAATAACAATTAAATTCGTATCGGTGTCCAAGACCTATATTATGGTTGCACATCATTAAACTATATAAGCTAGCCTATAAAATCATTCTATCTAACCCATATAACACGAATGCCTTGATATGTGTAGAAAGTACACCTTCCTACAATTTTTAGTTCATATTTTACCCAAAGTAAAGTTTTCAAAAGTTCACTTTATCCTGAATTTAGGCTAGTGAACGAGTGGTCCGAAATAACGATGAACATTTCAAACTTAAGGATTCAGAAAAAAAAAGGTTTTGTCTAACAGTAGAAGAAAATCCCAAACCAATCCAACAGTTGGATTTTTCAGAATCGAAGCACAAAGTTGCAAGAACAACTGATTTCAGACATGGAAATAATTTGAGTGCTTAAATTTATAATTTTTTCAGTATTGGAAGCAATATTTGAGTAAATAAATAATATTTTTTGTGGCTCAAATTCCAGGATCTAATATAGATTTAACTAGAATTTTGTATGGAAAACTACATAAAAATCCAAAAGTTTGATTTTCGAAAAACTGAGCTCAAAGTGACATACAAAAACAGTTTCACACTTAAACGCTGAAATGTTGTTCATGAAGCTCATTTTGTCCACAATTTACATAACCCAAAATAAGTAGTTAAACCTATATGAAATGATTCACAACTTAACCAAGAATACATATATGGCACTGAATTATATGAATATGATACAAAAAGAAAACAACGCACATCCAAAGTTGGTAAAAATAATTCCAGACTTAGAATTATTTCAGTGTGCAGAAAACTGCTCATGATGCCTACTTTGGTCTTATTGTACACTAGTGAAACGAATTATTCTGGATATGACTTCAATACAAAGTTGATAGACAAACTATTATAGATTTTAATCCAACAATAGTATATGGAAAATAATCACTAGACAGAAATTTATGTATACTCAAAGTTGAAAGAAAACCACAAATTCATAATTCGGTGTTCATGGGGTCAATTTTGTGTCTTATTTACACCAATTAAATAAAATATTTTGGACATGTCCCCAACATGGTATTTGTAGACAACATAACCAAGACTTCATATAAACTTCTGGAATTGAAAAATAGTATACACATAGAAAGTTATACTACTTCAAAGTTGGTGAAAAACACAATTTATGAAGGTAGTTCCGAGGTTAACATTCACTCATGAATCCAAACCCTTAGATATTAGTATTTATGGTTTCTACCTAGGAGAATGATGTATCTAGTTTTTTCATATGTCCCAAATCATAAAAAGAAGGTTAACGGAGTACTTCCTGTAGAAGTGTCACTCCCCGTTCCCAGAATGTGTATTTTAATACGTATACTGCTTGAATGTATTTATTTAATATTTATCATGCATTTGTTCTGTATTTAGTTCATTTAATTTTTATGCTAATTATTTTTATGTAATTTATTTTCGGCTCTAGTCTTGCTCTTAGTTTATTTCGGCTTAGGTTGGTTTATTTTGATTTAGTATGGTCCCTCATGAACCCGACCAACCCCACCTGCCCATCACCATTTAAAGCCCCAACCCTCTTTCTCTCTCTTCATTACTTCTTCTTCCTCATTACGCTTCTTCTTCCTCATAACTCTCTCCACCTACCAAAACCCATAGGCAAGTACATCTTGCTCTACATGAGAACCCATATTTTTATGGTTCATTATTCTTCCTCTCATAATTCTAAGAGAGTTTAGTACTTAGCATTTTTGATTTCCTTGGCTCATTTCTTATAGATCTAAGTTGTTGTATTTGCGGTTGTCCATGGGTTTTGATCTACCAAACTTGTATATTTTTGAAAATATATAGTTTCATGTAGTAGAGCTTATCATTCTACCCTATTTGATCTATGGTAGTCCTAGTTCTGGCTTGGACGAAGGTCCCATGGAATTTGGAGTTCGGGAGGAGTTTTACGCTCACGCTGTGCGTGCCCGCGTAATATCAGCCCTTTACGCCCACGTTGTTACGTGTTAGCGTAATATTGAGTTTTACGCCCACGTTGTTACGTGTTCGCGTAGTACTGAGTTTTTACGCCCATGATCACTCGTGCCAGCGTGAATCTCTTTTTATGCTCACTCATGCATGCGTAAAACTTGACTTTTACGCGAGTAACTCTTTACGCATAGCACTTTTTACGCTCACACCTTGGCTCGGCGTAAAGCGAGTTTTTACGCCCAATCCTTTTTACGCGGACGAGTTTTACACTCAACTTGTTCCTTTATTTGGGTGTACTTTCTTTACGCGTATTTATCTTAGCGTAAACTGTGGTGTAACCCGATGGCCTGGCGTAAAATGAGTTTTTATGCACGTACTTCTTTGGCTTGGCATAACACGAGTTTTATGCTCAACTTTATTGAGCGTACTTCTTTTTACGCGTATGACATTTCCTTATTATATCATTACGCCTTTTGACATAAACTCGATAAAATCATGATATGTTAATATTGTCAATACAGATTGTTATGTGGAATGCGCTTTGTATCCCGATTAATTCTTGGATACCCAATATGACTGGAATTAAACCCTGAGAGTTATAGACTCGACCCCACTGAATACTAGTTGACTTTCATGCCTTATCACCATTGATAATGATTGTGACCTTGACTAATAATTGATCATGTGTTCCTAGTTGGAACTAAGAGACTGGCTAGTCATCTTATTGAATTGAATGAATGAGACACGTTCATATGAACTATAAACTATTATAATCGACTGGCTGATCCCAAATATCGGCATACAGGCATGTGCAGGCTTCAATTTATTTTTCTATAAAAGTAGCATGTGTACTTTATGGTCAAGGCATGATTATTCCGTGGTTAGTTTTGATTGTTGCATTACGCTATGTAAGACCTACAACCTAACCGCACGGGTATCGTTGTAGAATTGTGCATATCGTACCCTGTACAAAGGTACTCATTCTGAATGACCATGATCCATGGCATGGGATTTCACTCAACATAGAGACCATTAAGTTAAATAAAATAATGATTGCATGGAGAGAATGGATTCCCGAGTTTCTACATGGCAGCCCTCTTTGGGACTATTAGTGCCCGACAGACCGACTGGTCCCCACAGATACTACAAATCTGCCACACGGGCAGGGAGCGGTATCTGCTTATATTACTTATTGTACATTGTCTATTAAAGACGGGCGTCCCGCTGGGACTCGTCTAAATACATGATTGGCGCAATTGATTGATTGGGTAAACTAGCTTTGTTTGTGCATAGTAAGAACTGAGGAATCCCTTATTGCATAATTCCAGGATAACTTGGAACTTACAGTAGCAAGCCGTAGTAGTTGAATGGCCGTTTAAATTAATTTGTTTGTGTACTGTACCTACTCTGTTAACTAACTAAGATGATCAGAATGTCAGGGCATGACGAGCCGACTTCTGTCCTTGTTTGGTTGGGAGGTTGGTTCGAAGTGTCGTGATGTTATGTGAATCCTAGTAGCAAGCAGAGATCTATTTATCATATTTCTCATTACTGGTTTTAGTCCTCATTTCGTGCTTCCTTGTGGTACTTGCTATTAGAGATCTAACCTCTCTGGTTTTGCATGGCCAGATTTAGAGCCAGTCCCCGAGGACTCAGATTACTTCCACTTCCAAAATGGTCAATACTAGAAGAACGATCGCAGGAGGACTCGAGTGGGTTCCTTACTTCCCCGCTCGTTTTGTTATTTACTATATACTTTGCCGTTTGGCACCGACGTGTTAGTCGGATTGTCTTGTATTTACTTTTGCATAATTGTAACTAAGTCAGACTGCAGCTGATAACAATTGTGTATACCTTGCTACATCATCTCACTATGTTTAGTAAAGCCATATCTCAAGAACATTTTGACTGAGCGTTTGGGACGCCTTACTGCTTTATCTTATATGTTCTCTATTATTGTTTCTTGCTTGAATGATTGAGACAATAGATGTGAAGTGACCCTAGCGAGACTTTCATGGAGTATGCACCCCCTTGTCTTTTAGACAGCATTGATCGTATTATACGGTATTCATATACCCGTAATACGTAGCTGGCTGAGTCATTCCCCCGCTCTCCAGTATTCTGGTTCTGGGGCGTGACAAGGTTTTAGTGGTAGCCCATGCAGGTCTGATTTTAGACTTGTGGGGTGTTTTAATTTATAGGATGTCTCAATCATATATGTTCCCCCTTGATCTCGTGATTTGTTGTTCTCAACCCTAGCTTGACATTCCAGTATCCTTTGACTTCATTGATCTTTCCTGTCCGATCGTATGATTGTTCTCTTGTCCCTTTTATTAGGGGCACCTCGTCCGCATCTGTCAGAGCTAGACAGCAACAACAAGGGCAACATGGACAACCTGACCATGTTGATCAGCAACAAGGGCCAGTACTACCTCAAGAGACTATTCAAGAAGAAGTGATAGTGGAACCGGCCGTGGGACCGCAGTATCCGGAGGTTCCAACACCACCAATAGTTCTACCTACCCCTGTGGAAGTAGACACACCAGCCCTTTTGGAGATCATGAGAGGGATGATGGCTACTCAGCAACACCAGATGTTGGCCAAGCAGCGCATGCACGCTCAGTTGCAAGAGCAGAATGTATTGCTTAACCAATAATTGCAGACGGCTTTGGAAAGAGGAGTAAGGACATATTCAGGAGCATCAACCAGATTTTGTAAGTACAACCCCCATCGTTTCGAGGGCACAGAAGATGCCATTTTAGCAAATGCATGGCTCAAGGATATTGAGACTATTTTGACAGCGGCTAAGGTACCGGTGAAAGAACGTGTGGATCAGGTGAAGTTGTTACTTCAGGATCTCGCACGTGATTGGTGGGAATCAGAGAAAGTGGGCATCAGGCGTCCTGTTGCTTGGGACGATTTTACCGCAAGGTTCAAGACGAAGTTCTATAGAGTTGTGGCACAGTTTGAGCTGCAACAGAAATTTATCAACCTCAAGCAGGCCGGCAAGACCGTAGATGCTTATGCAGTAGAATTCTACAGATTTAGTAGGTTCGCCCCAGAGATGGTAGTAACGGAGAGCCAGAGGGCTATGAGGTTTCAGCAAGGGTTTTATCTTGAGCTCTTGCAATTGATAGAGGGGCATAACTACCAGACTTTCGATGAGGTATTGACGGCAACCCGAAGGCATGAGATCACCATTCAGAGGATCACGACAAGGACTGGAGGTCAGAAGAGATCTCACAGTCAGATTGACGGAGGAAGGGGAGTAGCACCCCGAACAGCAGCACCATCCCTTGGCGTTCGCATTCACGATATGGCAAGACGAGGGCCAGCACCGCCACCAAGACAGCAGCAACAGCAACAGAAGCAGAACCAATAACCCCCAGCGGGCTGTACTTATTATGGGAAGATAGGACACACTAGAGATGTGTGTCGGATATTGAACGGGCAGTGTTTGATATGTGGAAATCCAGATCATCGGGTTACCACCTGTCCCATGAATTCAAGGTCAGGAGGACCCGTGCAATAATTTCTTGCTCTGCCAACACCAGGGGCAGGACAGTATCGAGGACCAGCGGTAGCAGTAAGACCGTTGGCACAGTGTCCGTTCATGTCGTAGGCTTAGATGTTTCGGCAGAAGGGACCGCCGATGTCGCAACAGCACAGACCACCTCAACACCACCAAGGCAGGGGCCAGCATCAACACCAGGCTAGGCCACAGTATGAGAACCAATAAGGAGGCCGAGGGCAGGCATTCCATCTGTCCTTAGAAGAGGCATTGGCATCTGAAGATGTTGTGGCAGGTAACATTTTTGTCGCCTCATATCCCGCAGTAGCATTGTTTGATTCGGGAGTATCACACTCATTCATGTTTGCACAATTTGCGACACGGCTAGGAATGGAGTTCGAGGCATTGCCAGGGAGGTTGAATATACTCACTAGCAATGGGCTCGTAGGAGTTTGTAGAGTCATTCTAGCGTGTAGTGTTGTAGTGTGCGGGCATTCTTTACCTGCCAGGTTGATAGAATTTTCTGTTGGAAATTTCGACGTTATCTTAGGCATGGACTGGCTGAAAGACAGTCATGCGACAATAGATTATCGTAGAGGGAGTGTATCTTTTGACATTCTAGGCATGAAGAGGTTCACCTTAGTCAGATCAGAGCCAACTCAACAAGGGCAGGGAGTAGTAACGGCAATGGAAGGAGTCCAAGTTCCGAAGGTAGTTGAAGAATTTCTAGACATATTTTCCGAAGAACTTTCCGGTCTACCATCGGTTAGAGATATTGAGTTTAGTATAGAATTGGCACCTGGAACTAAACCGATATCAGATCGAGTTTACAGAATGGCGGATTCAGAGCAGGCCAAGGTATATCAGCACATAGAGGAGTTAAAGGAGAAGTTCATCCAAGCTAGCGTATCACCATGGGCAGCACCAGTGGTACTTGTGGGGAAGAAGGATGGGTCATCCAGATTGTGTATTGACTACAGGAAGCCCAACGCAGCAACCGTAAAGAACAAGTACCCATTACCCAGGATCGATGACTTGTTTGATCAATTGAGCAGAGCTAGAATTTTCTCCAAGATAGATCTTCGGTCAGGGTATCATCAAGTGAGGGTTCGGAAGGAGAATATTCCCAAGACAACATTCAAGTCGAAGTATGGGCATTATGAATTCTTGGTAATGCCGTTTGGTTTGACCAATGCTCCCGCAATATTTATGGATTTGATGAACCGCATCTTTATGCCATACTTAGATCAGTTTATCGTGGTGTTTCTCAACGACATTCTTTTATACTCTGCCAGTGAAGAGGAGCATGAAGACCACCTCAGGAAAGTATTGCAGGTTCTGAGAAAGAACCAGTTGTATGCCAAACTCAGCAAGTATGAGTTCTGGACGGACCGTATTTCATTCTTAGGGCACATCATATCAGGAGCAGGAGTGGCAGTGGATCCCAAGAAGGTAGAAGTAGTAGAAAGATGGCCAATACCTAAGACCGTAGCAGATGTACGAAGTTTCTTAGGATTAGCAGGGTATTACAGGAGGTTCATATCAGACTTTGTAAGACTTTCAGCACCCATGACCCGCTTGACACGAAAGGATGTGCCATTCGTCTGGTTGGCAGAATGCCAGACATCATTTGAGAATTTGAAGCAGAAGTTGATATCAGCACCTATTCTTACATTACCAGTAGGACCCAGAGGTTTTACTGTATATTGTGATGCGTCAGGTAAAGGACTTGGGTGCATCCTCATGCAGCATGGGAAGGTAATAGCGTATGCATCTAGGCAACTTCGAGACCACGAGAAGAATTATCCAACTCATGACTTGGAGTTGGCGGCAGTAGTGTTTGATTTGAAGCTATGGAGGCATTACTTATATGGTGATCGAGTGGACATATACACAGACCACAAAAGTCTGAAGTACATCTTTACTCAGAAGGAACTGAACATGAGGCAGAGAAGATGGTTGGAGTTGATCAAGGATTACGATGTGGAGCTTTAGTATCATCCAGGCAAGGCTAATATAGTAGCAGATGCTCTTAGCAGGAGAGGCGGCGCATTTATGTTGACAACACAGAGGCATATTTTAGAAGACCTTCAGGAGATGGGCATAGAGGTTATACTTCCTAGTGATGTAGAAATTCTGGCAAGTCTACAAGTTCAATCTGACTTAGTAGACAGGATCAAGGCAGCTCAGGCACAGGACTCAAGGATTCAGAAGCTTAGAACAGAATGTAAGTCAGGGCTCAGGAAGGAGATGCAAATCCATACGGATGGTACACTTAGGTTTGGATCACGTCTATGTATTCCTAGTGGAGATATCAGACATGAGGTCATGACAGAAGCTCACAACTCCCAGTATTCTATACACCCTGGAGGGACCAAGATGTACCAAGATATCAAGCAGCACTTCTGGTGGAACGGAATGAAGAGGAAGATAGCTAGGTTCATTTTCTGGTGCTTGATATGTCAGCAAGTGAAGGCAGAACAGCAGAGGCCAGCTGGATTATTGCAACCGCTTCCTATCCCGGAATGGAAGTGGGAACATATCACAATGGACTTTGTGACCGGTTTACCGAGATCACCAAGTGATAAAGATGCTATTTGGGTGATAGTGGATCGGCTTACGAAGGTGGCATATTTTCTCTCTTTTAGAGTAGGGCAATCTACAGAAAAGTTGGCAGAGTTGTATATGCAGCAGATAGTCAGGCAGCACGGAGTCCCTGTCAGTATTGTATTAGATAGAGATACCCATTTTATATCACATTTTTGGAAGAGTTTACATCATAGGCTGGGTACCAAGTTAAGATTTAGTACGGCTTACCACCCACAGACGGACGGGCAATCAGAAAGAACAATTCAGACTTTAGAAGATATGTTACGAGCTTGCACTCTAGATTTTGGAGGGTCTTGGGAGAGTCACCTGCACTCAGTTGAATTTTCGTATAACAATAGTTATCAAGCCAGTATCCAGATGGCGCCATTTAAAGCACTATATGGTAAGAAGTGCAGGTCGTCACTTGCATGGGATGATATCAGGGAGAGGAAGATGTTAGGCCCGGAGATGATTGTTCAGACGGTTGAAGTGGTTAAGGGAATTAGAGAGCGACTTTGAGTTGTGCAGGATCGGCATCGTCATTGGGCGGACCAGCATCGTAGGCCGCTAGAGTTTTCTGTTGGGGACCACGTGTTCTTGCGGATCTTATCTACCCGTGGGGTCATTAGATTTGGCGTTCGCGGTAAGTTGAGTCCACGATACGTAGGCCCATTTGTTATCCTAGATAGGGTAGGCGATGTTGCTTATCGTTTGTCCCTTCCACCTTCGTTACGAGAGGTGCATGATGTCTTTCACGTATCTCAGTTACGTAGGTATGTATCGGACCCAAGCCATATCCTCGATCATTTTGAGCTGGTTGTTGGTACCAACCTGTCTTACGAGGAACAGCCGGTGTCTATTTTGGACCGAAGAGAGAAGATACTCAAGAACCGAACAATTAGTCTTATCCGTGTTGCTTGGGGTCATCACTCCTTGGGAGAGTCAACGTGGGAACGTGAGGATGATATCCGATCACGGTATCCACACCTATTTGACTCGCAAGGTATATCTCTTTCTGTATACCTTGATTGTCCTAACTCCACATGCTTGACCCCCTATTAGTAAAATTGCTTGATAACATAGATAAATAAATATAAATGTGTTGCTTGCTATTTGTATTTTAACATGATTGCTTGCTTAAATTGTTTATACTAGATTGCTTGTACTTAGATTAGCATAGCTTTGATATTCCTATCCTGCTTGGATTTGAAATTCCGAGGACGAAATTTTTCTAAGGGGGGTAGAGATGTCACTTCCCGTTCCCAGAATACGTATTTTAATACATATACTGCTTGAATGTATTTATTTAATATTTATCATGCATTTGTTCTGTATTTAGTTTATTTAATTTTTACGCTAATTATTTTTCTGTAATTTATTTTCGGCTCTATTCTTGCTCTTAGTTTATTTTGGCTTAGGTTGGTTTATTTTGGTTTAGTATGGTCCCTCATGAACCGACCAACCCCACCTGCCCATCACCATTTAAAGCCCCAACCCCCTTTCTCTCTCTTCATTACTTCTTCTTCCTCATTACTCTTCTTCTTCCTCATGAGGGTTTAGTACTTAGCATTTTTGATTATTTTTCCTCTCATGATTCTAAGAGAGTTTTGTACTTAGCATTTTTGATTTCCTTGGCTCATTTCTTATAGATCTAAGTTGTTGTATTTGCGGTTATCCATGGGTTTTGATCTACCAAACTTGCATATTTTCGAAAATAGATAGTTTCATGTAGTAGAGCTTCTCATTCTACCCCATTTTGATCTATGGTAGTCCCAGTTCTGGCTTGGACGAAGGTCCCATAGAATTTGGAGTTTGGGAGGAGTTTTACGCTCACGCTGTGCGTGCCCGCGTAATATTAGCCCTTTACGCCCACGTTGTTACGTGTTAGCGTAATATTGAGTTTTACGCCCACGTTGTTACGTGTTTGCGTAGTACTGAGTTTTTACGCCCATGATCACTCGTGCCAGCGTGAATCTCCTTTTATGCTCACTCATGCATGCGTAAAACTTGACTTTTACGCGAGTAACTCTTTACGCATAGCGCTTTTTACGCTCACACTTTGGCTCGGCGTAAAGCGAGTTTTTACGCCCAACCCTTTTTATGCGGACGAGTTTTACGCTCAACTTGTTTCTTTATTTGGGTGTACTTCTTTTACGCGTATTTATCTTAGCGTAAACTGTGGTGTAACCCGATGGCCTGGCGTAAATCAAGTTTTTACGCACGTACTTCTTTGGCTTGGCATAACACGAGTTTTACGCTCAACTTTATTGAGCGTACTCCTTTTTACGCACATGACATTTCCTTATTATAACCTTACGCCTTTTGACATGAACTCGATAAAATCATGATATGTTAATATTGTCAATAAAGATTGTTATGTGGAATGCGCCTTGTATCCCGATTGATTCTTGGATACCCTGTATGACTGGAATTAAACCCTAAGAGTTATAGACTCGACCCCACTGAATACTAGTTGACTTTCGTGCCTTGTCACCATTGATAATGATTGTGACCTTGACTAATAATTGATCATGCGTTCCTAGTTGGAACTAAGAGACTGGCTAGTCGTCTTATTAAATTGAATGAATGAGACACGTTCATATGAACTATGAACTATTATAATCGACTGGCTGATCCCGAATATCGACATACAAGCATGTGCAGGCTTCAATTTATTTTTCTATAAAAGCAGCATGTGTACTTTATGGTCAAGGCATGATTATTCCGTAGTTAGTTTTGATTGTTGCATTACGCTATGTAAGACCTACAACCTAACCGTACGGGTATCGTTATAGAGTTGTGCATATCGTACCCTGTACAAAGTTACTCATTCTAAATGACCATGATCCACGACATAGGATTTCACTCAACATAGAGACCATTAAGTTAAATAAAATAATGATTGCATGGAGAGAATGGATTCCCGAGTTCCTACATGGCAGCCCTCTTTGGGACTATTAGTGCCCGACAGGCCAGCTGGTTCCCACAGATACTGCAAATCTGCCGCACGGGCAGGGAGCGGTATCTGCTTATATTACTTATTGTACATTGTCTATTAACGACGGGCGTCCCGCTGGGACTCGTCTAAATACATGATTGGCGCAATTGATTGATTGGGTAAACTAGCCTTGTTTGTGCATAGTAAGAACTGAGGAATCCCTTATTGTATAATTCCAGGGTAACTTGGAACTTACAGTAGCAAGCCATAGTAGTTGAATGGCCGTTTAAATTGATTTGTTTGTGTACTGTACCTACTCTATTAACTAACTAAGATGATCAGAATGTCAGGGCATGACGAGCCAACTTCTGTCCTTGTTTGGTTGGGAGGTTGGTTCGAAGTGTCGTGATGTTATGTGAATCCTAGTAGCAAGCAGAGATCTATTTATCATATTTCTCATTACTGGTTTTAGTCCTCATGTCGTGCTTCCTTGTGGTACTTGCTATTAGAGGTCTAACCTCTCTGGTTTTGCATGGCCAGATTTAGAGCCAGTCCCCGAGGACTCAGATTACTTCCACTTCCAAGATGGTCAATACTAGAGGAATGATCGCAGGAGGACTCGAGTGGGTTCCTTACTTCCCCGCTCGTTTTGTTATTTACTATATACTTTGCCGTTTGGCACCGACGTGTTAGTCGGATTGTCTTGTATTTACTTTTGCATAATTGTAACTAAGTCAGACTGCAGCTGATAATAATTGTGTATACCTTGCTACATCATCTGGCTATGTTTAGTAAAGCCAGATCTCAAGAACATTTTGACTGAGCGTTTGGGACGTCTTACTGCTTTATCTTATATGTTCTCTATTATTGTTTCTTGCTTGATTGATTGAGACAATAGATGTGAAGTGACCCTAGCGAGACTTTCATGGAGTATGCACCCCCTTGTCTTTTAGACAGCATTGATCATATTATACGGTATTCATCTACCCGTAATACGTAGCTGGCTGAGTCATTCCCCCGCTCTCCAGTATTTTGGTTCTGGGGCGTGACAAGAAGCATGGAAATTACGGGCGCATCAACGACCAAAACCCTTATGCGCTCCAAAACGGCATGCACCCTAAAGCGTCATGCGCTACAGAATGTTATGTGCAGAGGAACTCATAACAGAACACTCGACACCGCAAAGGAAAGAGATATAAAAATTGGCCTTTTATTGCATATGAGAGTCTATTACATGTCCAAACTCTTTGTTACAATGAAAACTCTACTACAAAGGAGAAAGCCTAAAAAAAACTTCAGTTAGGCGCATCACTCAGATATCTTGGCTAGGCGCATCACTCAAACGTCTCAGCTAGGCGCATCACTCTGACAACTCAGCTAGGCGCATCATCCCGTCCCGTCAGAGCGAATCACTTCCTCGTCAACATACGAGTGCTTCGGCTAATGAAGCAATTATAGAGAAGAATGGGGCAGTCTGCTACAATCCCGATCTTTGGATGCAACATGCACCTTGTCTGCGGCACTTCCAGCATAACAAACCTAGAGCACGGCAAAACCCAAAACCAGTAATCAATATCATGGCACACAGTCGATGAATTATACGAACATGAACAGCCAACTCGGCGCATCTCAGTCTTCTGAAGGAGTTCGTCGTCAAAGCTTCTTCGAACGAGGAGATCTGCATCCCACAGTGCAGCGTCTCGCCAAGGAGGAGGACCGGTCGATTTTATCTCCATTAGGGAAGAAAAGTGAAACGAGAAACAAACTTCTCTTCACACTACTATTTATAGGCCAGGGCAAATCAAACCCATGCGCCAAGTGGTAACTTTCCCAAGTCAGTACAATGAACTTGCATTTATGGTGATGAATTTGCCCCTTCGAATTCAACATCAAAGAAGTCATTAATGCCTCAGAAAAGCCGAAAAAGAATGACCAATGAATATGCACCACGCAGCGGATGCACTCGTCAGCACCATGCGCCCCGTACCAATGCGTCCAGTAGAGCACAGAATGATGCGCCCAGTGATGCACAGAGATGTGCCCACTCAGGCTCGTCATCCATCAAGCATTTAATGCTTTGAGTTGGCAGCACGCTTTCCGAAGACTGAACAGTTGACAGCTTTTACAAAAAATAAAGAGTCGTCGACGTCAGCTTCATCATTACTTATTTTATCGGATATAGCTGTGCCCCGCCATGTGGCCGACTGATCATTCGCATGCGTCTCCATAGCCATGCGCCCAAAGTTCTGCATGCACCTCAAAAGCCATGCCTCCAAGCTTGTTCCTGATCCAAAAAGATAGAAGTCAAGTCACTACATGCGCCTCTACCGCCATGTGCCCGAAGCTCTGCATGCGCCTCAAATGCCATGCGGCCAGACTTGCTTGTGTCTCCTAAAAGTCATAGACCAAGTCCTCCCATGTGCCAGATCCTAGGCGCATCCTGACAGATCACTCTCCACCAAATCTGAGATCTTTGAGCCATAGACACATGCGACATGTCATTTTGACTCAGTTCTGCCTGCGAATGGGTGCTAACCACCCAAGTTCTCAGCAACTGTCGAATCTCTAACTGCCACATATCAGCTCCTTCGTAGGCCAACAGTACAGCTCAAACAAATTCAGCTCCAACTTCGGTACGCATCATCTATGCGTCTAACAGCATCAGCCATGTGCCATCCCTACATGCAAGCTCTCCAGGCGTATAACACATATGCATGCATAAGCAGATCATTCTACCGCCTATAAATAGAAGGATCATTCCTTCATTCAACCTCTCCATGGTCCATTCCCTACTTCCGGAATACTTCAACCGCATCAACATCCAGAGCACTTACAAGAGTCTCAATCCTTTTTAAGTCACTGCCCGTTCCAGAGCAATCTAGACCTTCAGAGAGTTCGAGATCGTCGTTAGATCGTCAACGGAGTCAATGTATTACCACTCACTCCATCACCACGGTTTCCAGATAAAAACAAAAGTGTACTCCTAAAACTACATCTAAGTCCAATATTTTACTATTTTCTATTTGTAATTAGATATAAAAGTTCAATACAAAAAAGTTTGTTCTTCTTGTTTTAATGGCAAACAAGCTGGCGACTCTGCTGGGGACTACTTTCTCCTCCAACGAGGAGGTTGTGTCACAATCTTACGACAGCAAGCTCAGCTCCTCCCAAAAGACACTCGTGGTGTGCCTCAATCAACAGACGTATGAGGAGTTCATCTCTGAAGGCAAAGTCCTTCGAAGGGGCTGCCAAAGCCGAAGAAGACCCGCCAAGACTGGGTGGGCAAAGGTGATGCACCGAACACCACCGTTGGAGGAGATGCGCCGCCACAGACCTCTCTTCCTGCTGACGTTCTCAGCAAACAAGATACGGCCACTGGTACAGTGCATCTGCCAGGGAAGCACAGTGTCGACGGCAGCTCCCAACCTTCTTCGTTCCAGTCGAAGAAGATGTGTCGATGGAACGGGGGCGCATCCAATCTCCCGTGTATGATCTCTGGCATGCAGGAGAAAACTTTTGCCTTTAACAGAATCACTCGCTGTCATGGCAAGAAATTTTTTGATTCTGAGTACTATGCACCTTTACTGGCTAGTGCGACGAAGTCCAAGGCAGTACGGGCCATGCTGTAATGCCCCGCTCGGTGCGAGGCATTTGGTGGGCTTGTTGAAGGCGATCAGAATATGGGATCGTGACTTGGGTTGGATCAGAAGAATTGAGACTGATGTAGTCTAGCCGGCTAGACGGAATGGGTATTGGAACGTAGCTCGCTGGTGGAGCTACGCTTAAGGGGAATGTATGCAACCAGAATAAGAAGACCCTTTTATGCAGGCAAGTAGAACTGTCCTCCTTCCTCCTTATTCATGCATGCTTAATAAATGAAATAATGTGATGCTATTAATTGTCCCTAATTGTCCCATATTTTAGTTGCTGAATAATAGAGATGCTTATGCTGAGAATTATTAAAATGTACAACACATGAATATTGAACTGCTAATGTGATTTGATGCCTGAGAATGAATTGATAACTTTGTCCCTTATATTTAATGCTGCTGAAACAAATAAAATACTTGAATAATGAGATACGGTGTGATGGATACATAGGAAATAACTGGCTATGCTATTAACACAATGAACTGAATGACACTCTTGACTCATGTACACTCTGTATAACTGTTGCAAAGATATAAAATGTTGCCTGTTTTCTTATAAGCAATGAAAGAAGAATAAATTCTATGAAATGAATGAAATGTTATAGGTCCCTTTGAAATGAATGAATGCTGGTTATTCCTCCTTGAAATGAATATTATGAGAACTGTTGTAATGAAGCAATGAATAAAAAAATGATGACGAGTCTTGGGATCGTCGAGATCACCAAGTAAAATGATAGGAAATATTGGAAATGATGAGTCGTTGAAAATGACATGGATGAGTTGAATGATGCACTGTTGCCTTTACTTATTTCAATATTTCACCATGCCTTTTTATGTCCACGATCGAGTCGGACACGCATTCGCATGGTCATAGGACAACTTATGCATAAGAGATGGGGATATGTTTTCTCGGACGGTACCCCTGAATGATAGGGCGACCGATCCGGCCTAGAAGGAAACATTGGCGTGCCAGTAGGGGTACGAGTTTTACGAGGCATCCTTTGGGGCTAGCTACCTTCTCTGGAGTCATCGCATTACCGATGAAGACCTATATGGCAACGTCCGTATGGTTAAACACCTGACCATGTAGTCAGGATGTACGCTAATGAATATTTTGTGCAGGCAGAGTAAGTATATCTGCTAACCTGTATTTGATGCAGGTACGAGGGAGTTGGCTATCGGTAAGAAATCACTTAAATGTGATATACTGAATATATGTGTTGGTTTAACTTGCGTGCTTAACGTGCCAAGTAAATGATGCTATGCGTAGTCTTTCAATATGAGAACCTGTTCAACATGTTAAATTCAGTATGCTAGAAAGATGTCTTGCTATAAACATTGCCCATTCATAACATACATGCTAAGTGATGCTTGAAGTGAGAATTGTCATAACATATTTAAGATGTTAATGCTAACGATGCCTCAATGATGTCTTTGCATGATAACACCAAGAATGCTTTAATGATACGTCCACATGAATATTGCTAAGAATATGTTTACATGTTTCACTATGAATATTGCCCATGAACTGTAAACTGATGCTAGGTCCCAAATAGAAAGATCATCCTAATAAATGCTGAAATGGTTACATAAATGTTGGTTTAGGCGAGTGGGTTGGATTCTGCTCGCCAATACATAGATGATTGGCTGACCCACATTTTGTGGGCAGGTGCTCGTGCTTGGGATGTTCTGCACACGATGATTGGCTTGATTGGTCCGCGGCATCGAAGATTGTTGGGCATACAGAAGCTCTCCTTGTACAAGATGATGTCTTCTGTTTATAAAGGGCATAATGTATGGAACATTGTAATCAGTTGTACCAGTGAGTTGTAAGCCAAGTCGGTATATCGAGTTGTAATCCAATGCATCCAAGTATCAAATGTAAGCTTTGTTCAATTGGCCTTCAATGTAACGTGAGAATTATTGTAAGCATTGTAATTCAACACAAGTCTTGTACTCTTCTTCAATTATCAATAAAGAGAATAAAGTTCTATATAACTCTGTGTTACTTCAAGTTATCCTTTTATCTCCGTTGCTATAAAGAAGTGATATATTTCTATTCAATGAGAGAAATTGTCCGTTAACTTCAATTTATCTACTTCTGCCGCTGCGATGTGTTCCTATTTGAAGATAATCAATTATGTACCATCTTTGCCTTGTATAAGTGTAATACCAGACTTGTACGGCATCACGCCCAAGCAAGGATGATCGATTCCAAGAGATAAAATATGTGAATAAATGACTCTATGAATCGGGGCATGACACATTCGCCCCAAATATGCTATGCCAGCAGCAAACCAGAAGTGCACGTTGAATATCATGCGCGCAGCTGATGGTAAGCTGTACAGAGTTGACTCGGGTGCCTTGGCACCAGCCATGAGTCGACTCTCGAAGTCCCCTTCCCACTTGGGCGCATCTTCTGCGTATGGAACCAAGTTGGGTAGGACAAATTCTGCGACTTTGAACCCATGTGCCCACGTGGGCTGTGCGCATGAAGTGGGTTCAAGCCGTAATATATGTTGCTCTTCCACCAATGATCTAGGCGCATCTCATGCACTGGAACTAGATCATGGGGTACATTCACATAATCACCCCGGCGCTTAGCCCTGCCATGCGCCTAAACAGGGTGTGAGTGTGAAACTCTCCCCTCATGATCTATGTAATATGATCACTCACAAATGTGTATCGGAAGAGGCGACCTCCATGCACGATGCGCCCCTTATAGGGCATCCTTGTGCCATGGTCACCATCAATTGCTGCTGTTGTAAAACAACGGCTGCACCACCAAGGTGGTCCGTGTTCTAACGACTGCAACCAGTTGCACCTATCCGATATCGCCTCGGAAAAAGAGTGCCAACCGATGACGAGACAGAACCTCCGGTTGTCTCGTGCCATGTCATTTCCAACTCTCATGCATCAGAAAGAAAGGTGAGCTCCACCAACTCTTCGACCTCGGCTGGCCCATTAAAAAGTCGACCGAAGAAGAACCAGGTAGTAACCCCGTCAATCGGGGTATTCCAGCGAACTCGATTGAGGATGAAAGCTCCAACAATGATACAAGCTGGGGGGTAGTCTGACCGACTATCCTTGATAACCCCTCATTCGAAGACGAGGGCATCCACCAAGGCACTGACACCAAAGCAGCTGGGGTAGCCAGTACGAAGTGTCGCAAGAAGAAGCTCTTAAGCCAACCTTCCCACAAGAAAGTGAGGCTGAAAGCGAAGCATCAATCGATCCATCCACTTCTACCCACGTCATGCCCGTCTACATAGCAGGGGGTGGCGACGAAGAAGAGATCGACACTTCAGCTCCGGATCTCGTTCGACGCATGGACATCTTGGAAGATGGCCTCAAGACCCTCTTCTCCACCATGCATTCTTTGACCCAAATGATGTTTGAGATTCGGAATACTCTGACTTCTCAACCTTTGACAAGGACGCCTGTATCCACTAACCTCGATCCTGGGGCTAACGGAGAGTCCAGTATACCCCCTCAACGGGTATCTTCCGGAACATATCATCACACCGCCCCTTGAACATCAACTCCTTCAGGGGCTGAGCTTCACACTTTGCCTCCCTCCCTACTCCTAGCTCTACAGAGGAGTTGGTTGAGATGGTAAGGGATCTGCGTGATCGCTTTGAAGCGCGGGACAAATAGGAGGAATGCCAGAAGCTTGGGATCCGGCTGTAGTGCCCCGCTCCGCGAAGGCACTAGATAGACAGAAAGATCGGATTGCTGGCTCTACAAGAGAAGACGATTAATCTGGTGAGTGGACGAAGTCTCATTTACTGATTCGCTTACGCCTAATAAGAATCTGAGTTTTCGATTGAATGCAATTGTTAATAACAAGACAGTAAATCATTGAGTATGCTTATAAGAGAATCCACATGTTGCCATGCTAAGAACAAGAAAAGAGATAACCTGTATGCTAAGAAGAATTGTTGCATGCTAATAAGAAATGAACTGATGCCTGTATGCTAAAGAAAGATTGTTGCCTGATAAAAAGAAATGAATGTTTGCTATGTTAAATCAAACGAGATGCCTGCCATGTTAAACAAGTTAGAGATATTGTCTCAAAAGAGAGAACTATTACCATATTTAATAAGAAGAGAAAAGAGATTGTTCACATATCCTGAATTCGTATGCTTACAAAGAAAGAATGTTTATGCTTAATCTGAACAGAACTGCTATCATGTTTCAAAGAAATGAATAATTGTTTGTCCTTCAAATATGCTCTGAATGCTAGACATGTACAGATGGACTTGTATATGTTGCAAAAGAAAAGAATTATGTAGGAGCTTCGGCTCTGAGATCACAGAAAAGAAAGAAGGTAGAGTTATAGCACTGTTGTTACAAAGAAAGAAGGCAGAGTCATAGCTTTGTTGTTACAAAGAAAGAAGGCAGAGTTATAGCTCTGTTGTTACAAAGAGAGAAGACAGAGTCATAGCTCTGTTGTTACAAAGATTGATATAGAGAAAGATGAATCATTTCCCCTCAAAGAGTTTATCTGCTAGATGTTGTATTCATGCATTGGTCTCAGACAACTTGTATACAAGGTCACTAGATCTCTCGACAGTTTTGGGAGCCGATCGGCCTAGGAGAGATTGTTTCGACACCTAGAGGTACAAGAAACCTTGGGTTTTGCATCAATGTCCACTAGCGACGAGCTGAACCCATGTGTCACAGCGGCTAATAATGGGAATACCTATGGACCATCATATAGATAGACGTTGATTGGTGCAGAGCTGAACCCATGTGTCACAGCTGCCAATCGAGTCTGCATATGTCTATAATAAGAATGCTAAGAACTAACAATGCAGAGACGAACAGAGAACAATGTTGGTATTATCATGTTTATGCTAATCCTTGTCTTGTGCAGGGATGGACCATTGGCTATGGTAAGAATCACTTAAAGGTGATACATATGTATTGCTTGAGTTTGCTATATGAATTGCTTGCAGAGATTAATCCATTACAAAGAAGTGCTATGTCCCCTTTAAAGAAAAGATATGATATCGTGCTTATAATTGTCCGTAAGAGTTACTTGAACAAAAAAATGATTATGCTCATGAAACACGCTGCACATGAAATGGATAATCATCGTGCTTGAATTGAACAGTCCCTTATATGCTTGAATCAAATGAAATGAAATAAATTGTGGCTCTTCAAAGATGTTTTCAAAAGAGATGTAAACTGACTCTGTATGTAAGAAATGAACATAGGTAAAGAGTAGCAAGATCACATCAGAAGAAATATTTTTTTACTAAATGAACAGTGATCGTTTCAGACAAATGTAGCTCTTTGTTCACAATCACCAATATGTTGATATACTAACCCACCATCAGTCTGCATGTAGGCACAATATGCATCGAGAAGGATAGTCCGAAGCGATAGCCCGTGCCTCATCCTCAGGAGCCAGAAATTAGAAGAGATGCCAAAGAGATGACATCTGTTGCAAGAGTTGGTTTTGTATATAAAGTGATGTAATGTATGGGAACGGGATCATTGTAATCTGTAAAGTTCTGAGAGAATGTAACATTGTATAAGAGAGAATCGAGAGCTTGTAATCTGTTCAAATAAATCAATAAAGAGAATTGTTTCTTATTACCATTGTGTTCAATGTATGTATTCTGAAATATGTTCGATGCTGCTTCAATTACCTGAAATATGTTCCGCTGCGTATTGTCAATCTTGTCAATCTTGTCTTGCTTCAGGTCTTGGCCTTGTGTAAGTACAATTTAGGCTTGTACGGAATCACGCCTTAGCGAGGACGATCGGTCTCAAAGAGTCCGAAGCGAGGACGAAAGGATTCTGCGGGATCGGGGCGTGACACCAGCAACCTTACCCTCCTGAATGGAACAAAGTGGTTTCTCCTCCCAAATATAAACGACAAACACTGACACCATTTGATGGAAAGGAGTCTCCCTGCCGATATCTGACCTACTTCCACTCCGTGATAGGACATCTTCCGAAGGAAGACGCCCTGCTTACAAGTTTACTCGTCGGGACATTGAAGGGAGTCGCCCACGACTGGTACTGCAGTCTCCCTGATAACTGTATATCCTCCTTCGATGACTTAATCTATTCCTTGACCGATTCTATGATGGAGGAAAGGACATGACAATATTTTCTCTGATAGAAGTGCGCCAGACGGAGAAAGAAACTGTTCGAGCCTTCATCGAACACTTTCGTAAGGCATGCTTGAGATTACCAACTGGCATCCCAGAATATGTGCTGATCAACTCATGCAGCATGAACATGACGCCAGCTATCAAACTCTGGCTCGACTCCGCCCAGCCTCCCGATTGGAGTTCATTGATCATCGGCCAAGAAAAAGACACGCAATGCACTGCTTCTAGGGGTTAGCTTCCCTGCGTTCAATGACAAAAGCAAATGTGCCACCACCAACAACAGTGGCTGCGAGCCCAAGGAAAGGCAAGCATTGACTGTCAATGCCTCTGTCACGACCCGTACCCTAAGTAGGGGCACGAGTACGTGGGTACGTCCAACCTACGCCGCAGAATCGATTGTAGAATATTGTATAGGTCGTCTATAACATACAATATCTAGATACAAAATACTTGTCATCTCCGCACAGAGGTATATAATGTCATAACTCAATCACAAGACATCTAAGAAAGATAGCACGAAATATGAAAGATATGATAGAAGGAAAATAACAAAAATAGATGCAAGATCCCACACAAGTTTAGTGTTAAAAACATAACAAAAATCCCGAATAATATATATACTACAAGTCTGAAGTACTAGCTGGATCACAGTCCAAGCAAGCCTATCTAACTAGTCTAAGCAGACGGTGCGTCCTCTAAGAGCACCGGCTCTACGGGAATATCCAAGTCGTACTTGCCATCTATGCCGTAGCTATAGAAGGTCGAGCAGTCGACCTCTATATCATCTGTAAACATCAACGGGGTTACCCTGTCAGGATATGAGCAAGTACAAACACTAACAGCAGTTCCATGTGAATTGACAAATTCTATAAGAGACAATTATAATGAAAAACAAGATGAAATATCAAGACAGAAAATGTAAACTGGATATCATGTCATGGTATGAAAAGGAATGTAGAATAGAACAGGGATATATGATGTATAAATATAAGCATAAAATGGTGCCATGAGATATTAGAGCGTTATATAATCGGCTTGGGACGCATGATCAGGCTATTCTATTTGGCCCGGCTATCACAGAAAAATCTCAAGAAGGGTCAAGCCGGCCAACATGGAAAGCGAGCACGAGAAATATAAGATCTCACTACACCCTACGTGCGGTGAGGGTGACACAAGCACAACAATAGTGACATGAGGGTATTGATCACATAACCTCTAATAACTCTCCATCTCCGAGTAGTATAATGGATTCGGACATGACACGTCATGACACGGAATTCAAAAACAGGGTGCCAGCCCACTCCCAAATCGATCTCTATACAAGTACAGGAAACAAGATCAATAATGTACCAATATACCAAGAAAGTCTAGAAATAACATCTCATGACAGGATCCGACGTATACTAGTCCGTGAACCATCGTGTCGGGAATCAAGTAAGACACTATAAGAATCGGATATAGCAGATATCAAGATAATAAAAACTATCAGTGTTGGTTACAAGTAAACTAATAGAAAGAAAAAGAGAGCAGCCAAAACAAACATGCCACTCTACTTACATAGCACAGCCCTCTAGGATATGAAACCCAATCTTACCGGCATCTAATTGAGCCCTCACAAAAACTGGTGAAGTTTCCCACACCTGCATGTCCACTTGGAGCGACATAGCCCAATTTGCAAGTATATAATCAAAAAAATTCCCCTCTCGAAGCACATGTTGAATGGAGACCTTCCCATGGCTCTTCCACCGTCCGGGCTCCCTTTTCTCACTATGCTCCCCCGACGCAGGCCTACCAAGCTTCGTGCCTGTGGCATTTTCGCCAGACGGTCTTTGCCAGTAGTGCCATCCTCCCGTAGGCTGTCTGTATGGGTGGGTTGTCCCTTGCTGCTACGTTCTATTAGGTGCTATGGATTACAGAAAATTCGTACGTATTGTTCTTTCACGGGTCCATTCACTAGTCAATATAGGTGGTCCGGTCGCCGATCAGATCTCAGAGATTGTTGGGTTGGTTTAGCTATTCATCTCTATCGAATAGGTTAGTGTGCGCGCTTCTTCTTTATATCGTCAGAGAAAGCTGCCACTAAAGTAGATGAAGTCTTGTCTACCGCCAAGGAAGGGACGGAAGGAAGCATCTATTCCTGAACCAGCGGACTCCGCTTTGACCAACCCAAGAGAAAAGGAAGAAGCAAAGAGCACCTCTCATCGAGCGACTTCTCAAGGATTGGATTGTTGTTCCAGCAATGAGATATGGTAATTGCTGACCCGGGAATAAACATAGGGTAGGTGGTGCCAGTGATCGCTCAGAACTATGGTTTCAAATTTATTAATAACAGTATCTATTAGAAATGAATTCTCTAACATTTGATTCCTTACCGTCGAAGAATTCTTTAGTAAACTTGAAAGATAACCCAGAAAATAGAAAGAATAGTTTGATAATTGGTTTATATGGCATGATTGATACCAAAAGTGAAAATAATATTGCCATAAATTGACAAATGAGAATACAGTATGGTGTGGATCAACCAGAATAGGTATGTGTCAAAGTCTTTGCCCCAAGGAGGAATCGAATCCTGGAATCCCGTCATCTGGATTTGGAAAGTACAGATTTGGAAGAACGGGAATCTCTTATGTATGAGTTTCATCTACACCTGAAACGTATCTTGATGCCTGAATTGATCGGTTGGCCCCTACGCAAGGAGATTCTATTGCCCTGCCCCCCATTTGATATTCAAAAAAAGAGCCCAAAGCC
Source organism: Iris pallida (assembly GCA_029216955.1). Lineage (NCBI taxonomy): Eukaryota > Viridiplantae > Streptophyta > Magnoliopsida > Asparagales > Iridaceae > Iris > Iris pallida. The sequence goes on from JANAVB010011811.1 coordinate 100,828, forward strand.
CCCATGAGAGCCAAAGAGAGTCAGGGGGCCTTCTTTTGATGATCCCACTTCACCTTCAGGAGCAGGCGATGAACCAGACTGGTACTGGTTCAAAGTCTTGGTCTCATGTCAGGTAGGTGCTTCTTCAATCGGGGCAATCAAAGAAGGAGTAGCTTGGACTTGCCTGACCATAGGTAGAGGGCAGCAAAAACGGAAGTTCTAGGAAAAGAGAGGCGCCCGAAGGCTCACAAGCCCACTCCGTCTCTTTTAAGAGAGATTCACCGGCTGCGGCTTATGGCCCCGCATGATAGAGAATAAAGAAGTCGAGTCTCGATCAGCTGGATACTTACTATGACGCTTGGTTCGGAGAGCACTTGTGTATGTGATGCAAGTGAACGTGTACGAAAAAGCTGTCGTAAAGTTTTGTTGTTCGTTTCGTCGTCGACCCTATGTGACTCAATCAATTGGGGGACCAGAAACCGAACTTCTCTTTTGTGAAAAAATTTCTTTTTTAATTCCTTACATAAGGACTCAGAAAATACTGGATCCCCACCCATGCAAGCAAATTGTTGATAAAACTCCAAAATAGCATTTTCTATTGCTTTTTTCTTCACTTTAGTCAATGGGTTTTTGTCGGATTTCTTTTTATACAAGACGCATTTTCTTAACGAAAAATACGGTCTGTCAATTTTGATATTTCTATTCTGTTGTTTTTTAAATTACCTTAAAATATTTCTTTTCGATTTCTTGTTAGTTCAATGTTTTGATGTCACAGCAGAATTGAAGCTGAAGAAAGTTCAAGATTGGAACTATATATAAGCCGACAGCCTCTTTATTGTCCAGCGTGACAGGAACCATGCTGTGAAGGAAAATAATCCGATGTACTCGCATGTGGTCCTGAGCTGACAGCGAGAACAGATGCTCAGTGTGATATCACAGACCTAACGATGAGATATCATGAGTTAATTAGGGTTTGACAGTGAATGGCATGACATTCTAGTTATGCTGTATAATCTAGGTCAAACTAAATCAAACTAAGTAAGTCAAACTAGGTCAAGGGTTGACTTACAATTGACTTTTGGTCAACTAGTCAACTCTGGTCAACTCCTAGTCCAATCTAGGTCAAACTAGGTTGATGATTGACTCACAATTGATTTTTGGTTAACTGGTCAACTCTGGTCAATTCTGGTCAAGTTCTAGTCAATTCTAGGCCATGTGTTGTAGTTGACTTTTAGTCAAAACGGTTAAACTTGGTCAACCGAGGTCAAAATTAGCCTAAGCATACTATTCCTAACATTTACCAACCAAGACATCCCATATCTTGGTCAAAATGGTATCCCGATACCAATATCTTAGTTTGGGGTAATTACCTTAACATAGGTAATTTACCTTAACTTCTATCTTACCTTACCCTTTACCTTTTCCTTACCCTAATGCAACTCAAATACCTTGCTAAGGTATTGCAACACCTTACCCTCGTATCTCGATACCATGTCTCGGTATCTTGATACCTCAACTTGGTATCTTGATACCTTACCCTATACTAAGGTAATCCTCATTACCTTACCTTATAACAAGGTAATCCTCATTACCTTGAGATACTAGCTTAGTATCCTAAGATATCCAATTATCTAACATATAACTTAGAAACTAACTTATCTAACATACATACCCACTAACTAACTCAAGACACTAAGACACTAACACTGGCTATGCCTGCAATAGGCTTTGGCTCATGTCAACCCCCAAACCAACTTGCTATATATATATATGAACTAACATAAAACCCCAAAATCTCATACACTTGTTCAAGACCAACTGATACATTAACAAAAACCAAAACCAATGGCCAAGCCTAAGGGGGAACCTCTGCTACTACTGCATGCATTGTAAAGCCCTTTGCTTGCCAAGAAAAGCCAATGGCTACTCGAATGGCCAAGGGCCAAGCCACAGAAGTCATGATACCCCATATGACCCCCATCCTAATTGATACATGGATACTCTACACTAATATCTGATACTAAGCATCTAAGCAAAGCTAACATGTAACTAGCTTACAACTAACTCAATTTCTTAACTAACATGTCCTTTTAGGGTACTAGGATATTCTAACATATCCTACACTACCCATCTTAGATTCTAATAGATACCACCTATACCACCTCTGATACATCACTCAAGACCCATGGCTAATGCCCAAACTCTTTGACACCAAGTGGCCGCCTTATGCCACAGCTGCTACTGCTACTGGGCTTAGGCTTGCTGCTGCTAATCTATCTGGCTTGTGGCTGCTACTGCAAGTGCTACTGATGTCTGCAAATGTTACAAACCTATGATACTCACATGTATCTGGCACCAAAGCCTCCCTCTGATACAAATTGGAATCCCAAAACTAGCTTCTAATCTAACTATCCTCTTACACTAAACCACAAACCCAAACCTACTCTAGAACCCAATCTCTGATACATAAATCTTCAAATCTGTTTTAACATATAAAAGTAGCAACTGACATAAACTAATCCCTAATACAACACTAACATCTATTACACATAATCCCGACCCAATGGCCAACCAAGTGGCCAAGTGCCATCTGTACATCATTTGGGACCATCCCCTGCTGCCCGACTCCCTGGCCAACATGGCCTGCACTAAATGACCATGCCTCTACTAATGCTAAGACCACTCCCTGGCTCACTCCACTCTTAATCACAGGTTTCACTTTCACTCAACTCTCACAGAAAAACACTCTCAGGCATGACACTCATAAACATTCACTTACCAAAACACTCTCTCTAGAAAAATAAACCTAAACAGGAACTCAAGACTCCAACCACACATGACACAAGTCACTAGGACACACCAGGACACTAGAACACACACACACACACACACACACACTCTGAATGCAGGGGATATTCTCACCTCCTTGTATACCCTTACTCACAACACACTTTGAGCACACTCACATAGGCTATACACTACTGCCACCACTTATGACACCCACATACAGGCCAATCGAGGCCTGTGCAGTATACTGCCTTTACCCTCGAGCCTTGCACACACTTCCCTCTTCCTGTCCTGCACCCAAATCACCATCACTTGCCATTACAAAGCCTGAACAAAGCAATGCAATCCAATTCCCTGCAGTCTTAAGCAAGCCAAAACAGGGCTCACACTGACTCATAGTTCTATGGCCAATGCCATGGAAGAAACTCCAAGTAAGTACATGCCCTTACCTGGACTTATTTAATATCATATTTGATACTAATTCAAGATACAAACCTCTCCAATGCCTGATACTTACATTCTAATTCATTAACCCCCAATACACTCAAGTACCCTTACTGTTACATTCAGTAAACCCCAACTGGTATCCTCAAGTCAGTCCACTCCAAAAACCCAACACAGCCACATACATATATATAACATCTAACACATAGTAAAACACACACACACACACACACACACACACACACACATATATATATATATATATATATATATATATATATATATATATATATATATATATATATATATGAGCTACACATAAGTTTTATGTATATATAGGAAATCATTAAGAAATCAATTAGAATGCCTAATGAATGATCTACCCATCCTAACACATGCTCAAAACTGAAATGCAAAGCCAACATAGCCTACTAGGCATTCTAACAAACACTTGGGGTCACATTTCGTAACCTCACTAAAATGGACACAAACTCCATGTAATCACCACCTTATGATTCATTAGAACCTCAAAATACTTCCTATAAGTCATGGGTGGGGTCTCTTATATGCATGCATGAAATTGAGCCATGAAAATATGAATTTAGAGAGTTATACCTATGTAGGAAGAAGCCCTCACAAATCTCCACGAAATTGGAGAAAATGGATGGAGAAGGAGCCTTCAAATCCTTGCCAAAGCCTTCTCTTAGCCTCCTTGAGCTTCCTCAAGCCTTTGCCTAACAAATGGAGGAAGGAGAAGGAAATTTGGAAGATGATTGAATGGAGGAATGGATGGAAACCCTAGATTGATGGTGGCTTCCATTTTGGGGAAATGGAGGTTAAATAGGCATTAGATTAGCTCTAATCCTCTCATTACACTTAGTATTAGGTGTGTCCTTAAGTGGGCTAAGTGGTTTGGCTCTAATCAAGACTTGTGTCTAACTTGGACATGACTAGAGTCTAATTAGTCAAGCTAATTAGTCAAGTCAATCTGGTGCCTACCATGACTAATGAACAGTTAGACTACTAAAAAATACAACCATCATATTAAAAGAAAAAAAATATACGCTAATTATGAAATAACTAAAATACCCTCATCCTAGAAAAGTGGTAGTTACAGCCTCAAAAAGCACACAAGGGCCCAGTCAGAAACCACCGCCCGCACCAAGACTGGAGGAGGTCTACTCCTTCAACGACGAAGACACCCTGCAGCTCTTCGAAATGCTGAAACAGAGCTACAAGATCAAGTTTCCTGATCCAAAGTGTCCTAACGAGGTCAACATGGTAGGCGACCCGAGGTACTGTCACTGCCATCGGTTCGTCGGGCATCCGACTCGAGACTGCTGTAGGAACGAAGTTGTAAAGCAGAATACTCTAGAGGGGGATGAATAGAGTAGGCAGCAGAATATTGCTAATTAAAAACTTGTTAGCACTTAGATCACAAAAATAATATCAATAATCACAAAGTAATAATTGTAAAAAAAAGAGATCAGAGACAAACGCAAATGCAAACACTGCGATGTATACTGGTTTCCCTCTTACGAGGACTAGTCCAGTCGGAAGAACTCTAGCTTCCAGTTGAATCCACTTTTGGAAAATCCTGTAAGTTTTCATACGAAGTCCTTGCAACTTCTACAGACGCGAGCTTTGATACGAAGAACTCGACCAACTTCAATTTTGAAAAGTCTTTCTTCATTCAAGCCTCTGATTACAATTTCTCTGAAATCTTCTAGACTGCACTGTACCGACAAATTGACTAGAGAATTGTAACTGGCTTGGAATTTGAAAATGAAAGCTTTTTAGAACTCTTTGGAAGAAACGTAAGCTTAGAAGAGAAGAGATGAAAGTGAATGAGTGATTTGAAATGATCAGAATTCTTCTCTATTTATAGTTTTTCCAAAGGCAGAATTCGGATAGAACTCTATGTAACAATCCGCAACTGAAGGGAGACCAAGTTTTTCAAACGTTCGAAAAATCAAACGGTCACTAACCGTTGGCCGAACTCGGGCCGAGTTCTGTCAGGATTGGTCAGGGTTAAAAAAATAATTTTTGGGCTTTTTGAAATCCTTCAGAAGCTTTTGTAAATATGGGATGTTTTTCAAAAACATAGGTCATTTTTGAAAACAATTTTGGATAGCCTATTAGCCAATACGACTCGGTGTACAATGTATTCCTAGATTTAATAAAAGTAAAAATTATATTGCATAAAGAAATACAGTCTCGAGTGGCAAACATAGCTTCGGTCTTGAACTTAGTAGATATCCGATCTTGATCAGTGTCTAAGTGTCCAAAATGTCTTGAGTAAACATTTGAGTAGCTCAAAATCAGGTTTGACCATGACCAATGGGCCAACAATCTCTCCCATTTTGATAATTGACAAACCTTGACCGATATAAGATCTTTGGTCTTTATCAAAACAAATTGTACCAAAAAGTTGTTCATATAGATTGTTCATATCCTGTATTATTATTGATCGAAGATGTTATATCTTATTTGTCACTTAGCAAAATAATTGCAAAGAGAGAAGCTCCCCTGTAATATATGCATAAGCAACAATCAGTAAAGAAACACAAAAAAAAATATATGAAACATTTATTACAGGCAGTTTGATATTATTCATAGGCATGGTATAAATGTCACAGACAGTAAAGAGATATGACAAGCAGAAAATATTTCACAGGCAGTTTAAATGGAAGCATAATAAATAAAAGATATGCTAAATAAAACTAAACTGATATAAATCTCTGAAGTAGAGAATAAAAAAATATTCATCAGACAAAAGTCACAAAAGAAATCATAACCACACATGCAAATAATAAGAGTACTGATAATAGCTTGGAATGTCAGAGCATTTCCAAGTAAACAAAGACAATAGAAACAGACAAAATACAGTACGTCTAGATCACAAATCATCCTCATCATCATCATCATCTGTAGTACTAGCATGTCCACCATATCCGAATGGACCAGCTCCAGATGTGCCAGCTCCAGAGTGGAGTAGCACCCGAACTACGGTACCAATCATAAGCGTTCCCTGGCTGGAACAGAGAATGGACCGCCTCATCCTTAATGCGGTAACCAGATACAGTAGGGTCTCTAGGAAGAGAACTAGCAGAATGACCCGTCTGAGCAAATCGAAGGTCGGCAAACGAGTTGGCAATAGCTGGAATCGAGTCACGTCACGAAACTCATGTTCCCTGGAAGTATCAACAAAGAAAGTCTGCATATCTGAAAGATGCTGATGGATACCCTCAAAATTCACAGGGTAGGTCTGAGGAGGAACAGGTGCAGTAGGAACAGGTACAGGAGGTGCAGGAGCAGTGGCAATGTTGCGACGAGAAAGTTGAAGATACTTGGGCTCAGGATCCAGAGCACAAGTAGATAAGTCGATATCAAAATACTGAAAGATACGAGGGATAAGCATCGCATAAGAGAGATTGCGGTCTCTTCCGCGACATCTACCCATCATCTAGATGATAGTCTTAGGGGAAGAAAAAGGAATCCCTTAAGAATGTGATAGACGACAGATAGCTCTAGTGCAGTGACATCATCCTTTAAAGTGGATTTCGGAAGAATAGTAGAATAGATGATGCGATATAACTCGTAGTTAAACAAGTTTAAGTTATTGCCTTTGAACTTTCCATGACGAGCACGTGCTGGCACATAAAGCTCATTCTTGAAACTAACAAGAGTCGTGCCCTCGGGAAAGTCGAAGTCGGTGATGTCATCGAGTGGGGCACCTTCGTTTGGAATACCAAGGATTTCTGTTAGCAACACATCATCGAACTCGATATCGATCCCACCAACACGAGTTCTTGCGATAAAAGTGTCTAACACGAAGTTATAATAAAATAGTCGAAGGACATTAGTAGCTATAGAAAATTATTGGGTAACGAGACAGTGTAACCCTAATACCTCAAAAAAGGACGATGATCTAGAAATACAGTCTATTTGATCGGAGCACCTGTGTATATTGTACGTATGGCAAAGTCGGCATACCATAGCAAGCTTGGTCATGAGTGTTGAAGTAAAACTCATCCGACACGCCGTCACCCGATTAGACCGAGAAAAGAGTGAATCCATGTTCGGATCGGAAGACGATGCCTCTTCACTGGCATTAGTCTTCTTTCTCTTGGAAGGATTGAATCCCTTAGGCATTATTTCCCAAACCTAGATAACCCTAAGAATTTGAAAGTGGAGGAAAGAAGGATTTATACCTTCCAAGAATCAAGTATATTGTAGAGGACGCGATTCTTCGCCACGAATCCAAATTTTGGATTGATTTCTCCCGTATTTAGAAGAAAAGGAGTAGAGAAGAGCTAGGTTTGGAGGAACCTTCGGCTGATGCTGCTGCTGTGATGATGATAATTTGAAAGATGAAGAGGAGGGGCCTCGGGTTCTGACTTAAAAACTTACAGCACCAACAGAACTCTGACCGAATTCGGACCGAACTCAGGCCGAATTCGCCTAGGGTTCTCTTAGTTTTTAAATAAAATTTGTGGGCCACATCCTTTTCATCAACTATTTCAAATTTTAATTCAAAGTTTAGTAATTTTAAACTTAAAAAATATAATTAATTATTTTATAAATTAACTTTCGTTATTCAGCGTCTGTTTCAGATTAGCTGTAATATTGTCCCAGCTAACGGAGTTCACCGGGGAACAATTAAGTACCGCTTCGCTTCGACCGTAGTTGTAGTGACAGACAGACTCTTTGTAGGCTTGTCTCAAAAACAGTTTATTGAGTATTGAATAAATTAATAATAAACAAATTAATTAATATTGACATCTAATCTAAAATTCCTAATTCTCGACGTAAATAATTGAAACAATCTTCGCTAGAGGTTTTGTGAAAATGCCAGCCAATTGATTCTGTGTGTCTATGTATACAAGGTCTATATCTCCATTTTGTTGATGATCTCTAAGAAATGATGTCGAATCTCGATATGCTTAGTACGAGAATGACATACTGGATTCTTAGTCAAATTAATAAACTAGTATTATCACAGAAAATGGGTATGTGTGTGAAATATAATCCAAAGTCTTCTAAAGTTTGCTTCATTCATAAAATTTGTGCACAACAACGTCTTGCGGCGATATACTCATCTCAGTTTTTGATAATGCGACAAAATTTTGCTTCTTCCTAACCAAGAGACTAGACTTTTCCAAGAAAGACATGTGTCGCTGTACTTTTTCTATCTACTTTGCATCCAACAAAATCAGCATCAGAATAACTGGTTAGGTCAA
>JANAVB010011812.1:0-52978 GCA_029216955.1 Iris pallida
TTCGACACGTATACATTATTCTACCACTAGTATTTCTTCAATATCATATGTTTTTTTCTTCCATCATTAAGTTTTATCCATAGCTCGAGATTTGTTATTTCTCTGTTATGCTAGCACTTCATGATGTGGATCCTGATGAATTGGATAGGAAACATTGATATTTGAGGAGGAAATGTTCAGATTCTGTTGAATTTTGTACATTTATTTCAATTATGTTGTGAGAAGTAAGTGTTGATTAGTATGTCTTGATTGGTGTAGGAAGCTATTATTCCTCTAATTATTATGGTAATTTAGGTGATTTTATTTATGATGATGAATGCATCTCTAGATTGGAATGGTTGAAAAAGAGTTATTGCACAATATTTACAAAATGGAAGAAACACTTGATAACCCGAAAGAAAACCCGAAAAATAAACTGAAACTGTCACGTGTTAGCGCGTGATTGGTCGGAGTAAAACCGATGGCCTCGGGCCTCCGCTAGCGTAGTTCAAAAAAATTCTGCACAATAGAAAACTGACACATGGCATTGGTTCACGTGTCGGTTTCCCGAGTGGTTTGTGTAGACGCACTCTATAAATTAAGGCATCAACAGATCTAAAGTTGGTTGGAACATGACAAGAATACTTATAGGATGTTATGTGACCTCATGTTTCATGCGGCCTACTATAGTTTTTCCCAAAATGTAGGGTAGCAAAGAGAATTAAGAAAATATGTGTGGTGCGTGCTGACAAAAACAAGTAGGAAGATTAAGGTAAGAAATATGGGTGCAGAATCGGCCGATACAGATACGTATTGGTCGCATCATCTTGTTTAGGTCTGTCAAATCTGGTACTCACCGCATGGATATTGTCCTATATCAAACTTATGACCCTCTTTCTAGTCAAAATTCAAATTTAGCAAAAATACAACAAAAAACAGAAGAATAAAACCCAATGGCGATACAATGGTTCTCTCGTATTGGAGACATGCTACCATGTGTCAATAAAATTCTTTATAGTATCGCATCACAATATAACCATTACTTTTTGTAGAAGTTGTATGTATAAGATCACAAGTTCACATATATTAAGATTATTCCATTCGAATTAGCTATTGTAGGGGTACTTTCTCTAATATAAGTAAGACGAACAATTTCTATTGCGGATAAATAGTTTGTTGTTGAATATAAACAATAAATAATACATGATATTGTCTAAATGTATCAAATATTTCTCCGTTTCTCTAAAGAATTTCTAATTATTTTTGGCTTTCCGACACAGAGAACTCTGAAACTCCGATCTGCACCTATAGAATTTACCATGACCACCAAAACCAATACTAATAAGAAGAAACTAGTTCCCATACCAATATTTTGAACCTTGCTAAGTATAAAGTAGAATAATTGATTGATTACTTAGAGAGAGGGATTACATATATATACGGGGAGGCTAGACCTTCTCCTTATTCTCTATCCAATGTGGGACTAAAACCTACAATATATAACTCAATAACCGACACCCTCCCTCAAGCTGGAGTATAGATGTCGTTCATGTCCAGCTTGTTACAAAAAAACTGAACTCGAGGACCTAGAAAAGATTTCGTAAAGATATCGTCTATCTGATCGTCGATCCTCACATGGTGAAACTTTGCCATCCCCTTTTGATGCTCACTACGGACAAAGTGGATGCCGATCTCAATATGTTTTGTCATTTCACGAAATATATGATTTGTAGCGATATGAAAGCAGACTGGTTATCACATCACATAACTGCTACTTTAGATCATGCTTCGTATTCCAGATCCTGTAGAAGATGATATATATCTAACACCTCTGTTGTGCCGTGAGCAATAGCTCGATATTCCGCTTCTTAACTCGATTGTGAGACCATACTTTGCTTCTTGCTCTTCCATGACACCAAATTTTTATAAATAAATACCAAATAGCCAGATGTATACCTTCTATCCATAAGACTAGCACCCCAGTCGGCACCCGTAAAGCACTCAAGATTAGTATGTCCCTGATTCTCTATCCGAATTCTTTTTTTCTGGATTTTGGACTAGATAGCACAAGATTCTGAGAATTACTTGCTAATGTTGAACTTGTAGAGAAGCCATAAATCTATATCAACACTTACGACAAAATAAATGTCTGGACGAGTCATGACGGCCAAGTAGTTGAGTTTCTAACTACCCGACAACACTGATCAGGATTGGTCTTTAGTATTCCTTCACCAGGAAGTAACTTCACCCTTGAATCCATGGGTGAGGTTGCTCCCTTGGCTTGTATCATTCCGGCATCAGTTAGGATGTCCAGCATATGTTTTCTCTGAGACATTACAATGTGTCTCTTAAACCTTATGACTTCAATTCCCAAGAAGTAATTCAATGCTCCCATTTTTTTAGTTTGAAATTGCTCACCCAGAAACTGCTTCAGCCCTGCAATTTCGTGACTGTCATCCCCCGATATCACGATATTGTCAAAATAGACACTAAGTAGTATATCATTCAATTCTGATCTTTTGGATACCCAAGAAAAATACTTGATTGCCTTCGGATCCAATTTCGACAGAATCGGTCGAGTATCTCAAACATAATACAAACAGGCAAAAATTTTGAGAGCTAGAGGGAAAGGCTCGCATTTGGGATATAACCGATAAAAGAGAGTATTGCTATTGAAAACCGAATATGGCATGCGATTAATCAAATAACAAGCTGTAAGTACCACATCCGACCAAAATCTTCTGGGAGTACGTGCTTGAAACATAAGAGCACGCATTGTTTCAAAAAATATGACGATTCTTGTGTTCGACCATACTATTTTGTTGTTGTGTATAAGGGCAAAAAGTTTATTGGTGATGCCAAATATAGACAGATGAGAATTTAGCTCACAAGACAGATACTCATGACCATTGTCACCCCGTAAACATTTAGTAGAAACACCAAATTGTGTTTTAATTTCCGTATAAAAATTAAACCAAATATCAAATAACTCGAGGCAATTTTCATCAAGTAGATAAATGTGTCACGTGAGTAGTCATCAAAAAAGGAAACTATCATGCCCAGTCCTAAAATACGTAGGACTAGGTACGTAGACATGTTAGTCGTATAATAATATACATAAGCTGTAAATACAGTATAACCATAACAACTAATCTCATCCATAAAAGAAAGAAATAAGATATCATAAATCAACTTTGAATTGTCTTTTATACAAGTCGTTGGACGGAGACAAATCCATTACCAATTATTTGAAATGAGAGAAAACTATACGAGGAAATGGATTTATAAAAATAGCAAGGATGATCTAAGAGCAATCATCTTCGATGGAATAAAGAAGATCACGGCCTTGGCTAGAGCCCCTGCAAAATGTCATAAAAGCACACATCTGGAGAAATTACCAGGTAATCAGAGGGACATAGCAAGATACATAATATACATGACTACTATGACAGTAAATAACATGTATAAAGGGGATGACAGAAATATGGCACTCTACTTCTAAACAAACTACATGAAAATGTAACATCAAGGATAATGTTCAACACTTGGGCTAACAGATATAATGTAGTGTCCCGCTCCTAGCGGTTCACTATGTAAGGCTTGTGGCTTGGCTAACTCGATCGGAACCGAGTATTGGGGAAACTTACCGTCGACATCGAATCGATCACGGACAAGTGCATAAGAACCTTTCCAATTAATGGATCGGTTTCTCTTGAAATGCGTCCAAGAGTTTTCTCTGGATGTTTTGCTGCTGGTTTTGCTGCTTGGTTTTGATGGATGCTTTTCTGAATGATTTTCGATGATTTGATTCTTGCCCGTTTTCATCGATTTGCATAGCATTCATTCTTGAGAATTCTGAGAGAAGAGAACACAACGAGACGGATTATTAATCAATCTTTTGGTGCCAATGCAGACTGACGCGTGACGGAAGGCTAAGCGTGCAAGTGTTCCCCTCTCTCTCGACGATTCTCTAATTTGGTGAGTGTGGATCTCTGTGGTGGTATTGTCCCTCTCGCTATTCCTTCATGCCAACTAAATAATTGTCTTGCAACATCCGTTGATCGATATCAAGATGCTAATGCCACAAGCCAATACCACTAAGATGCTAGAGATAGAATATTGAAATGAATTGATTACACTGCAATGAACTGAACATTGAAATGATTGAATTGATGCCTAGAATGATGGTTATGAAATGCTAAGAATGATCATGTTGCCTATTACTTCAAATATTCTATGCACACTGTGTATATCGAGTCGGACACACATTCGCCTGACCATGGACAACTTGTATACAAGGATTGAGCAATAATTTCCTCGAACGGTACAGGGGCGCCTGTACCGATTCGGCCTAGGAGGAAATAATGAAGTGCTTTGGGGAACATGAGTAATGCGAGGCATCATAGAGGCTAGCTCCCTACTGTGCTGTCATCTCATTATCTTGAAGTCCCAAATGCAAATGAATGAATGAAAAGAGTCCATATGGTTTAACAACACCAGTGGTCACATCGTGGGAATATATGCTAATCAATGTCTTATGCAGGGGCGGTAAGTATATTATTATTATCCTGTATCTTATGCAGGAAAGCTGGATTCGGCTAATGGTAAACTAAACATGGTTTATTGAACTACCATGTCACTTGAATTGTGATTTACTCTAAATGTCGCCTGTCCCTTATAAGTTCATATCTTTAAAATGCTTGTCATTAATAAAATGTTGGTTTAGCTGAGTGGGCCAACGGGGCTCACCAGCGCATTGTTATAATGTGCTGACCCCTCCTCCACAGGTACTGGAGAAGGCTCGGGCGCACATCGCAATTAAAGCTTTCTGAACTGCTGTTTCCTTTCAAGTTGTTTTTCCTAAAGACGCACAAAGTATTGCGGAGATTTCAAAGATAGCTGCTTATATTTCAAAGTACTAAAGGGGCGTGATGTATGGAACGGGAAATTATTTTATGGCAGCCTATCAGTTGTACTTCTTTTCATGAATCAATGTAGCCGAAAAGGCATTTCAAATATTATCGAGAAAAGTTGTATTCTGACTACAATCATCAATAAAATGAATATTTTCTTCCTATTCCGCTTGCTTAATGTTTCTGCAACTGTGGCTTATTTTCAATGTGATGAATTGATATAAATGTGCATGTTCTAGCCTTGTACAAGTGCAACTCCAGACTTGTACGGCATCACGCCTTAGCGAGGACGATCGATTCGGCGTGAATCGAAGCAAAGCGAGCGATTCCCCGAATCGGGGCGTGACAAGTTGGTATCAGAGCACGGTTTCACTTCCTCGGATTTCAAAAATAATTATTTCAAAAAGGAAGTCTTGATGCAAATTTTCTCGATTGATGGTGTCGATAGCGCTGGCATGAAATAATGTTCCATACAATAAGCCCATAAATATTTATGAGTGCTAATGGAATTATTTCTTTGTTGTAGAATGACCAAGGGTGATAGCTCAAAGACGAATTCATCGTCTGACCCGATTGAAAAACTGATTAAGCAAATGGAGGCTCAGAGGAAGCAAAGCGAAGCTCAACATCGCGCGCTTCAGGAGCAGCTTCAGTATCAGTTTCAGGAGCAGCTGGATGCTCAACAAAAGCAAGTTGATAGTCTAACTCAGATTGTCATCAAGCTGTCGGCCGATTCTAATGTTTCTGCAAAGGCCGCAGCAACCGAGACCGTGGAGGTGCCGGCAGAGAAACCTGAGACGCCGACACGGAAGAGGACGAGCTTCAAGTTCTCTGAATTTAAAAGTTGCGACCCGCCTGAGTTTGATGGGAAAGAGGAGCCAGATGAGGTGATGGGCTTCTTGAACACACTAGAGGGCTATTTTCGAATGTTAGAGATTCAGGGCAGTAAGAGAGTGGAGTGTACTGCTGTACAACTTCGCCTCAAGGCCCAGGAATGGTGGATTTCGCAGAGACAGGCACTTTGCGGAAATAGTCAGGATATAAAGATGTCTTGGGAGGCCTTTAAGCAGGCTTTCATTACTCACTTCATTCCACCCGCTGTCCGACAACAAAAAGAGAATGAGTTCATTGCACTTCGACAAGGCAGTATGTCAGTGCATGACTATGAGACAGAGTTTTTGAAGAGAGTCGCATTCGCTGGGTACATGGTACCGAATGACGACGCCAAGCGAGGAAGATTTGTGCAAGGCTTGAATGAGGGCCTAGAGAAGGATGTGCTAAATCGAAAATGTACGTCTTACCGGGAGGCGTACGAGACAGCTCTCGAGATGGAGAGATTCATAAACCGGCTAGTCGTGAGACAATGAAGAGCAACCAAGGACTCAATAATCAGAAACGACCTTGGTCTGCTAGCAGGAATGACGCACCTAAGCGTCACAATACTGGAGACAATCGAGGGCCTCAACATACAGAACGTTGTAAATTTTGCAACCGTTGGAGACATCGATCCGAAGATTGTCGGGTGAAGTGTTTCAAATGCGGCGAGCAGGGCCACAAGGAAGCTGACTGCAGAAATAGAGGAGGGAATCAGTATCCTCCTCGTGGGCATAACAATAATCAGTATCGTGGGCATAACAACAACCACAACCGGGGACAATATAACAACCAGCATCGTGGCGGAGCGCCACCAGTCTTACCGGCTCCAACTGGGAATGCACCGAATCAACAAGGTGGGCAAGCAAGGGTTTATGCCTTGACTCAGGCAGAGGCCCAGACCGCGGAGAATGTTATAACAGGTACGTTGCTATATAAAGGCACACCTGCAAGAGTACTTTTTGATTCTGGCGCTACTCATTGCTTTATCTCTTCTGATTTTGCAACGGAAAATAAATTTTGTATGACTCAACTAAAGTCAGCTTTGTGTGTTAGCACTCCTTCGGGAGTAGATATGCCTGCAACTTTGATTTGCAGGGACGGCTACATTAAAATTGGAGGCAAGACTTTATCTCTGGATGCAATTGTACTCGACATCAAAGAGTACGATATCATCTTGGGAATGGACTGGCTCAGCGTCTGTCATGCAACGATTGACTGTGCGGATAAGAGAGTTGTGTTTCGCCTAACCGGAGAAACAGAGTTCTCTTACTCGTGCGGCTCGGCGTTCCAAGGACCTATGGTAATATCGGCAGTTACAGCAAGGCACATGTTGTACTCTGGGTGTGAAGGGTTCCTTGTTTCTGTTTTTGATACTCAAATGAAGGGTGTGGATTCGAATCAGACCGAAATTGTGGCAGAGTTCCCCGATGTGTTTCCGGACGAGATACCTGGGATGCCGCCGGATAGAGAAATTGAATTCACAATTGACACATTTCCGGATACTCGTCCGATATCTAAAGCGCCGTACAGGATGGCTCCGGCAGAATTGAAGGAATTAAAGGTACAGCTACAAGAATTATTAGACCGGGGATACATTCGTCCAAGTGTATCTCCATGGGGAGCTCCAGTACTGTTTGTAAAGAAGAAGGATGGAACGATGCGGCTATGCATCGATTACAGAGAACTGAATAAGGCAACCATCCGTAACAAGTATCCTTTGCCAAGGATAGATGATCTATTCGATCAGCTACAAGGGGCGACCGTGTTTTCAAAAATCGATCTTCGTTCAGGATACCATCAGTTGAAGATCAGACCCGAAGATGTTCCTAAGTCAGCATTCCGTATGAGATACGGACACTATGAGTTTTTGGTCATGCCATTCGGCTTGACTAATGCTCCAGCAGCCTTCATGGATTTAATGAATAGAGTGTTTCGACCGTTCTTAGACAAGTTTGTTGTTGTGTTCATCGATGACATCTTGATCTACTCAAAGGATAGAGAGACACATGTCGAGCACTTGAGAGAAGTACTTCAGACGCTGCGGGACAACCAGCTCTATGCAAAACTAAGCAAGTGCGAATTTTGGATGAACAGCGTGTCGTTCCTAGGACATGTTGTTTCGGCGGAAGGTGTTGCCGTCGACCCAAAGAAGATTGAGGCAGTGGTGGACTGGAAGCAGCCTGCATCAGCTAGTGAAATACGGAGTTTCCTTGGTTTAGCCGGGTACTATCGTAGATTTATGAAGGACTTCTCGAGAATCGCCTCGCCTTTGACTCGCCTGACTCAGAAGGGAGTCGTATTTAAGTGGACGAACGACTGTGAGAGTAGCTTCCAAGAACTCAAGCAGCGGCTCGTCACGGCCCCAATTTTAGCACTTCCGGAAGGCTCTGAGGGATTTCAGATCTACAGTGACGCGTCGGGACTTGGTTTGGGATGTGTTCTTATGCAACATGGGAAGACCATATCTTATGCTTCGAGACAACTCAAACAGCATGAGAAGAATTACCCAACACATGATTTGGAACTGGCGGCGATTGTGTTCGCGTTGAAATTGTGGCGACACTATCTCTATGGTGTGTCCTGCGAGATCTTCACGGATCACAAAAGCCTGAAATATATATTCACACAAAAGGAATTGAATTTGAGGCAGCGGCGCTGGTTAGAATTGATCAAGGACTATGACTTGACAATCTCTTACACGCCGGGTAAAGGGAACGTGGTAGCTGATGCCTTGAGTCGGAAATTTGTGGGATCACTAGCAATAGCAAAAGAGGTACTACGGGATCTTAAAGAGATGGGCATCGAGTTCAGGATCCGTCCGCAGAATGTGCAGTTGGCTCAGTTACAACTTGAGCCGAGTCTCCCGGAAAGGATTAAGTTTGCTCAGAAGGATGACCCGTTTCTGCAGAAGATACGCGAGTTGATTCTAGCAGGAAAGGCGTCGGACTTTACCGTTGAAGATGACACTATTCGTGTCAAGGGAAGATTGTGCGTCCCTAAGGACGAGAATATCAGGAAGGAAATACTGACCGAGGCTCATTTCGCGAAGTATTCCTTGCATCCGGGAGGCACGAAAATGTATAAGGATCTACGCTCAACCTTTTGGTGGCATGGTATGAAGAAGGATGTGGCGCTATTCGTGTCACAGTGCATGGATTGTCAGCGTGTAAAGGCCGAACATCAACGGTCAGGCGGAGAACTACAAAATTTGGCTATTCCACTGTGGAAGTGGGATAATATCTGTATGGATTTTATAGTTGGCTTGCCAAGAACTCAGAAGGGAAATGATGCGATTTGGGTTATCGTGGATAGATTAACCAAGTCGGCACATTTCATTCCAATAAAAGTTACATGGGGAGTAGAACGGTTGGCTCAGATCTACATTAATGAAATTGTCAGATTGCATGGAGTGCCAGCTTCTATAGTGTCGGATAGAGATGGAAGATTCTTGTCGCGATTTTGGATAAGTCTACACTCGGCAATGGGCACAAAGTTGAACTTCGGTACGGCTTACCATCCGCAGACTGATGGTCAGACAGAGAGAGTAAATCAGATCCTTGAGGATATGTTGAGATTGTGCGTGCTCGACTCGAAGACAAGTTGGGACGCGCATCTCGCACTAGCAGAATTTGCCTATAACAACAGTTATCAGGCAAGTATCCAAATGGCCCCGTACGAAGCCTTATATGGACGGAAATGTCGATCACCGATATGCTGGGATGAAGTCGGTGAACGGCAAGTGCTCGGACCAGAACTTGTGGAACAGGCCGTCGAGAGGATTCGCTTAATTCGAGAAAGACTTAGAGTTGCTCAAAGTCGACAAAAGAGTTATGCGGATGTTCATCGACGACCTTTGGAATTCACAGCAGGCGATCATGTCTTCTTGAAGGTCACACCCATGCGAGGTGTGATGCGGTTTGGGATGAAAGGAAAGTTAAGCCCGAGATTCGTCGGACCATTCGAGATTTTGGAGAAGGTAGCCTCAGTGGCTTATCGACTTGCACTACCTCCGGCTCTGGCTGATGTGCACGATATCTTTCATGTATCTCAACTTCGGAAGTACGTGCATGATCCAAGTCACGTAGTGAATTTCGACCAGCTGCAGCTGAGCGCTGACCTATCCTACACTGAAGAGCCTGTCCAGATTTTGGACAGGAAAGAGAAAGTTTTGCGGAATCGGGCAGTGTCTCTAGTCAACGTGCTGTGGCGGAACCATGCTGTCGAGGAGTCGACATGGAAATTAGAGGAAGAGATGCGAGTGAAGTACCCCTCGCTGTTTGATAATTTTGAGGTAGGACCTTTGCTTTAAGTTTCGAGGACGAAACTTTTTCTTAGTGGTATATTATGTAGTGTCCCGCTCCTAGCGGTTCACTATGTAAGGCTTGTGGCTTGGCTAACTCGGTCGGAACCGAGTATTGGGGAAACTTACCGTCGGCATCGAATCGATCACGGACAAGTGCATAAGAACCTTTCCAATTAATGGATCGGTTTCTCTTGAAATGCGTCCAAGAGTTTTCTCTGGATGTTTTGCTGCTGGTTTTGCTGCTTGGTTTTGATGGATGCTTTTCTGAATGATTTTCGATGATTTGATTCTTGCCCGTTTTCATCGATTTGCATAGCATTCATTCTTGAGAATTCTGAGAGAAGAGAACACAACGAGACGGATTATTAATCAATCTTTTGGTGCCAATGCAGACTGACGCGTGACGGAAGGCTAAGCGTGCAAGTGTTCCCCTCTCTCTCGACGATTCTCTAATTTGGTGAGTGTGGATCTCTGTGGTGGTATTGTCCCTCTCGCTATTCCTTCATGCCAACTAAATAATTGTCTTGCAACATCCGTTGATCGATATCAAGATGCTAATGCCACAAGTCAATACCACTAAGATGCTAGAGATAGAATATTGAAATGAATTGATTACACTGCAATGAACTGAACATTGAAATGATTGAATTGATGCCTAGAATGATGGTTATGAAATGCTAAGAATGATTATGTTGCCTATTACTTCAAATATTCTATGCACACTGTGTATATCGAGTCGGACACACATTCGCCTGACCATGGACAACTTGTATACAAGGATTGAGCAATAATTTCCTCGAACGGTACAGGGGCGCCTGTACCGATTCGACCTAGGAGGAAATAATGAAGTGCTTTGGAGAACATGAGTAATGCGAGGCATCATAGAGGCTAGCTCCCTACTGTGCTGTCATCTCATTATCTTGAAGTCCCAAATGCAAATGAATGAATGAAAAGAGTCCATATGGTTTAACAACACCAGTGGTCACATCGTGGGAATGTATGCTAATCAATGTCTTATGCAGGGGCGGTAAGTATATTATTATTATCCTGTATCTTATGCAGGAAAGCTGGATTCGGCTAATGGTAAACTAAACATGGTTTATTGAACTACCATGTCACTTGAATTGTGATTTACTCTAAATGTCGCTGTCCCTTATAAGTTCATATCTTTAAAATGCTTGTCATTAATAAAATGTTGGTTTAGCTGAGTGGACCAACGGGGCTCACCAGCGCATTGTTATAATGTGCTGACCCCTCCTCCACAGGTACTGGAGAAGGCTCGGGCGCACATCGCAATTAAAGCTTTCTGAACTGCTGTTTCCTTTCAAGTTGTTTTTTCTAAAGACGCACAAAGTATTGCGGAGATTTCAAAGATAGCTGCTTATATTTCAAAGTACTAAAGGGGCGTGATGTATGGAACGGGAAATTATTTCATGGCAGCCTATCAGTTGTACTTCTTTTCATGAATCAATGTAGCCGAAAAGGCATTTCAAATATTATCGAGAAAAGTTGTATTCTGACTACAATCATCAATAAAATGAATATTTTCTTCCTATTCCGCTTGCTTAATGTTTCTGCAACTGTGGCTTATTTTCAAATGTGATGAATTGATATAAATATGCATGTTCTAGCCTTGTACAAGTGCAACTCCAGACTTGTACGGCATCACGCCTTAGCGAGGACGATCGATTCGGCATGAATCGAAGTAAAGCGAGCGATTCCCCGAATCGGGGCATGACATATAATACCATCAAACCGCAACTCATCCGAACTAACGGTCAACAGAATAAACACAATCTCATCTCCTCCGAGAATAACGACCAACAGAATCATCAACACAACCAAAACTCATCCGAACTATCCGCCAACAGAATACTATCATATAGCCCGCATGCCTAGTAACTGTCATCTCCGTCTCAATGAAATATACGGGTGATCAGTCAAGTCGACTCAAGAAAAATGCAAGTAATGGGTCAATACATACCAAATGAACGTGGCACAAGACTAAGCAACACTATCATAATCTATACATGGAATAGCAGTGATATATAGGATAAAGAAAATAACGTACGTGCACGTAAATAAAAAAATAGCAATGGCATGACATGAGAAGAAGTAACCAAGTATGACTAAAAAGAACAATAATAGAAAAATGCATGAAAATACTATACAGTGGGCAAGGTATACTTGTATGAGGTTGTGTGCAAAACGACAATATCCAGTAGCTCGAATCGTTAGATCAGTAAAGTAATAAAAGGTCAAAACCCGCAAACGCCCTCCAATTTGATTATTCCTATTCTAAAGGAGACTACACTATTATCATTGAATCAGAACGAATTTCCCTGCGACAGTATCAACTCCAATTGATACTCTCCCTCAATCCAAACATAGTTCAAAAATTGATACTACAAAAATCCAAGGTATACAACTAACTCTGATTACAACTCTATCAATAGTTGATGCATCTAACAATCATGCACCAAAGACCTTACATAGGAAAATTAGATTCTACCTGTGGTGTCAAGCTGGTTGTTCGATTGATACGAACAATCCACCCTCAACTCGCTAATCCCCAGTAATTGAAATCTAATCAAGAGAATTATAAATGGGATGAATTAAACAAGTGATTTCAAGAGCTGGAAAATTAAGAGCCGATCCTTGATCTGAAGAAAATGAAGATCACTTACCAATCGATCAAATCGAGGAATTAGAATTGATTCACAGAGTCGATCTCAAATTGAAATCCTTCTTGATGACCTTCAGTCTCATCATACGAGATGGAGATCAGATTTTAAAAAAACGAATTCAAAATCAGGACTACTCAGTCAGAAACAACTCTCACCTTCACTAGATGTTCAAAGCGACCAACCATCAAACAGGTCAAAAGCTCAAGAAATTCGAGATGAACTCCACTGTTCTCGATCTACAATCCACACAGACCAATTCAAAAACGAAAGGAGAGACAAGATCGATTAAAATCGAATGGTGCAATACTCGCCAGATCTTGGATTGATGTTGTGATGATTCGCCAAGGAGAGTCGATCCGCTCGTGCAGCTGTTAGAAGGAAATACGTCGACGCCGTGGTCGAATTGCTAGACTGTGTTGCTCTTCATCAGGTTGCTGCATTCTGCCATGGCTGATCTCGAACAGAGATGGTGGAGAAGAAGAACAAGGTTGTAAGGAATGGAAATCAATTGATGGTGAAAAGGAAAGAGGAAGGAGTAGGTGTGCTTATATAGGCTGTTAGGAGCGTGAGAATTAGGCTATCATTGGCGGGAAATCAATTGTACTCCTCTGACAATTCAGTTAGAGAAGGAGGAAGAGAGTTGCTAGAGAATTTGAAATTTGGTTACAGCAACTGTCTTCTCCTTAAATGAAACATAAACTCAAAAGTTTAAAGAGATCAAATGGTGGGCTGGGCTGAGAAGCCCAAACAAAAAAGTTTAAAAGTGAATTTTATTCTCATTCATTCTGTGTTCCTTCTACAAGTTTTTGGCTCTATTTATAGCCATGCACTCAACCAAAAGATAACACAAAATAATTGTAAAGAAGATATAACTTCTTATCTAAACTAACCTCCAAACAGATAAAAGAATCTAAACTAGTATCATCCAAACTAACCTCCCAAACAAACAAACAAACAAAGATAAAGATAAATGAAATCCCAACTTCTCAACAAAATATATTTTTTTAGATATTTTCAAGCTAGCTAGTCCAAGACTCGGGCTCGTCTTTGTCTCCTTTCACGTCTTGGTCGAATCTGGTCCCCATCACCTGTGATCATAAATATTTCCAAGCTCATTACGAATCTAGAAAAAAAAATGCAATAATTGCATATCAATAAGGTATTATCAGTTATTAGGCTAAATAGATTTAGCTCAAACAATAGAAGTATGAACTTATTCACAGAAAGAAATGGAAGGAAAAAAGGGTTATTGAAGGTTAACATATTCATGTGACGCTCGACTGAATTAATGTGTACAAACAAACGCTAAACATGTAGACCAACTTAATTTTGAAAATATAATAACAATGTACTACATCATGAGAATTGAGATTTTATTGAATAAACAGAAGTAGAAAGGAAATGAGTATCTGTGTGCACCAAACCATAGAGAAAATACACATTTTTGTCTTCTGAGCAATGTCTGAGGTTAATGAAATATGCATGCTCCAGGGAACCACACTAATGAAATCTCATCAAATGGCCAAGGAAGATGATCATAAAACAACAAATTGAATGATTATATATATAGCCATTATGTCCCCCTGTACCCTGTCTTAATATTGATAGGCTTACAAGTCCAACAACAACAAAACATTTACCCCAAATTTTTGGACTCGGCTACTTAAATTATTTGCATCCAATTAACTCTGTCAAGGGCATGACTCTACGTAACAATAGAAAAAAAAAACACAAGCATAGTTCTGGTTAGGGGTAAACCATCGATTCGGTTTATTCAGTTTGTTTAGTTGAGTTATTTCTAATGTTTAATTGATCGGATCCAAAATTAGAATCATGGTTAAATTATATTAAAAATTATATTTTTTTAATACACACATTTATTATATTTCAAAATTGTGTCTAAAATTAGACTAGTTATTAAATTATTAAAGTTGAGTTTCAAAACACATGCATATCATTTTTGTTTTTAATTTACAGATTTTTAATCACAAATATACATATAATTGAAGGTATTTATATAATTGTATAAATTTTATTCGGTTTTCGATTTTTGACGAAATCTGACATCGAAACCGAAATTGAATAATATTAGTATTTTCAAAATCGAACCAAATATTTTCAAATGGAACGAATTTCAGTTCAGATCGATTTTCGATCCAAAAGCGAATAATGCCCACCCACCTCTAGTTGTAGTAATTCCATTACTAGTGGGCTTCCTCTAAAGCAGCTTTTAGATCTTCCAACACTAACTACGAGGAGAAATTATTAGATGGTCACGACTCACCACGTGGCCAGGGTGAATGGTGAGCCCGACCAATAATTAAATGACACTAGTAGATATAGTGGATGCTTTGTTTTGTGGCGTTAGGATTTGTTTTCAAAATAAATGAGTTGAGAAGAAACAGAACAGATCCAATCTGTTGAGAAAATTTGTCCACATTAAAGCCCAAAGTACAATCAAAACTAGCTCTGTCGTGAGCCGATCCTGGACACGTTACTGAGATTTTTTTTAACAGTCAACGTTACTTTTTGCTAGAAGATATAGTGGATGCTTTGTTTTGTGGCGTTAGGATTCGTATTTTTTCAAAATAAATCAGTTTTGAAGAAACAGAATAGATCTCATATGTTGAGAAAATTTGTCCACAATAAAGCCCAAAGTACAATCAAAACTAGCTCTGGAGGGTTTTTAACAGTGCACATTACTATTTACTAGTAGATATAGTGGATGCTTTGTTTTTGTGGCATTAGGATTTGTATTTTTTTTTTAAATAAATCAGTTGAGAAAAAACAAAATAAATTTCATCTGTTGAGAAAATTTGTCCACAATAAATTTCATCTGTGGAGAAAATTTGTCTACAATAAAGCCCAAAGTACGATCAAAACTAGCTCTGTCCTGAGTCGGTCCTGGGCACGTTATTAAGGTTTTTTTTTTTTTTTTTTCTTTACTAGTAGATGTAGTGGATGCTTTGTTTTTGTGGTGTTAGAATTTGTATTTTTTCAAAATAATTCAGTTGAGAAGGAAGAAACAGAATAGATCCCATTGTTGAGAAAATTTGTTCACATGATAGAACAAAATCATAACGGTTTAAACCTTAACTACCTCCCTCCAAAAAGCCATCCATCACACAAATTTGGCGTCTCTCTCAATTCATTTTTCTTTTTTCATTTCAAAAACTGATGGCGGCTGGAGGAGGAGGAGGAGTGCTCGATCCTTCCATGTACCACTGCAGCGAAGTGCACCTGGCGGTCCTGAAGAAGCAGCACTCCCAGCTCGAAGCGATCCTCGCCGGCCTCCAGCCCGTCGCGGACCCCTCCTCCATCCGCACCGTGGCCGAGGCCCGGGCCGACATCGACGTCGCCGACGCCAGGTCCTCGGTCGTCGACTACCGCGACGCCCGCACGGGGCGCGAGACCCCCCTCCACCTGGCCGTGCGCGTCGCGGACCCGGCCTCCGTGCTGCTGCTCATGGAGGCCGGCGCGGACTGGACCCTCCAGAACGACCGCGGCTGGAACGCCCTCGACGAGGCCGTCCGCCTCGGCCACGAGGACATCGCCAGGGCCATCCTCCGCCACTCCAAGCGCATACAGCTCGAGAAGTGGTGCCGGAGGAGGCCCGTCGTCGTCCGGAGCCTGAAGCTCATAAGGGACTTCTACGCCGAGGTCACGTTCCACTTCGAGAGCTCCCTGCTCCCCTTCGTGTCGAGGATGCTGCCCTCCGACACGGTCAGGGTCCTGAAGCGCGGCTCCAACGTCAGGGTCGACACCACGCTGGCCGGGTTCGAGGTCTTCAAGAGCAGGCGGTCCGAGCGCACCATCCTCTTCCTCGGGGAGTCCTGCGGCTCGCTCTGGGTGCTCTCGCACAGGGACAGGCTCGCCAAGGCCTTCGACGGCAAGCGGGACCCTCCGACGGACGGGGAGGTCGAGGAGGAGGTCTCGCGGACGATGAAGAAGCACCTCATCCGGCCGGGGCTCGACGTCACCGAGTCCAGGGTGGAGCCGGCTAGGAAAGGAGGGAAGACCGAGATGGTCGGCCCGTGGAGCGCCAAGGCGTACCGCATGAAGGACGCCGTGCTCAGCCTCAAGTCCCAACGGGCCCTCGGGGCCGCGGCCGCCTCCTCCTCCTCCGACGGCACCCCGTACGACATATGGAGCAACGCCGAGGAGCTGAGGGAACACTTGACCGAAGAAGAACTGAGGAAGCTCGACTCGACCCTCGCGATGATAGAATCTCCCCAGACGATGGACGACAACTCTTCCGTCGTCGAGTCTGCAGGAGACGCCGAGAGCACCTACAACAACAACGCAGCAGAAGAAGAAGAAGAACAAGAAGGGAAGAATAAGAAGAAGAAGAAGGGGCTGTTCAAGAACCTGAAGAAGAAGTGCGGCAAGCTGACTCAGGATGCACAGAAGAAGATTGCGCCCCTGGACATAAAGGGAAAGTTTGCGGCGAGAAGGGCTGCCACGGCGGCGGCAGCGGCGGCGGCAGCGGCAGCGGGTTCGGACGACGGTGGTCAGGATGATCAGGAGGTCGAGTACAAGATTAAGTTCAAGCCTGAGCTGTGGCTATCTGATGACTTCCCCTTGGAGGTCAAAGAGTTTCTTCCGCTGCTTGATGTTCTAGGACAGAAGAGCAAGATGATACTACGCTTAAGGGAGGTACTTACTACCAGGATTCCAGATGGGACTTTTCCAGTCAAGGTACCAAACAACATTTTTAAGGCTGCACTACGTGTCCGTGTCCGTGTCCGTGTCCGTGTCCTTTTATCATAGGGTGTCGCCTGACGCAACACTAAGACTTAGGATAATTTCTGCGTTAGAACAAATTTTAAAGGAAAATGTCCATAATTAATGTAAGAATAAAAAATTTAAACTGAATTTTGAAAGTCCAGAAAAATACAAGATCTTCTTAGCTAACAAACACTTTATTTTTGACCTAGAAAGTTTAATTTTCAACTAAATACCTTGAATTCAGTTTTTCAAGTTCTATCCTAAACTATGAAATTTACAACTTGCTATCTTCACCTATTGTAATTATCAAGAAAATATCTTGCTCTTTTCCCATTTAGCACATTGCTACCCCTATATTCCGTTAACAATGGTATCATTCATATTTTCATAGGTATTTTGTTACTATTTGTAATAGTTCAGGGTAGCACGTTGTCATTTGATAGTTTATGATAGCAAATTTCAAAACTGTGAATGTGCAGGATATTTAGATGCAAATTAGCCACACAAAAAAGAAAAACTAAACTAAACTAAACTAAACTAAACTAAACCCTAATATGCAACATGGACATGCTAATGGATTTTTAAGTATCCCAGTGTATTTATCATATCAAACATTGATGCATCTCGCAATACATGTAAAGAACTATTTTCATACTATATTTCATATATGGTAGCTAACAGTTTTTTATGTTTTGCATTTTGTTGCCAAATCCTGTAGACATTGGGTATTTAGATCTCTATGAGTTCTTATAATGGAGAGTGCTATGACAACTAGAAATGAGTTTAAGTCTCAGAAATAAAGTTACTAAAAACATTTATTGTATACTGTTTTATATTATACTGCACAATATTAAGAAGTAACTGGAGCTATTTTCTTATCATAATTTTAATTATGTTAATTTTTCATAGATGTTTCATGCATCTCATTTGACATAATATTAACTGCAGATGTCATTTCCAATTATGAGGACTATCAAAGTTATCGTAACATTAACAAAGTTGGAAGAGTTGAAGCCTTCTGTGGAGTTCTTCACACCTCCTTCAAGTCCTGAAAAGGAGGCACCAGGAGCAGAAACATTAAGTTCCTTGTTGGTCACAAAGGAGGAACCATATTTTTATGACCCCTCAGTGATGTCAGTATATGATACTAAGGATCCATTTAGGATCCCACCTGATTACAGGAGAACATAACAACAATTTTCTGGTTATATCGTCTTTTATGACCAGGTAATCATTTTCTTCTGGTCAGTGTTTTTGTAGTTGTTTAGACTATTTAAACAACATTTGATTTCTCAGTTTGGCCTAACATGTGAGAGTGAACTCTTTTTATTTCCCATGACAAACCAAATGTTTTCCCAAAACTTTTCGAGTATTAGCTATATTCTGAAATTATGTAATCATTGTAAATGTAAGACATAAAATTGGGTGAGAATGGTCATTTCCCTGAAACAAAAACGAAAAGCGAGAAGTTATTCTCTCCTCAGAAACAGGTGTACATTATGCAATGCAAGCACTACAAGAAAAAACAGGATTTACCCATTTAGAATATCTATGACCTTATAATCTATCTAAGGCAATATTGTCAAAATTGTTTGCCATAAAAATATGTATCCTTAAAAGGTTTTTACGGTCAAAATTTTAACTTTTTACTGCTAATTTTCTTATCCGGCGATAAAGATGTTCTGTTAGATTTTAGAAACTTTTGTCAGATATGATCCAGTGATCAAGATATATGTTTTCAGCATTTTAAGTTTTTTAAATTTTGAAATAAAGTATGTGTTTCTGTGAGTAAAGATCCATATCATCTAATATTACTCAACATTAATAAATTTTATTTTGCTGGAAAATATAAGTATACATTATGTGTCTAAAGATATCTAACATTAAAGGATATATTTTCTTATGTACTTCTATGGCCAAATAAATTCACTTAAAAAAACTGTTCACAACAATAAAGATCTAATATACAAAATCTGTTGGGAACGAAGCGCGGAAACCATTCCCCCAAACCAGAAAGTCCTGCGAGAGAACCGAGCAAAAGCACACAAACCAAAAACGCCAAACACAATCGCAGACACAAAGATTTTTGACGTGGAAAACCCTTGCGGGAAAAACCATGGGACGATCGGAGTCCAACCCTGAAGAACCTCCACTAATGGAATAAAGAGAATACACCCTCTACAAGCTCCTCCCGATCCAACACGGATCACCACAACTCACTTGAAAGAAGAAAAATTTTGATTGTAAAGCACTCTCTCTCTCAAAGATCTCTCCTTCACAATAGTCCTTAATCCCCTCTCTCTCTCAAAGATTGTAAAGCACTCTTGTTTTGAGATGAGTTTTCAACTAGCATGCATCACCCTTTTATAAGCCCTTGGTAATCCATACATGGAAGGCTAATATATATGGAAACTTCCAATATGCATCAATCATATATTTAATGAAAATCCAATCATAATTGGCTTGCCATAATTGGAAGCCCAATTATATGGAAAGCTACTATATGAAGGGTCTATTCATAAATATATGATCAAAGTAAATATGGAAATCACATCATATATTTCCTTAACATATATGTTCCAAAATAGGATCCATGCACTCCCCGAGCTTCTCCGACACACGGATGGCGCTCGTCGCTCTCCGGGATATTCTCCACATAGGTTGGGAACCCCACCCACTCCAACAAATCTTTCCCTTCACAACTAGGTGGAGGAACTCGTCATCCCGACGATCCGCCTGCAGTACTCAAACTTCCCCCTTGGTAGAACCTTCGTGAGCATGTCCGCTCCATTGTCATCAATATGGACCTTCTCAAGCATCGTATCCTTCTTCTCAACCACATCTCGTATCCAATGATACCGAGTCTCAATGTGCTTGGACCGACTATGAAATGTCTGGTTCTTCACAAGGTGAATGGCACTCTGGCTATCGCAAAGCAAAGTATACTGCTCTTGCTTCAGCCCCATTTTCTGCAACAGCTTTTTCATCCACAGCAACTCCTTGCAAGCCTCCGTCGCCGCAATGTACTCTGCCTCTGTCGTCGACAAGGCAACACACTTCTGCAACCGCGACTGCCACGATACCGCTCCCCCAGCAAACATCATCACATAGCCCGAAGTCGATCGCCTCGTGTCTACATCTCCAGCCATATCAGCTTCGGTATACCCAACCAGCTTCGGCTCGTCACCACCAAAAGAAAGTCTCCAATCAGCAGTGCCCTGAAGGTATCGTAGAATCCACTTGATCGCACTCCAATGTACCCTTCCAGGATTTGAAAGGTACCTGCTAATTGTGCCAACTGCATGAGCGATGTCTGGCCTCGTACACACCATAGCATACATAAGGCTTCCCACAACTGAGGCATATGGAACCCGCTCTATATCTTCTTTTTCGTCCTCGGTAGATGGATACTGCTCCTCAGTGAACTTAAAGTGAGCCGCAAGAGGGCAACTCACTTTCTTCGATCCGTCCATCCTAAAACGCTGAAGTACCCGGTGAATGTACTTCTTTTGGGACAAGTGTAGCAGCTTGGACTCTCTCTCTCGGCTGATCTCCATCCCAAGAATAGTCTTTGCTGCACCCAAATCCTTCATAGAGAAGGTCACGACCAGTTGGCGCTTCAACTCCGCTATCCTAGTGGCATTCCGACCCACTAATAGCATGTCATCAACATAGAGCAATAAAATGATAAAATCGTCCTCGGCAAAGTACCTCACAAATACGCAATGGTCCGACGTCGTCCGTGCATAACCATGCTCCCCCATAAACGACTCGAACTTCCTGTACCACTACCTCGGAGCCTGCTTCAGACCATACAAGCTCTTTCTCAACCGGCAGACCAAATGTGACTTGCCCTTCTCACAGAATTCCTCTGGCTGCTCCATGTATAACTCCTCCTCAAGATCACCGTGGAGGAATGTCGTCTTCACGTCCATCTGCTCGACCTCCAAGTCAAAACTGGCTGCCAATGCTAGCACCACCCGAATAGACGACTGCTTGACAACTGGCGAAAAGATCTCATCATAATCCACGTCTTTCCGCTGATTGTAGCCTTTAACTACTAGCCTCAATTTGTATCGAGGGCGAGTAGCATCATCCGTCTGTTTCACTCTAAATATCCATCGATTCTTCAAAGCCTTCTTTTCCTTTGGCAACCGCATCAGCTCATAAGTGGAATTGGCGTGTAAGGAACTCATCTCCTCCTGCATAGCCTGCATCCACTCCTGCCTGTGTTCGTCTTCTATAGTCTCTGCAAAGCTTTTGGGCTCTCTCCCGTCAGTCAGTAGCACATACTCACCCGGTGAGTATCTCGTAGATGGTCGACGATCTCTGTCGCTTCTTCTCAGTAGAGCCACTGGTGCTGGCTGTATACCAACAGTCTCATCCCCTTCAGGAACTGCCTCTCCGGCATGCTCATCCTCCTGAGGGACACCCTGACCACCATCAGCAGGCCACTGGCTCCCCCATAACTGGATCCTCTGCGATATCCTCTGAAAACTGCTCGAAGCGAAATGACTCTAACTCAGGCAATTTCTCAGCCTTAGAAGGCGTCTCGGAATCCTGAGTGTTGGTCATGGTCTGATCCTCGACGAATACCACGTCCCTGCTTCTGTAGAGCTTTCTTTCCACTGGGTCGTAGAGTCTATAGCCAAACTCATCCCGACCGTAGCCAACAAAGATGCATCGCCTTGTCTTCGGCTCAAGTTTGGACCTCTCGTCCTTCGGTACATGCATGAAGGCCTTACAACCAAACACTCGCAGGTGATTGTATGACGGCTCTTTGTCGTACCATACTTTGTCATGCACATCACCCTACAAAGGAGCACTAGGAGATAAATTAATAACATAAGCAGCTGTGAGAAGAGCCTCACCCCAATAAGTACCTAGCAAATTTGCTTCTGACAGCAAACACCGTACCCTCTCCATTAGTGTCATGTTCATGCGCTCAGCTACACCATTAAACTGAGGTGTCTTGGGCGGAGTCTTCTGGTGTCGTATTCCTTGCTCTCTGTAATACGCATTAAAGGGACCAATGTATTCGCCGTCGTTGTCGGACCGAATACACAATAACTTCTTCCCCGTCTCTCTTTCAACAGAGGCCTGAAACTCTTTGAAAGTGAGCAGCACCTGATCCTTGGTTTTTAAGGCATAGACCCAAACCTTCCTGGAACAGTCAGCAATAAAATTTACAAAGTAAGAAGCACCACCAATAGATTTTACCTTCATAGGACCGCAGACATCCGAGTGAATCAACTCGAACAACGCCGGCTTCCTTGAAATTGGGTGACTTTGGAAAGACACCCTATTTTGCTTTCCAGCTAAGCAATGCGTGCATTTCTCAAACTTTGTAGAATTGAGCCCTGGAATCACCTTCATGTTCACCAAGTAGCTCATCCCCTTCTCGCTGATATGGCCGAGCCGCCTGTATCACAACTCGGTAGACGTATCACTAACTGCGTTCACCTCATGTGCCCCCTGTGTGCTCCCCTCCATATAGTAGAGACCGGACTTCTTACTTCCTCTGGCAATCACCATCGAACCTCTAAAAATCTTCCACTGACTATTCCCGAAGAGACTGAATAATCCCTCGTCATCCAACCTTCCAACCGACACCAGGTTGAAACGGATATCAGGGACATGACGAACATCTTTGAGAACAAGAACTGCACCCGTCTTCGTCCTCAAATATACATCTCCAATGGCAACCGCCTTCGACACATCTCTATTGCCCATCTTCAACACTCCACAGTCGCCTGTCGTGTAAGTGGCAAATAATGCCCTGTTATGAGATACGTGCGCTGAAGCCCCTGAGTCCACCAGCCAAGAATTGTCATCGCAAGCGAGGTTTGTGATAACCTCATCACCTACGACGATCACTTCGCCTCCATGTATCGAGGTCGTCGCTGTAGTGTTCTCATCTTGCTTCCTCTTGTCGTCATTCTTCTCTCTCTTCCAAGCGAAACAGTTCCGCTTGATGTGGCCCTTCTTGCCACAATAGTAACACTCCGAGTTCTCGTACCAACCCTTGGACTTCCCTCTGCTCTTATCTCTGCCACCACCTGGACCCCTGCTTTTGCCCCTTTCGTGGCTCTCTAAAACTAGTGCCTTTGAGTGATGGGATATGGATGAAGTACCCTGAGAACGTCTCCATATCTCTTCATTCAGTACCCCGCTCTTGGCAAACTCCAAACTGACCACGCCTTCCGGAGCAGAAGCGATCATAGATACTCGTACGGTCTCCTACGAGTTTGGCAATATACATAGCAACCAAAGTGCTTGAACCTCGTCGTCGAACTTGACTCCTATCGAGGATAGCTGGTCCACCATGCCCTGGAACTCACTCAAGTGATCCGTAATGGATGCACCATCTTTGTACCGCAGACCCATCATCATCCGGATCAGGAACAGTTTGTTTACCCCGGTCTTTTTTGCGTACAAAGATTCCAGCTTCTTCCACAACATTTTTGCATGCTCAATATTGGCAACGTTGTTGTACACGTTCTCGTCAACGAACTGCCGTATGTACCCACACACCTGTATATGCTCGAAGTTCCAGTCCTCATCGGATTTGTCACTGGGCTTCTTGGATGCAAATACTGGAAGATACAGCTTCTTGACGAACAGCAAATCCTTCATCTTGCTTTGCCAATAATTATAGTTGGTACCGTTTAGGTTCACCATGCGCACTGGCTTCGCGTCCATCTCTGCTTCCTGGTTTGACTGTCAGCTCATAACACTTCTTTGAACACAAAGCTCTGATACCACTCTGTTGGGAACGAAGCGCGAAAACCGTTCCCCCAAACCAGAACGTCCTGCGAGAGAACCGAGAAAAAGTACACAAACCAAAAATACCAAACACAATCGCAGACACAAAGATTTTTGACGTGGAAAACCCTTGCGGAAAAAACTACGAGACGATCGGAGTCCAACCCTGAAGAGCCTCCACTAATGGAATAAAGAGAATACACCCTCTACAAGCTCCTTCCGATCTAACACAGATCACCACAACTCACTTGAAAGAAAAAAAATTTTGATTGCGGACCCCTCCACTAATGGTATACAAATATTTTTCGTAAATATATGGTTATAAAAAATATAATATATTTTATTGATGATAAATATATCTAATAGTTGTTATTATTTGTTTGTGACTTATAATTTAGTTTGTTAAGGTGATAAGCTAGTATCCAAAAGAATATAGCTCAAATCTTATTGACATTATAATTTTATTTATTTATAAATTAATTTTTACGACTCGCTTTGTACTGAATCTAACCCAAACTCACCCTGACCAAAATTGATCCAATTGAAAAAGATAATTATTTTAAATGAAAAGGAAGGAGAAAAAAAAGGTAAAATCCTAAATGTGCCATCTTAGAAAAATGCCACTACGACAAAAATGCTAATGTCCTACCATGGGGTGAAGGGAATAGGTAAAGAAGTATTAAGGCCCGTGTTGTTCTTCCTATTCTTCACCATATGACAAGTACCACAAATGTGCTACTACTCTAGCGAAATCACGCTTAAGACTCAGGCAATAAAATATGTCCTCAACCATAAGATGATCTTATTTCGTCGGAAGTGTCCCGCAGTGGTACCAACATGCATTTTCTAAGTCAAGAAGTCTTTGAGGGAAGTATAGAGAATGCATAGCTAGTTACCCCTAAATAAGAAATCATCGACTATAGTAAAACCATCAATGGAAGTAGAGAGATCTTTGTACAATTTAGCATAGATTTCACTAAAGTCATGACAAGTAGGATGACACGTCAACGATACGGTCAAATCCAAAATGGCCTGAGTACTCATTAACTGCAATGTATACAATTTTCTACTCAATGCATCAACAGGTTTGTTCTCAGCACCTGCATAGTGCTTGAAAGAAAATGTGTACTCATGAATGAATTCCACCTACTTAGATCGAGGTCCTGGCTTTTTTTGAGAACTCAAATAGCACGAAGCTTGATGGTCCGAAAATAAGAAGCAAATAGTGACGCCAATATCGTAAACTCTTTACATAGCATAAAACTTTCGATCATAGTTTGAGTAGCGTTGTTTAGCCTCATCAAACTTTTCGCTAAAGTAAGCGATTGGATGGCCATCAAGACTCAACACACCACTTATTATTATGCTCGAAGCTCACAAGTTACTTCGAAAACTTTTAAGAAATCAGGGAGACGAAGGACCGTAGAAAATGTAAACTTATTTTTTATTTCTGCGAACAAACTCTCAACGGCTTACATACAAACCACCCTTTCTTAAGGCAATTGGTAATGGGAGTCATAATGGTACTAAATTTCTTGGGTCATAACCCTCATAAAAGTAGTATGGGTCATAACATGATTTGTTTTATCCATAAATATAGCTTTTATAACCCTATATATATAGGTCATGTACTTTGTTATAAATCGAAGAATTGAGAAATGAGAAATATATTTTTAATTTATATTATTTTATGCAAAAATCCTAAGGGTCTACTTGTCAATTATGGGGGTAGCGGTTATGATGTGTTTTTAGAGTAGCGGAAATGAACGGTTACGAGGGGTCCAATTTTTTGCGGTTTTAAGTAGCAACTTTTAAACCAGTCCAATCCATGCTTGGTAATTCATTAACCAGTGGTTCTGAAAGTTTTATATAATAATAAAATTATCTTTATGTCCATATATAAATAAAAGTTATTTTTAATAAAATATGGTTTATGAACGTCAAGGTTGTAGAACCCTAGAGGGGAGGGGGTGAATAGAGTAATAAAAAGATTATCAACAATAATAAGCAATTTAAAGGATAATAATGGAAGAGAGAATCAAACACTCGATGTATCTTGGTATCCTCCCAAGGGGCACTCCAGTCCCAGAACTTTCTCTGGCTTTAATCCACTATTTGAGTAAATAGTTACACACGATTTTGGATCCGAAGAACTCATCAACTTCTAACACGAGATTGGATCCGAAGACCTCGTCAAATTCTTACACACGAGTTTTTTTCCGAAGGCTCGTCAACTTCAACTAGAGAAAGAAATGTTTCAATCTTCTTGAACACTTTAAAGATCTAAGATTATAACTTTTGAATACTCTAGTACTTTTGATTGGATGACAAATAGAAGCTTGTAGAATAATGGTGAAGCTCTCTTCGTAGTTGAAAATTTTAAAGCTCAAATGGATAAGTCTTTACGAAGAGATAGGATGCCTATTTATACAAATCCAAAGTCATAAAGAGCTTTCAGCCGACAGCCGGATTATCCGACGAATTTTTGAAAAAATCCTTCGGATAATCTGACCTACTGTAACGATTAGAAATAGAGCCGTTGGATGCATTTAACGCAACTGATAGATGTCGTTGGATTTGAATTCAAATAAGGCCAGCAAGGCATCCAGATTATCCGACGAAATGACGCAGAGGTCCAACGGATAATCCGAACTTTTCCCATAAATACTTGATGTTTTTGAACGGATTATCCGTCGGATTTCTGTGAAACTCCGGCATATTATCCGAACTTTTCTCACAAATACTTGTTGTTTTCCTTCGAATTATCCGTCGGATTACTACGGAACTCCGGTGGATTATCCGAACTTAACCAAAAATACTTGTTGGTTCTGATCGGATTATCCGACTAACTTCTACGGAGATCCGATGGATTATCCGACTCTTTCATAAAAACTAATTCAAATAAAATTACCAATTTAGTTTGTCATCCTTTCTAAAGTGCGTACAAGATTCCTGATACTTACAGACTCTTAGGGAGACAGGGGCTTTAGATCTGGAATGCTTTCGCTTGTCATAGTCTTCTTGAGTGCTCGTAGATTTTGCTTATTTGTAAGTGTCTAGACTCATCTTTTCTTTATTGCTTCTGAGAGACTTATATCTTCATATAGATGTTGGAGTCGTCTTTCTTCTATCTTTGTCTGACTTTTGTTCCTGTATAATATTTAGGGCTAAAGCAGTACATAGGTTAATTATAGTAAATATATCAAAATCAATGTGCCAACAATCTCTCTCATTTTGATAATTGACAAAATGTACGAATTTAGGAGATAGCTCCCCCATAATGTGGTATCTCCCCCTCATTATAATTTCTTCCCCTTTGGCATTTATACAAAATGGGTGGACATAAAATAGAATAAAATTGAAACGTAAAGACAAGATAGCAGAACATAGCATGATAGTGACAATACTGAGTAGATTAGAACATTATTAGGCATAAAACAGTACTACATGAGACTAGTCCATGAAGGACGACACAATACAAACTTAAAAGACAAACATAAGTTTAGTCCTCGAAGGACTGCACAAGACAATAGCCATCTTAAAAAATCCACAAAGGACTGTACAAAAAGAAACTAAGCAAAATAAGACACCACACCACTAATAGAGTGCTATCCGTCAACTGTCAGGAGCATTAGATAGGCCTGCCTCCTGATCCTCATCATCGGTCGGGGCTGGGGTAAAAGCACCATATGGGTCAATGCCATCCGGGTACATGAATCCGTAGACATTTGGATCAGTAAAGCGTGGCCCAGGGAAGTCAGGATGAGGAGTATTGGAATTGACATACAAGTTGCGCTCCTCAAACATGTGATGGAAATAGTGGGCTTGATCCATGAAGCCATGGCGAATGAGGGCGACAAGTCCTCGGGTGGCCGCCTGAATGCACTCTGTAGTGGAGATAGAGAGGGATTTGAACTTGCAGTCGATGTAGCGACGAACGTCGGGAGTGAGAATTATAGCAGGCTGAGCGGCAGGGTCAGCAACAGCCGCCGGATTGGCGCGGCCACGAGTCTTGAATTTGGCAAGAGGAGTGGACCGAGGATCACCAACGGAGCAGTGCGTCAGGTCAACCCCATTAGCTTCGAGGATCATTATGATGTACATGCCAAAGAGGAGAGAGCGATGGGGGAATTCTCGGATAAGGATCATAGTAAAGATAATTGATTTGGCTAGGGAGAAAGGTTGCCTGGAGATAAGGTAGTACATGGCGATCATCTCCTCGGTAGTTAGGTTATCCATATTCCCAGATTTCAGAGTAATTGTGTGGCAAAGGATGTGATGAAAGTCGTGGAAGAATGGATTTAGATTGTCCTCCGGCCTCTGAACAGCAGAACGACCGCAAATGTTGAATAGAAATTCGTCGTAGCTGAGGTCAGGAGAGATGGTCATGTGATCGACAGTATTCGAAAGAGAGCGGTAGGTCCTTCGTTCTTGTAGGCCAAGGATGCTAGCCATAGAGAAGGCAGTAATAGTGATCTTGACTCCACCGACTTTGGATTCAAACTCAAGATCGTTCTTGGCGGGAACCAAATTGCAGTAGAATATCTTGATGGAATTTGGGTAGTAGTCCACTTGCCATTTGAGAAGCTCGTCGATCCCAGAGGACGTGAAGTATTCGTGGTGAGCGGGGAAGGTGAGCCAAGAGATAGGCTTTCCGGGGCAGATATGGGCTTTGTGGTAGAATGAGAACCACTCACGGAAATGCTAGACAGATTTGAAGATGGTAGGATTGTAGCCTTGAGTTGGTGCAGGATAGAAGAGGGCGAAGGGAGGCGGAGTGGTGGAAGAGGAGGAGGAGTCATGGCGGAAATGCTTGCCGTGAGAAGCCATGGAAGGAGGAGGGAAGAGTTTGAAATGGAGTTCTTGTGGAGAGGAAGGAGATGAAGTAGGAAAATAAAAAGGAGGGGGGTTAAAAGGGATGGAAAGGGTGGGTGGGGGAAGATGAAAGGCTGCACCAGTTTTTAAGAGAGGAATGAATGTGAACGAACGGATTTCGAAAGAAATAAAGAGATGTCAGCGATTCGAATACTGCGCTTGTGTAGCGGATGCAAAAAATTCGACGGATATACGCGAATTTTCGATGGATAATCCGTTCGAAGATAAGTTCGAATTAAATGGGGTAGGTGAACAGTCAAATCAGTTTTGAAAATTGGATAAGTCAGCGATCAAAATCTATGCCCGAGTTAATACTGGAAAATCTGGTAGATATCTGCAAAAATCTGACGGAAGATCATATATGGCACTAGAAAAGCTGCTGGAATGAGTTTGGATTATCCGGCAGATTTTTGCGGAAATCTGAAAAGTTAAAAAATAGAGTTTAAAAGGATTTTTCAAGGAGGTCAATTTCACGACATATAAAGGTGAAACGATCCTCGGTAAGAGATTTGGTGAAGATGTCAGCAAGTTGATGGTTAGTGTCTATAAATTCATGACGAATGTCTCCCTTGAGTTGATGGTCACGCAAAAAGTGATGTCAAATCTCAATATCTTTGGTGCGTAAGTGACAAATCAAATTTTTAGTAAGATTAATAGAGCTAGTATTGTCACATTTGATAGAAATATTATTTGAAAAAAATACCATAGTCTACAAGTGTTTGTGTCATCCAAAGAATTTGTGCACAACAACATCCAGCCGCAATGTATTCGGCCTCAGTTGTGGAAAGAGCAACTGAGTTTTGTTTATTTCTAAACCATGAAACCAAGAATTTTCCAAGGAATTGGCATGTACCGCTAGTAATTTTTATGTAAATCTTGCATCCGGCAAAATCTGTATCCGAGTAGCCGATAAGCTCAAAGGATAAAAATTTTGGATACCAAAGTCCAATGTTAATGGTGCCTTTGAGATACCAAAAAATGCGCTTAATGGCACATAAATGAGATTCTTTGGTATTTTCTTAGTATCGTGCACATAAACAAACACTAGCATGATATCGAGATGGCTGGTAGTTAAGTAAAGCAAGCTACCGATCATACTTCGATACTTACGAATGTCGACCGATACACTATTTTTATCTTGATCAAGCTTGGTCATTGTGGCCATCGGAGTTCTCATTGATTTGGATGCGTCTAGCTCAAAGCGCTTAAGAAGATCCTTTGTATATTTTGCTTGATCGATAAAAGTGTCGTGAGGTCCTTGCTTAGTTTGTAGACCAAGAAAGAAAGACAATTCGTCCATCATGCTCATTTCAAATTTGTCCTGCATAACTTTGGCAAATTCTACACATAGTGTCTTGCTAGTGGAACAAAAAATGATATCAACAACATAAATTTGAACTAATAAAAGTGTGCCATTATGAGTTTTGATAAACAGTGTGGTGTCAACTTTTCTATTTGAGAAGTTGTGAGAAATGAGGAAGGAGCTAAGACGCTTATATCAAGCACGAGGAGCTTGCTTGACACCATAGAGGACTTTTAGTTTGAAAACATGATCAGGAAAATAAAAATCTAAAAACGGGAGGTTGCTTGACATAAACCTCTTCTTTAATAACATCATTCAAGAATACACTTTTGACATCCATTTGAAAAAGTCTAAAATTATTGAAACAAGCAAAGGCACAAAGCATCTGAATGGATTCAAGACGAGCAACCGGAGCATAGGTTTCTTCGTAGTCAATGCCTTCCTCTTGGTTATAGTCTTGAGCAACCAATCAGGCTTTGTTACGAGTGACGATACCATCCTCATTAAGCTTATTTCGAAACATCCATTTTGTCCCAATAATAGGATAGTTGTGGGGCTTAGGAACAAGTTCCCAAACATTGTTTTGCTCAAATTGATTTAGCTCTTCTTGTATTGCAATCATCCAAAATTCATCATTAAAAGCATCATTAATATTTTTATGCTCTATTTGTGAAATGAAAGCCACATTTGCGCAGTGATCTCGTGTAGAAGATCTAGTGCTAACCCGTGAGGAAGGGTCACTAATGAAGAGCTCCTTGGGATGATGAGGGACAAATCTCCATTCTTTGGGGAGATCCTCTTCGGTTGGAGTAGTCTCAACTTCATTGTTAGATGAAGGAGTACTAGAATCTCCATGAGAGGAGTTTTCCAAACCAAAAGAGGTCATCAACATCATTCGAGGAGTTAGGTGTAGAAGTATTAAGTTCGTCAAAAGAGACATTGATTGACACTTCGACTACAAGACTTCTTTTGTTGAATACACGAAAACCTTTGCTATGTATGGAATAACCAAGGAAGATACCTTCATAGGATTTTTCTTCAAATTTGCCTAGGTTATCTTTGGTGTTCAAAATAAAATATTTGCATCCAAAAACTTTGAAATATTCAATAGAAGGAATTTTGTCAAACCAAAGCTCATGTGGAGTTTTCTTAGAAATATGTCTAATCAAGACTCTATTTATAACATAATATGCCATGTTAACGGCTTTCGCCCAAAAGTATTGGAGAAGCTTGTATTAGTTTAACATGACCCTTGCCATATTGCCAAGGGTTCTATTCTTTCTTTTCATAATACCATTTTGTTGTGGAGTTCTAGGGCAAGAAAAATCATGACCAAAACCATTTTTATCACAAAATCTTTTAAAATTGGCATTATCAAATTCTCCTCAATGATCGCTTCTAATTT
This sequence comes from Iris pallida, assembly GCA_029216955.1. NCBI lineage: Eukaryota > Viridiplantae > Streptophyta > Magnoliopsida > Asparagales > Iridaceae > Iris > Iris pallida. The sequence goes on from JANAVB010011812.1 coordinate 31,835, forward strand.
TATTTATCACAATGCCTTTCTCATTTTGAACTCGTTTACAAAAAGCAACAAATTCACGAAAAGTATCACTTTTATTTAAAAAGAAAATAATCCAAGTAAATCTCGAAAAATCATCAACTAAAACAAAAGCATAGAGTTTGCCACCAAGACTAACTAGTCTACTAGGACCAAATTAATCCATATAAATGAGTTGGAGAGTCTAGTAGTGCTCACCGAGTTGATGAATTTGAAAAAAGACTTTGTCAACTTACTCTTCTTGCATTCTTCACATATCATATTTTTCTTGAATGGAATGCTTGGGAGTCCTCTAACAAGCTTCTTGGAGGTTGTAGAAACATGTAATTTTTGGCGCATCTAAAGGTCAGAACTCCTATGCGCCCCAACACATCATGCGCCAAAGAATTCAAAGACAGAATATTGGCACATCATTCAGAAACAACAAATAGAAGAGGCATGTGAAGATTGATTTTTTATTCCATATAAAAAGTCTATTACATATCCAAACTCTTTGTGACAACAAAAAGTCTACTACAAAGAAAAAGCCTAAACTACAGCTAGGCACATCACTTTGATGTCTCAACTAGGCGCACCACTCTGACATCTCAACATAGGTGCATCATTCCACCTCATCAGAGCGAATCACTACCTCATCAACGCACAAGTATTTCGGCTAATGAAGCACTTATTGAGAAGAACGTGGGTTGGCAATCAATCCGAACCCGGTGGCTCTTCCAGTATAACGGAAGTCGGAGCACGACGACCTCGATCTTTGGATGCAACAGGCACCCAATGCCATCTTGTAGAAAAAACTGCCGACAAGGGGTTTGAACATAAGCTGTTATATCCATAGCTCTCTCGGCGCATCTCAGTCTTCTGAAGGAGATCATCGTCAAAGATTCTTTGAACAAGGAGATCCACAACCCACAGTACAACGTCTTGCCAAGGAGAAGGATCGTTCGAGTTCATCTACGTCGAGAAGGCATGTGAAATACGAGCAAACTATCCCTCACCGCTGCTATTTATAGGCCAGGGCAGATCAAACCCATGCGCCAAAGTGACAACTTTTCCGAAATCAGTGCAATAAACTTGCATTAATGGTGATGAATCTGTCGCCTCAAATTCAGCTAAGTCAAAGAAATCATCAAATCGAGTTTCGAAAGACTCGACAAAGCTGACCAAAGAAGATGCGCCACGTAACACATACACCCGGTAGCACTATACACTTCATACAGAATACACCCTATGAAGTACAGACGAATACGCCAGTGAAACACAGACAAATGTGCCCACCTAAGCTCGTTATCCGTCAAGCATTTAATGCTATGTGTCAGAGTCGGCAGCACGTGTCTCGAGACTGAGCAGTTGACAGCTTTCGCAGAGAACGAAGAGCCGTCGATGTCTGCCTCATTATCACTCATTTTTGTCGGTTACAGTTGTGCCCCGCCATATAGCTAACTAATCACCCACATGCACCTCTGTAGCCATGCGCCCAAAGCTCTGTATGCGCCTCGAAAGCCATGCACCCAAAGCTCTACATGTGCCTCGAAAGCCATACGCCCAGACTTGTTTTTGACCCCTAAAAGTCGTAGACCAAGTCTTCTCATACGCCAGATCCTAGGCACATCCTGACAGATCATCCCCCACAAAATCTGAGAACTTTGAGCTATGAGCACGTGCCACGTGTCATTGACTCTGTTCTGCCTATGAATGGGTGCTAACCACCCAACACCTCAGCAACAACTGAATCTCCATAATTACTATGTGTCAACTCCTCCGCAGCTCAACAGTACAGTTCTAACAGATTCAGCTTCAGCTCTCTCGTGTATCGTCCATGCGCCCAACGAAGTCAGCCACATAGTGTCCCTACGTGTAAGTTTTCCAGGCGCATATCACATATACGTGCATAAGCAGATCATTCTGCTGCCTATAAATAGAAGGATCATTCCTTCACTTCAAGCCCCACTCTTCAAGCTCGAAGTCCCACTTATTGAACATTTTTCAACCACTTCAGCATCCAGAGCACTTGTAAGAGTTCCAAACCTCTTCAAGTTACTGCTCATTCCAGAGCAACCCAGACCTTCAGAGAGTTCAAGATCGTCGTCAGATCGTCAACGAAGTCAAAGAATTACCAATCGCTCTATCGCCACGGTTTTTATATAAAAACAAAAGTGTATGCCTAGGATTACATCTAAATCCTATATTTTACTTTGTTCTATTTGTAATTAAATACAAAGTTTACTTCAAACAACTTGTTTTAATGACAAACAAGCTGGCAACTCTGCTGGGGACCACTTTCTCTTCCAGGTTGTGTTGCAGTCTGACAACAACAAGCTCGGCTCCTCACACAAGACGCTTGTGGTACGTCTCAATCAGCAGGTGTATAAGGAGTTCATCTCTGAAGGCAGCACGAGTCCTTCGAAGCGGCTGCCAAAGCCGAAGAAGACCTGCCAAGTCTAGGTGCACAAAGGTGATGCGCCGGGCACCACCACTGAAGGGGATGTGCCGTCGCAGTCCTTCCTTCCTACTAACATTCTCAGCAAGCAAAATGTTGCCAATAGTGCAGCGCATCTGCCAGGGAAGCGCGGTATTGACTGCAGCTCCCAACCTTCTTCTTTCCAAATGAAGAGGATGCGTCGACGGAACAAGGGCGCAGCTAACCTCCCGTATATAAGCTCTGTGCACAGGAGAAAACATTTGTCTTCAACAGAATCACTTGCTGTCACGGTGAGGATGAATTAGATTCTGAGTACTATGTGCCTTTACGGACTAGTACGAAAAAGTCCAAGGCAGTACGGGCCATGCGCCTCAAATGTGCTATGCCAACAGCGAACCAGAATGCACGCTGAAAGTCATGCGCACAGCTAATGGAAAGTTTTACAGAGTCAACTCGGGTGCCTTTGTACCAACAACGAGTCTCTCGAAGTCTCCTTCCCACTTGGGCGCATCCCCTGCGCATGGAACCAAGCTGGACGGGGCAAATTTTGCGGCTTCGAACCCATGCGCCCATGCTGGCTGCACGCACGAAGTGAGTTCAAGTCGTAATATATGTTGTTCTCTAACCAATGATCTGGATGCATGTCGTACGTTGGAACCGGATCTAGGGGCACAACATTCACATGACCACCCTGGTGCTTGGCCCTATCATGTGCCTAAAATGCGTACGAATGTGAAACTCTCTTCACACGACCTACGCAATATGATCACTCACAGACGTAGATCGGGAGAGATGACCACCATGTACGATGTGCCCCTCCCGGGACATACTTGCCATGGTCACCATCAATTGCTACTGTTGCAAAGCAACGGCTGCACCACTAAGGCTGTCCGTATTCCAGCGACTGCAACCAGCTGCACCTACCCGACGTCACCTCAAAAAAAGAATGCCAATGGACGACGAGACAGTACCTCCAATCGCCTCGTGCCATGTCGTCTCTAACTCCCATGCATCGGAGAAAAAACAAATACTACCAACTCCTCAACTTCGACTGGTTCATCAAAAAATAGACCGAAGAAAAACAAAGCAGTAGTCTCGCCCAGCGGGGTGTTCCAGAATACTCGGTTGAGAAGGTAGGCTTCAAAAACGATGCAAGCTGGAGGTGATCAGACCCCGACTGTCTACGATAACCCCTCGTTCGAAGATGAGGGCATTCACCAAGGAACTGACACTAATGTAGCTGGGGGCAGCCAGTAAGAAGTGTCAGAAGAAGAAGCTCTTAGGCCAACCTTCCCACAAGTAAGCGAGGCCGAAAGTGAAGCATCGACCGATCCATCTACTTCTACCCATATCATGCCCGTCTACATGGCAGGGGGTGGCGACGAAGAAGACATCGAAGCTTCAGCTCCGGATCTTGTATGGCGCATGGATACCTTGGAAGATGGCCTCAAGATCCTCTCTACCACCATGCAAACCTTGACCCAAATGGTGTTTGAGATACGGAATACTCTGACTTCTCAAAGGGCACCTGCATCTACCAGTCCTAATCCTGGGGCTAATAGAGAGTCCAGTATACCCCCTCAATGGGTATCTTCGGGAACAGATCATCACACTATCCCTCGGACATCAGCTCACACTTTACCCCCCCCCCAATATGTTGCTAGCTCTACAAAGGATTTGGTTGAGATGGTAAGAGATTTGTGCGATCGTTTTGAAGCGCAGAATAAACAGATGGAATGCCAGAAGCTCGGGATTTGGCAACCTTACCCTTCCGAATGGAACAAAGTGATTTATTTCCCTAAATATAAACCACAAACATTGACACCATTTGATGGGAAGAAGTCTTCTTGTCGGTATCTGACCTACTTCCACTCTGTGATGGGACATCTCCTAAAGGAAGACGTCTTTCTTACAAGTTTGTTCATCGGAGCGTTGAAGGGAGTCGCCTACGACTGGTACTGCAGTCTCTCTGACAACTACATAGCCTCCTTCGATGACTTAATGCATCTGTTTCTTGATCGATTCTACGACGGAGGAAAATATATGATAATATCATCCCTGATAGAAATGGTCCAGAAGGAGAAAGAGACCGTTCGAGCTTTCATCGAGCGCTTTCAGCAGGCATGCTTAAGGTTACCACCGGGTATACCAGAGCATGTGTTGATCGATTCCTGCAGCATGAACATGACGCATGCAATCAAACTCTGGCTCAACTCTGTCCAGCCTCCAGATTGGAGTTCGCTAATCATCGGTGCCGACAGCGCCGAGAAGAAGGCACGCGATGCTCGGCTTCTGGAGGTTGGCTTCCCTGCGTTCGATGACAAGGAGAAACGTGCTGCCAACAACAACAATGGGCACGAGCCGAAGGAAAAGCCGGTATTAATTGTCAATACCTCAAAAAGTACACAAGGACCCACTCGGAAACCACCGCCCGCACCAAGATTGAAGGAGGTGTACTCCTTCAATGACAAAGATATCCTACAACTCTTCAAGATCCTAAAGCAAAGCGACAAAGTCAAGTTGCCCGATCCAAAGCGTCCGAATGAGGTTGACAGGGTAGGCGACCCGAGGTACTGTCACTACCATCGGTTCGTCGGCCATCCGACTCGAGACTGCTACATCTTGAAGAACTATATACTGTTGGCCTATTGGTCATGGTCGAACCTGATTTTAATAATTGATTTAACTTTATCTCGATATAAGGACTACTTGGACGATTGCTGAGAACTTTTACCAGTCTGTTCAAGACTGAAGTTGTTTTGCCATGTGAGTCTGTATTTCAATATTCAATATAATTTTCATATTTATTGAGTCTAGAAATTCTTTGTACACCGATCCGTACTAGCAAATTAGCTACCCTAAAATATTTTAAAAATATCCTATGTTTTGAAAATAGCCCATTTATAAAAAGCTCCTAACTGCTAAAACTTTTCAAATGCCCAAAACTTAAAATTCGATTTGCAAAATTCTCCAAAACTCAAACTCTGGTCACCAACAGAGTTTGGCCCGAACTTGCCCCAAGTTCATTTGGTGCCATTGGATTTGAACTTGGTCATCCTACTGTTACGGATGCAATGGCTATTTGTCGAGATTCTCTCAAAGAATTATGTCCGAATTCTGTCCGAATTATGACTTTGGAAAACCTATAAATAAAGAAAAATTTCACTCATTTCAACACCTCTCTTCTCTCTAAGCTTAATACGTCTTTCAAAGTGTTCTAAGGTCTTTTATTTTTCAAATAAGCCAGTTACAATCTTTTAGTCGATTTGCTAGTGCGGTACGGTCTAAAAGTTTCAGAGAGATTATAATCAGAGGCTTGATTGAAAAAAATACTTCACAATTGAAGTTGGTCGAGTACTTCGGATCAAAGCTCGCGTTGTAGAAGTTGTAAGGACTTCGGATGAAAACTTACGGTATTTTTCTATAGTGGATTCAACTAGAAGCTAGAGTTCTTCCGACTGGAATAGTCCTCACAAGAGGAAAACTAGTATATATCATCGTGTTTGCATTTATTTTCCGATCTCTGCTTTTCATGTACTTACTTATGATATATATTATATGTGATCTTGTTGCTAACATTTTTAATTAGCTAAATTCTATTGTCTACTCTATTCACCCTCCTTAGAGTATTGCGCTTTACAATTCGTTCCTATAATTGGTATCAGAGCGGGTTATATAGGTAAAGCGAGGTAACACCGCTATTATATTTTTATTTATTACAGTTGTTACATAGATCACATCACACATGGTAACTGTAAAATTTACAAGTGAAGGCCAAGCCACAAACAGACCCCCACTATTTGATGGTACAAATTATACATACTGAAAAATATGGATGAGTTTCTTCTTGAAATCTCTAGATTTTGATTTATGATCTATTATGATTGATGGCTACAAGAAGCCTATACGTATTCTTGTTGATGGAGAGTTGGTTGAGAAACCCCATGACAAGTATACTGAAGCTGAAAATAAACAGGCCAGTCTTGACGCACGTGCTATTAATGCTTTGTTTTGTGCCCTAGATAGGACTGAATTTAACAGGGTATCTACATACACAACGTCAAATGAAGTGTGAAAACTTCTCGAAGTGACTCATGAAGGTACAATGTAAGTCAAGGAGTCAAAAATCAGCAGACTTACTCAGGAGTAGGAGACGTTCAAGATAAAGCCAAATGAATTCGTCACTCAGATATTTACAAGATTTTTGGATATTGTAAACCCTTTGTCTTCATTAGGCAGATGAGAAGATTTGTAAACTTATACGAGCTCTCACGAAGAACTGGATTCCAAAGGCTAAGATAATCATTAAAGGGAACGACCTCACCACTATGTCTCTTGAAACACTCATGGGTAAGCTACTCACTCACGAGTTGGAACTTCAAGACTTTGAAGATGTTGCACCGAAGGAGAAGTCGATCGTTTTCAAAGCTCAACACAGAAGATCTGTCGAAGATAATTCCGACGACAGTGACTCTGACTCTGAAGATCAAGCTCTCATAGTAAGAAAGTTTAAGAAACTCGCAAGATTCAACAGAAGAACAAAAGAACACAACAGCAACAACGAAGAAGATCCTATCTGCTACGGTTGCAAGAAAAAAGGACATGTGAAGAAGGACTGTCCAACAATATCATCATCAACCAGGAAAAGCAACAAGTATGACAAAGGTTATCTGAAGAAATCAACATCCAGAAGGTACGCCAACACAAACATATGGTATGAAAGTGAAGCCAGCGACTCACAAAATAAACAATTAGACAACGCTACAAATGCATGCTTAATGGCATTTGATCAGATGGAACGCCCTTCACATGCTAGAAGCAAATGGATCCTCGACAGCAGTTGCTCACGGCACATGACCGATGATGCTTTATTATTCGCAATACTGTCGAAGAAGAAAGAAGGATACGTTCCTTCAGTAATAATCTTAAAGGATATTAATAGGTATCGACAATTAAGGCTCCCTATATATCCTGTGATTAAAGATGTCTATCTAGTAACCGAGTTAAAACATAACCTACTCAGCATAAGCCATTTAGCTGACCATGGTTATGGTATTAACTTTGTCAAAGACAAATTACTATAGTTGATAGCTCAACTGGTAGTACTATCTTTGAAGGCATTAGAGAAGACAATATATATGTTTTCTATCTGTTAGAAGATGCTAACAAAGTAGGTAAATGCTTAATCGCCAAGAATGATGAGAGCTAACTATGGCATATGAGACTCGATCATGCAAACATGGACACAATTTTAAGACTATCCACAAAGAAGTTGGTACGAGGCTTACCGGACATTACTTTCAAGAAGATACGGTATATAGTGATTGTGAAAGGAACAAAGCTATCGATACTTTCAAGTCCAAGAACGCTGTGAGTACCACTAGACCTCTACAATTACTGCATATGAATTTATTTGGGCCTAGTAGAATTGCTAGCCTAGTGGTAAGTTATATGCTTTTGTAATAGTAGATAATTTTTCTAGATACACGTGGGTATATTTTCTTGCACAAGAATAATGCATTGTCAGAATTTGTCTCTTTTTGCAAGAAAGTTCAGAATGAGAAAGGATTCATGATCACTCGTATTCGAAGCGATTATGGCGGCAAATTTGAGAATGCAGAGTTTAAGCAATTTTATGACACACATGGTTATCTGCATGAGTTCTCTTGCCCTAGGACTCCACAACAAAATAGAGTTGTGGAATGTAAGAACATAACTCTATTCGAAATGGCTAGAGTAATGTTAAACCAGTTTAGTCTACCTAAATACTTTTTGGCTGAAGCTGCCAATATAGCTTGTTATGTTCTCAATAGGGTTCTAATTTGACCGAAATCGAAGAAGACTCCTATGAGTTATGGTTTGATAGGACACCATCAGTTTTATATTTTAAAATATTTGGTTGCAAATGCTTTATAATATTAAGACAATTTGGAAAAGTTTGACGAAAATGCCGATGAAGGTATATTTTAGGTTATGTTGCCAAAAGCAAAGGATACCGAGTCATCAACAAAAGAACCATGATCATCGAAGAGTCAATAAATGTCACTTTTGACGAACTAAATCAACAGACAATCGAGGATAATGATGAAGACATTAGTATACCAAGTACAGCACCTGCAGAACCTTCAAGCATAGCACCAGCCGATCTTCCAGGTAGATCACGTACCTTGAAAGTTTACCTGGGGTGTAAGTACCCATCCTCTAGCAAAGATATAGTTTTCTGTGTTGTATTTATTTCACAGCTTGAACCCAAAACTAATGAAGAAGCATGTAGCGATAATTTTTGGATAGATGCTATGCAAGAGAAATTAAATAATTTGAATGGAATCAAGTTTGGAAACATATTTCCAAGCCCATTGATCATTCGGTCGTTGGCACCCACTTGATATTCTGAAATAAACTTAATGAGAATGGTTTAGTTACTCGTAACAAGGCTCGACTCGTAGCTCAAGGATACAACCAAGGAAGGTGTCGACTATGATGAGACCTATGCCCCAGTTGCGAGATTAGAATTCATTCGCATGTTATGTACATTTGCATGTTTTTATAATTTTAAACTATTTCAAATGGATGTTAAGAGTGCATTTTTGAACAGTTTTATAAAAGAAGAAGTTTTTGTAGCTCACTCTCCAGGTTTTACTGATTTTAAAAACTCTGATTATGTTTTCAAGTTGAAAAAAGCCTTATACTATTTGAAACAATCCCCTCGTGCTTGGTATGATTGTTTAAGATCTTTTCTACTTGATAACAGTTTTATAAAAGGCAAGATTGATACTACATTGTTTATAAAGTCTTTTAATAAAAATCTTCTTTTAATTCAAATTTATGTAGATGATATTATCTTTGGATCTATTAATGAATCTCTCTATCAAAAATTTAAAATGTATGCAGAACGAGTTTGAGATGAGCATCATAGAAGAACTATAAATTTTTTTCGGACTGCAAATCAAACAAACCAGCAATGAGACATTCATTAATCAAACCAAGTACACAAAAGATTTATTAAAGAAGTTCGACCTAAAAACTATCAAACCACTTGGCACTCCGATGGCGACTTCAACCAAGCTTGATATTGATGAACAAGGCAAACCGGTCGACATACGTAAGTATCGAGGTACGATTGGTAGTTTACTTTATTTAACTGCTAGTCGTCCAGATATGATATTTAGCGTTTGCTTGTGTGCATGTTTTCAAGCTAACCTTAAGGAATCATATCTGTGCACAGTTAAGCGTATCTTCCGATACCTTAAAGGCACTTTTTCTGTCGGCTTGTGGTATTCCAAAACCACGTCCTTTGACCTAACCGGTTACTCGAATGCTAATTTTGTTGGATGCAAAGTGGATAAAAATTACTAGCGGCACGTGTCATTTCCTATGTAAGGCTCTAGTCTCTTGGTTTAGCAAGAAACAAAATTCTATCTCATTATCAACTATGAGGCTGAGTATATCGCGCAGGACGTTGTTGTGCACAAATTTTATGAATGAAGCAAACCTTAGAAGACTTTGATTTACAGTATTCACACATACCCATTTTTTGTGATAACACCAGCACCATTAATCTTACTAAGAATCTTGTATGTCACTCTCGCACTAAGCATATTATGATTCGACATCATTTTCTTAGAGATCATCAAACAAATAGAAATATAGATATTGTATATTTAGACACAGAGAACCAACTGGCTGATATCTTTACAAAATCGGAAGATCGTTTCAATTATTTACGTCAAAATTAAGAATTTTAGATGTCAATAGTATTAATTAATTTGTTTTATTGATTATCCTTCAATATGCAAACATTATTTCTCGATACATGTCTACAAAGGGTTTGTCTGTCAATACGGCTATGGCTAAAGTGAAACGGTACTTAAGTGTTCCCTGATGAACCTCCATTAGCTGGGACAGTACCCATACAGCTAATCTGAGACAGTCGCTGTGTAACAAAAGTTAATTCATAAATAATAATAATTATTAATTGAATTTAAAATAACTAAACTTGTAATTAAATAATTGAAAAGGGATTGATGAATAGAAAGTGAGTTGTATTTATTTTTGTTGAAAAATACCTCAACAGAACCCCAGGCGAACTCGCACCGAATTTGGCCCGAGTTCGGTCTGAGTTCTGTTGGTGGTATGTGCTTTTAAGTCAGAAACGAGTGGCCCCCTCCTATTCATCTTCTCTAAATTCAAATCACAGCAGCAGGCACGTCTGAGCTCTCCAAATCCTAGTTTTTCTCCAAGCCATTGCTTCCAATCCCTTTGGAGATTTCAATCCAAATTTTGGATTCATGCTCCTCGTCCTCTATAACATACTCAATTCTTATAAGGTATAACCTTATCCTTCCCTCTCTTTCCAATTCATAATTTTCAATCTTTCCATATAAACTATACCTAAATTTCGAACCCCTTTAAGAGGAAGAAGTCGACACCTACTGAAGAGGCATCGTCTTTTGATCCTATTCAAGGATCACTTTTTTCTCTGGTTCAATCGACCGATGGAGGATACAATGAGTTTACTTTGAAACTCATGACCAATCTCTTTTATGGTATGCAATTTCTCTGTTCGCAAAATATGCACCGGCGTACTGATTAAATGGACTATGTTCCTGAGCATCGACCTTATTTTGAAGCATTAGGGTTGCACGAACTTGTCACCCACCAATATCCTATCGCAACTAATGTTATTCGTTTGTTTACTGCAATTTTACTTTGAATACTTTTACTGTTAGAAGTCGTATCGGTGGATTTAATACTGAATTCAATGATGTCCTCTTAGTGAAAATCCTTGATATCCCTAATGAAGGTGCTCTGCTAGATGATATCATGGAATTTGAATTTTTCGCAAGCACAACTTTGAGTAGTTTCAAGAACGAACTTTGTTCTCCTGATCGTGTTCGTTCTAGTAAATTCAAAGCTGCAAACATGAACTTATTCAACTATGAATTGTATCGCATCGTCTATTCCACTATCTTATCCAAATTCACTTCAAAAGACGATGTTACTACCCTTGAGTTGTCTGCCCTTTATCACATTCGTAAGGGTATCGTTTTTCTGTCCCTAAGACTATTATCCAGATGAAGGGACGTTGTCGCGAAAGGCACAGAAAGCTTGCTTATGCGATGATTATCCTAATCATCTTTCAGTATTTTGAGATGACTTATCCACTTGCGCTCTTGACTCTGAGCCCAAGTATCTTCAGTTGTCTCATCGCAGCACAGCCGTTCCTCCTGCTCCTCCTACTGCTCCTGCTCTACCTCCTCAGGCCTACCCTAGGTCCATTAGATAATGAACTATGGGTGCTAAGCCATCTCTGGCGATGAATCAACAATTCGAAGTGCTTTTCTTGCGTATTCTTGATGAACCAGCATTTATATATAGATATAGACAGAAAGATTTGTTTTTATGAGGGTATCCACTAGCATCTCTTTGATTTATGAGCTTTTATTACTGACACATCTAGGGAATGCGAGTTCGAGATGCCAGTCGATTTCAGGCTCTCGCAAATTCTTTTACGGATCTGCGATTTGCTCAGACTAGTCATTATGCCAGTTCTCTTCCCAGAGATCCAGTTGTATCGGGCTACCGCTATGAGGTTGAGGCGGTTTGTCACTTCTTTTAGCCCGTAATGCATATGACTGGTACCATGGTTCTGGTGCTACTCACACCCTTCTGGAACTGGCACTCCTGGAGCTGGTCCATCTAGACATTGTGGCACTGTTGGCACTGATATTGATGATGACTTTGAGGATTTTTGATCTAAACGTGATGTATTTTGTCTAGATGTTATCTAATTAGACTTTTTTGTCTATGTTTACTTGGAAATGCTCCGACATTCTAAGATAGCATTTTTTTTTATTAGCACTGAGACTTTCTATTTGCTGAGTTGATGTATTTTGGAACATCTATTATGCTCTTATTAGCATGCTTTTATATTTTTAGTTTGTACTGTTCATTATGTTTATGTAGCATTATTTCTTCTAGCTTATGCTTTTATATAAACTGCCTGTGAAATACATGTTTTTCCTTCTATTTTTCTTGTATTTCTTCAACGTTTGTTTCTTATGCAAGAGTTGCGGGAGAGCTTCTCTCTTTTGCAATTATTTTGCTAAGTGACAACGGGGAAGAAAATGGATCTAACATATTTTGCAGGATACAGGAATTTTTTTTAGGATACAATACCATACAAGTAGAACAAGCATTACAATTTTGATTTTTGTCAAATAAAAAAGATCGAGATGTTATATCGGTCAAGTTTGTCAATTACCAAATGGAGAAGATTGTTAGCCCATTGTCATGGTCGAACCTAATTTTAATAATTGATCTAACCATGTCTCGATATAAGAGCTACTTGGACAATTGCTGAGAACTTCTACGACTCTGTTCAAGACTAAAGCTGTTTTGCCACATGAGTTTGTATTTCAATATTCAATATAATTTTCATTTATTGAGTCTAGGAATACTTTGTACACCGAGTCGTGCTGGCAAATAGGCTACCCCAAAATATTTTCAAAATATCTATGTTTTGAAAATAACCCATTTTACAAAAAAGCTTCTAACTGCTAAAACTTTTCAAAAGCCCAAAACTCATAATTCGATTTACAAGATTCCCCAAATTTTAAACTTTGGTCACCAATAGAGTTCGCCCGAGTTCGGTCCGAACTCGCCCCGAGTTCATTTGGTGTCGTTGGATTTTGAACTTGGTCATCCTACTGTTACGGATGCAACGACTATTTGTCGAGATTCTCTCAAAGAATTATGTCCGAATTTGACTTTGGAAAACCTATAAATAGAGAAAAATTTCACTCATTTCAACACACTCTCTTCTCGCTTCTCTATAAGCTTAATACGTCTTCCAAAGTGTTTTAAGCTCTTTCATTTTTCAAATCCCAAGCCTGTTACAATCTTCTAGTCCATTTGCCAGTACGGTATGGTCTAGAAGTTTCAGAGAGATTGAAATCAGAGGCTTGATTGAAGAAAGACACACAATTGAAGTTGGTCGAGTATTTCGGAGTAAAGCTATTGTAGAAGTTGTAAGGATTTCGGATAAAAACTTGCGGTATTTTTCTATAGTGGATTCAACTGGAAGGTAGAGTTCTTTCGACTGGAATAGTCCTCACAAGAGGAAAACAGTATGAATCGTCGCGTTTGCGTTTGCTTTCTGATCTCTGCTTTTCATTTACTTACTTGTGATATATTATATATGATCTTGTTGCTAACATTTTTAATTAGCTAAATTTCGCTGCCTACTCTTTTCACCCCCTCTAGAGTACTGCGCTTTATAATTCGCTCCTGCACATACAACGCATGATCAATGCGAACATCCTCTCGCTTGATTGTGAAGAGAAGACAGTCTCGGCCAACATGGTGTCACTCCAGTTTGGCATCTTGCCACCTACTGAAGCTCAAGATGGCGTCATCCCCATCCTAAAGGCGACAATGGAAGTAATCAACCTTCCACCAACTCATGACAATGTGAGTGGGTTAATACCACTTACGACGTCCCGAGAAGAGATCATGTGGGTCCATCCAGATCTAGTCCCGGAATTGACTCAACCGGGGGTACATCCTACCTCCACAACCAAAGGCAAGAAAACCAAGTCTTGCCGCGTGGTCACTTCCTTCCTGAGAAAGCTCTTCCTGTTCAGACGCGTTCACAGCAGAATGCTCTGCAAGAGGAGGCTCCGATCGAAGCGACGCCTCCTGTCACTACTACGGATGCCCAAGGGAGGGTCCATCCCAACCTCCAGCAGTCAACAAACAGAAGCAGAAAGAGGCTCATTTCGATAGGCCTCTCAAAAAGACAATGCTACGGGGTTGGATAAACCCCACAACTTTGACATACTATAGCAGCTCGCTAGTACCCAGCTTGGCTATCCCTATTCGAGCTCCTCCGGCTATCCAAAATACTCGGGAGGCTATATGAAGCGTTGAAGGATGCTGAGTCCTTTATCAGTCAGGTCAAGCAGCCTGAAGAAGATCCAACAACCTGTCCGCACTGCCACGGCATAGGGGAAATCATCCCCAACATCACCTTCATCCAACAAGACATGCTACTCAAGAACAACCGACACAACAGAACGTTGTATTATATAGGGTATGTTGGTGCCATCAAGGTAGATCGGATCCAGATCGACCCTGGGTCTTCCTTTAGCATCATCTCCCATACTCTGCTCCAGATATTGGGGATCCCGATGCATCGTCCGACGAAATTTTGTACTACAGTCAACGGCTTCAACGCTAGCAAGAGTGAACCGCTGGAAAAATTGCCTGAAATATCATATCGGTGATCTCCAGACAGAGGTGACTTGCTATGTTGTGGACGTGGATGTTAATTACAACATCCTGTTGGGACGTCCATGGATACACGAATTCATAGTGGTGCCATCTACTCTCCACCAATGCAAGAGTCAGGACGGAGTTTGCTGATGTCGATCCCTTCAGAGGGATTGAGGCCTTTTTCACTGACTCCGATCTATACAAATCAATTCATCTGGACGATGAAGCCAACGATGCAGACAAAAAAGCAGAGGCCGATGCTGAAGCAGAAATGATGACTAATGCCCTCCAAAGGTGCGACTCAAGGGGAAACCTCTCCAGCCATCGGCCCCTATGGTCAAGCTTCGCGGGAGGGCCCCTGCCCCCTGGCTGAAACAACAACTGAAGTCCCTGGTAAGATACGACTCAAAGGGAGACCTCCCCAAGTGTCGGCTCCTCTTATTAAAACTGTACGAGAAAGCACCACTCTCCGAGGCCAGCTGAGGCACCTTTCAAAGTACGGCTCAAGGGGAGACTTCTTCAAACTTTGACTCCCCTCACTGTCAAACTACGAGGGAAGGCCTCGGCATCTCTCTCGCACAGGCTCAAGAGCCAGTACGGGATAAACTCCCGATGAACTCTCCTGAATCGCCCAAGGCTACTATGGTGCTCACTGACGAAGAACTGGGGGAGTACATATCTGCCAATGTTGACGCCCATCTCTTGATGACGTAATTCATCGGGACAAGATCTCGTATTTTATCAATAAAAGACTATCTTTGAATTATTCTAGTTTTCACATTGGAATGCCATATATACTCTAGATAATGTCTTTCAATCGTTGCAAACACAAATAACGACTGTCAATCATGTAAA
Organism: Iris pallida; assembly: GCA_029216955.1. Lineage (NCBI taxonomy): Eukaryota > Viridiplantae > Streptophyta > Magnoliopsida > Asparagales > Iridaceae > Iris > Iris pallida. Next base: position 47,400 of record JANAVB010011812.1, read on the forward strand.
TTGAGTCGTCCTGTATCAAGGAGTCTGTTATATAGTTCTGGCCTAGAGCCATGACGAGAATCCTATCATCTTTGGTAAAGTAGAGCATCATCAGGACCTCCCTCCAGTCGAGCCAGAACCCAACACCGGTCAAATACAAGTATATCGGTACACCGATCAAGCAAAGTACCTCATCCAAAGTGGGTTATGACCTGAAAAGCGGCCGGGGTCTAAACAATGGCAAAGGCCGACATCTTTCTTTACGGCTCCCAGTTCCAAAAGTGAAACCGTAAGACTACTACCATCGCACCAGACGGGGGGTAGGCTACATCACACCTCTGACTACCGAGAAAGTTCAGAAGCGGAGGAGGCTATACACTCTCACTCGTCTGAAGCCTCAACTTGGGATTCTGATACTAGCATCGGCCCAATCTTCAGGAAAGTGTTGTCAGTCAACATGACATCCACACACCTTTCAGAAGATGAAGAAGACGATCAAGCAGTAGAGTTCTTCGAAGAAGAACCCTGGACTCAATGCTTAGGTGCACAATAGAAATCTCGCTTCGAGCTACGAGAACCACCTACTGAAGATGAAGTCGAGCAGAATGACTTAGGGGATGAATCCTCGTCTAAACCCTTCTTCATCAGCAAAAGCCTGGCAGGAGAAGATCGGGAATCCTTGATTCAACTTATCAAACAATACATCGACGTCTTCGCCTGAAGCTACGAAGACATGTCAGACTCGACCCACAAGTCGCAATGCACAAGCTTAACATCTTGCCTAACGCTCTTGTTAAGCTGCAACAGTGACGCTTTCGTTCCAACATCATGGATGCCATTGACAAAGAAGTCGATAAACTCTTGGGCAGTGAATTTATTCGCGAGAAACAACATCCAGATTGGGTAGCCAACATAGTTCCCGTTACTAAAAAGAGTAGAAAATTCGAGTCTGCATCGACTTTCGGGACCTCAACTCCGCCTACCCGAAAGACGAGTTCCACTCCCGATCACCGACGTAATGATCGATAATACATGCGGCATTGAACGAATGTCCTTCATGGACAATATTCGGGCTACAACCAGATCAAGATGTTCCCGGGATGAGAAATATACGTTATTTAGGACTCCAAAGGGGGTTTACTGTTACACAGTAATGTCCTTTGGCTTGAAGAATGCAGGTACCACATACCAACGAGCTATGAGCACCATCTTCCGCCAACACCTCCGCAAGACAGTAAATACTATGTTGACGACATCGCTGACAAAAACTGCCTAGGAGGTGATCACTTACAAGATCTAAGGACTGTCTTTGATCTTATACGGGCACACCAGCTCAAGGTGAACCCGCTAAGTCCTTTGGGGGTTTCTAGTGGCAAATTCTTGGACTTCATCACTGCAAAAGGCATCCATGTCGACAGAGAGAGACCGAAGCTATCCTTGACATGGACCCGCCAAAAAACCTTTGAGAACTTCGAGGCCTACAAGGACGTCTCGCATATATCCGAAAGTTTATCGCTAATCTTTTCGGAAAATGCCAACCCTTTACCAAACTCATGAAGAAGGGGGTTTCTACGTCTGGACAGAAGAATGTCAGAAGGCAATTGACGACATCAAGGATTATCTCACAAGTCCTCCGTACTGGTAGCACCTGTCGCAGGCAAACCCTTTCTGCTCTATGTCCGTGCAATGGATCACTCTCTTGGCGCTTTACTAGCTCAAAATAATAACGCAGGCTACGAGCAAGCTATCTACTACCTAAGTAGGACAATGATCGGGGCCGAACACCGGTACAATCCTGTCGAAAAAGAATGTCTAGCTATGGTATTTGCCATCCAGAAGACTCGTCATTATGTCTCGGGACAAACGATCCATGTCATTTCCCGAGTCAATCCACTCAGGGTCCTCATGACAAAGCTAGGAGCGCTAAACACTCGATTAGCTACATGGAAAATACTATTGACACCATATGATATGGTATTTGTTCCACAAAAAGCTGTCAAGGGTCAAGCACTTGCCGACTTCTTAGCTGTACACCCTATCGGAGTCGTCCAAACTCTATAAAGGCATTCTAGATGAGGTGCTAGAGTCCAATATGGCCAAAAAAATCATGTTTGGTGGATGTTCTTCGATGGCGCTTCAAGAACAGGCCCCAAGGGTCAGATCATCGCATGAGTGGGGGTAGTCTTGATCTCTCTCGATAAGCTAGTCATCCAACGTGCTTATTCCCTCACAAAACCATGCTCTAACAACGTGGCAGAATATAATGCCCTCCGTATGGGACTCCAGTTAGCAAGACAGCTAGGGGTTGAATACCTTGAGTATTACGGTGATTCGAAACTCATCGTCAACTAGGACTGAGGACAATATGAAGTTCGCCACGAGGATTTGTCCCCTATCACAAAGCAGCCTTGGATATCATCTCAACCTTCACCGAGTTCTTCATAGAACACGCACCTCGGCTACAAAACTTAGAGGCTGATGCTCTGGCTGGCCTCACGGTCTTATTGGCAGCACCTATCGTACTACCAAAATATAGCCATTTGGCGACGGACCATTAGCGACGGATAACGTCCGTCGCTAATAGCGACGGACTACCGACTAAGTACAGACTGATTGTCGTCAAAAAACTGACATTTTTTTATTTTAAGGGCGAGCAAAGGTCGCCAATCCGTCGTTAAGTCGTCGGAGATATAGCGACGGATCATGAAGCCGTCGCTATGTCGTCGCTTTGTTGTCAAAAGTTGGCAGGAAATATTGAAAAAATTGGCACAAAATTTATCAACCACATAGCGACGATATTTCGTCGGCCATCTAAAGGGATATAGCGTCGGACTAGCGTCGGCCGTCTATCCGTCGCTAGTCCGTCGCTATATGTCAACCCTAACTTAAATTTAACCGACGGGGGAGAACTTTTCATTCCCCCAAATTTTCTCACTCTCTCTCTCTCTCCGGTGCACGCAGAGCTCTCTCTCTCTCTCTCTCTCCAGGTAATCCCCTCTCTCTCTCTCGGTGGTGGGGGGGGCGGGGGCCGGTGGTGGTGGGGGTGGGGGTCACAGTGGTGTGGTTAGGGGTCGCTGGGGGTAGGAAAGCGGAGGGGCCGTTTTGGGGTGGTGGAGGTAGGGTGCGCGGGGGGGGTAGGGCAGCGGAGGGGGGCGGGGTGGGGTTGGTCGGCTGTTGTGGGGGTGGGGGTCGAGGTGGGGCGGAGGGGGCCGGGTGGGGCGGAGGGAGGCCCGGGGTGGGAGGGCCGGTGGTAGGGGGATGGCGGTCGGCGGTGGAGGGGGGTGGGGTGAACTGTGAGTGTAGTGTGTCTCATTAGCCTTTTTTTCGTCTTTGTTGTTGCAAACCGTGTATCAGCTTTATGAACTGTAAATTATATTGAATTTCAAAAGAAGTTTCAATACTGCATTAATGGAACACAATTTATGGTATATTATCCACATGATCAAGTTTCTTATGGTATCTTACATCTTGTTATGCTCGCTTCAGAGCACATGCACTCTTAATTTCATTGGATTATGAATAAAGCTTTCTTTATTACTTTTTTAGCTCTGCACCATCAATGATATCTTTGGAGAATTGCACATTAAGTCTACATGTATTATATTTATTTAAGTGAGCCTCTAAACATCTTTAATGTCACTGATTTTTTATTTATGACAACTAATTTATGGAAGTTCATCAGCTTTATATGAATAGCCATAATTATGTCTTTAGTGATTCAGAAATTTTGGTGATATATTGTTCAATCAAAAGAAAGCACAAGCATGATGCTAGCTGCTAATTTATACTATCTGAATGTGTTTTGTCTTTCCTCTTGGGTTCTTCGATTTCCTCTTCGCATGTTGTTTCCTCGTAGCCAGGAATTGGTGTTCTCAAGCCAGGTATTATTTGTATTGTAGTTGACAAAGCGTTCTATGAAGACTGCACTAGGAAGTTGTATCAAATAATGATAAAAATGCCTCTATGGAACTACTTTTGCATTACATTTCTAGTATAATAGATCAATAGACTTCTTTATAGGGTCACCTCTATGGAACTGCTTTAAATTGAGAATTCTAAATTCTAATGTAATACTTCTGTATATTCTTTATAGTAGCCAATGTGTCTCCTGTAAGGGTTCATTTCATAGTTGATCTAACAAAGTACTTTTACTATTGGCTACCTAACACAACCCTTGTTTCTATGTGCTTGGTGTCAGTGAAAATCTAAGTAACATTTATATAATATCCTTAACCACTTGGAAACATTCTTTTAACGTATCTGCTAAAATTCTTTCATGTTAGAACCAATTCAATAGATACTCATCATCAAATAAGGATTCCTCACAATGAAGATGTAGTGTTCTCAGAGATTGACAAAGATCACGTGGATCGTATAAACTATTACTCTAATATTTACAATTATAATAACCACCATATTCAATTCCCTAAGTTCAGCATTGAGAACTGGTTACTGATAAGGCAAGGCATTGATATGGATAAGGCAAAGCATTAATAAGGCAAGCCAAGGCATTGATATGGAGATCTATATTTAGGAGATCTATAATAACCACCATATTCAATTCCCTAAGTTCAGCATTGAGAACTTGTTTCTATATTGATTCGCTTCATAACAAAATCCTTAAATATATAGACTTATTAGTTAGATTTCCAAAATCAGACTTTTGTCTTCTGTAACCAAAATCTAGTTGTTAAATTTCATGTTTATGGCCAGTTACGAGAGTGATTGGAAGTAGGTTTGTACGTGATAGGTACAAATTTTATGTTTATGGTCTGGATTAAGATTCTTCTTGTGTTCCCGAATCTGAACTGTTTCTAAATTGTATTTTTATGGATAATTCAATACCGAGACTGTGCAAAATTAAATCGTCAAACGAAGTTGAGTTGAATTTTGTATATACGTGCTCTCATTGATATTAATGGTCTTACCAGATGGCACCCAAGACCCGAGGATCGCTTGAGAGAGGCACATATAGCTGCTGAGGAGGTAGTGGTACCTCCTGCTGCTGAGAAGATAGTGGAACTCCTGCTGCTGAGGAGATCAAGGAAGAACTTCCTCCTACTATTAAGGAGGAAGTGATTCCTAAAGCCGAGATAGCTGTGAAGGAGGAGGTGGCACCAGAGGGCAGTTGCACCGGGAGTTCCAGTCATCCATCTCCTCTGGATATTAATCTTACTGGCGTGGATCCTACTTATGCGCAGTGGCTGAGGAGGGAGACCTCTTTGCGCGTACATAGAGGACAATAGATATATATATAATATGATTTTTGACCAGATTTATTTTGGTAGACTTATTTCTGGGTTTTACTTGGATGGTTTACAACTCTTGATGTTTTTTATTTTCTAGACATGGTTATTTTATAGACTTGGATGTTTTTGGATGCTATTACCTAGACTTTTATATATAGAAATTCAACAGAGGGTTGCTCCGGATCTCATTGATGTATGTTGGTTTGTGTGATATATTATGAAAGATATTGTATATTGGTGTATGATGTATATTGGTTTGTTGGTTTGTGTGAGGTGTGATGCATATTGTGATGTTTCGATGTTTCGGATATTGTACGAATAGGGAATGCGGTGTTTATGTAATTTTTCAAA
>JANAVB010011813.1:0-41536 GCA_029216955.1 Iris pallida
GCCAAAGACGGCGTTATACCAGAAGATTTCTCTGAACCGCCTAACGACCTATCCGGGGCCTCGCATCGGGGGTTCCGCTGCCTGGTCAGCGGACAGGGGTCGAGGGGGCAGCGCCCCCCGTCAGGGGTTCGGGGGCAAAGCCCCCGAAAGGTATTCAGATTTCCAGATCTGTTTATCTTTGGACGACCGCCGTCAAGAAAAAGGGTCTTCATGTCTGCTCAAATATCTGAAGAAAGGCGTCATCAAAGGGCTCTTGGTTTTCTATTTCATCAATGTATTTTTTATATTTCATCAAAGGGCTTTTAGACGACCGCTGCCCTCGGGTGCTAGAGCGAAGAAGTCTAGGGCAGCGAGGGCTCGTCGAGCTCAGTCAGCTGTCCCAACTACTGACCATCAGAGAGTCCTGCTAACTGTTATACGGGCCTCTGATGGAAAGTTGTATAGAAGCACCCGTATCCAGGCCCCGGCGGCAAACGGACAGGGTGGTTCTCAAGATTCTTCCAACAATAATCGAGGGTAAGTAATTTTACTAGCCCCGCATCAGGGAGCAAACATGATGCCTATGCACTCGTGTGCTCGGGATTCTCGGGCCCACAAAACGAGTGCAAAGGTTGATCGAGATGTCCTTGACTTGCGATATGTGATCCTTCACAAGCGCAAGAAAAAAAAAGAAACCTTGGCGTACAAAGAGTCCTTCCATGGACGTCACAGCACTCAAGTCATCGTCAATTGCTGCTACAACAAGACAATAGTACAAGAGGACCGACAGTCCATCTTTCATCGACTGCAGCAGCCAGAACCGGTCCTACAACAAAGCTCGGAGGACAAGGTGCTTCCTTTTACCTCCTGTAATTCTACCCGGAAGGTCCCTACCGGCAAGGGAGGGAAGAAAATAAATATGTCCAGCCCGACAATCTCAACCAGCACGGCCAAGAAACTCTCATCTAGGGGGTTGTCCACAGCCGTCACAGGAGGGGTTTATCAAGGTACCCGCTCAAAGACGAAACCTTCATCACTTGGAGATTCATCATCTACATCTCTGGGGGTAGTTGGAGCTGGGGGTAGCACTCCTCCGAACATTCACAACAATCCGACATTTCAAGAAGATGAACCAGGGGAAACAATCCCCCAACAGATACAACAGACTCAGACGTCCCTGAAAACGTCCAAGATGAGGCAACCTCCTATGCAGGGGGTAGCACCTCCTCCGAGTCCAAACTAGAGGAGAATATTCCTACATATCCCGACGACTTCTCTATGTGAGGGTATGATTCGGATGGCACGTCTTCTACAGTTCCTTCCACTTCTCCTCATGTGAGGACGGTGTTCATGACTGATAACAACCAAGACGGTCCTAGTGATCGGCAGCACCTCGACACTCTTGAGGCCATACTCCAAACCTTGGTTAAGTCAGTGGATGAGATCAAGGCTGCCCTAACGGCCCTACAAGCAAGGACATCTGGTCAAACAAGCTTGGGTCCCGCCATCAATTCGGACTCAAACACAACCGCGCCAACCCCGGACAACAACCCACCCGAAATATCGACTCCCACTGCTGCAGAAGAAGCTAGGGAGACGAGAAGAGAAGTCCAGAAGCTCCGTGCAATGTTTCACGCCTGAGAATACTCTCAGGACCACAGGATACGACAGCCGTATCCTGTTGCATGGAGAGATGTCCGCTTCCCTCCACGATACAAACCATTCAATTTCAATCAATATGACAGAAAGACCTCTGTGAGCTGGTATATGACCTACTTCGAGGTCACGACAGCCCATCTGCCGCATGACGATGCCATCCTCATGCGATTATTCATCGAGGCATTGGAGGGGGTCGCGTTCGATTGGTACCGCAATCTGCAGGATAACTGCATCCATTCCTTTGCCGGCTTCAAACGTATGTTCTTGGAAAGGTTCTACGAGGTGGGACAAGGTGTGACGATGTCAAACCTCATGGATGTTATTCAAGAAGAAAAAGAACTGACAAGGAATTACATCGAACGGTTTCGCCAAACCGCGATGAAATTGCCCTCTGGTAACCTGGACTCCTCTTTAATTGAGATTTGCCAAAAGAGGCTGCTCCCCACAATCAGCTTTTAGATGGACGAAGATCAATTTAAAGACTGGAAGGCCTTCATCATCAGCGCCACTAACGCAGAAGCAAAATTGAAGAAGGCTCACCAACTGGGGTTACATATCACGGATGGAGAGGATAAGGTCAAACGCCCTAATACTAATAACAACAATAACGGTAGTTCCTCTAATAACCGGGACACAAAAGGAAAATAGGCTATGGTTGCCGATACAGCGCAGAAGCCTGAACGAAAGCAGGTAGAGAAACAGTGGCCTCAGGTGACCTACTCCTTCGAGGATAGCCATGTCAAGCCCATCTTTGATATGCTCTTACAAGGGGATAGAAATCATCTCCCTCTACCGAGACGTGAACCTCGACCTGCAGAGATGGAGAGCCCGAAGTACTGTCACTTTCATCGCCACGTCCACCACGCTACCCAGGACTGCTTCCAATTGAAGCGGTACATCCAGAACCTCATCGATTCCAAGGCTCTATCCATTGATTTCGAGAAGGTAACAGTAGATGCCAACATGGTGTCTGTCAAATTCGACAGCTTCCCTCCAACGAGGACTCAAGATAGCGTAGTACCCATCCCCGGACAATAATGGAGGTCACTAATCTTCCACCTCCCCGAGACCAGACGACTGGGCTGGTGGCCCTCACCACGTCACGAGGAAAGGTCATGTGGGTCCATCCGGACTTGGTGCCTGAAGTAACTCAGTCAGCATCATCCTCCACCTGCAAGAAAAAGAGCGAAAAGTCTAAGTCTTGCCACACAATCTCAGCCGAAGCCGAAGAAGCAACAGCTGTCGTTACCCGGTCCGGTGCACAATCTCAACCAATATCGGGTAACTCAGTTGAAGATCGTCAACCGACCACTGCTGATGCCCCATGACCTTCTCAGCCTCCGTCGGCGGACAAGCCTAAGCTAAAGGAGACCCGCTTTGACAAGCCACTCCGTAAAGACGTACCTCAGGGGCAGGAGAGGCCTTACAATTTTGATATCCTGGCACAATTGGCCAACACACCAGCAAAATTGTCATTATATGAGCTCTTGAGGCTCTCCAAGGATATTTATGTCGCACTGAATGAAGTACTTCAGAATGTTGACGCTTATTTGGCTCAGGTCAAGCTGACAGGGGAGAGCCCGCCAGCGAATTTCTCGGACAGTAATTGTGCAGGTGCAATGCCCAACATCGTGTTCACTCTGCAGGATATGCTCATCAAGACCAACCTGCACGATCGTCCTTTATATTACACTGGATACATCGGTGACATCAAAGTAGATCGAATGCACATTGATCCTGGTTCTTCAATAAGCATCATTCCGAAGAGCTTGCTTCACCTTCTACGCATCCCTATGCATCGGCTAACCCCTACCAATATCGTCATTAGCGGTTTCAATTCAGGAAGAAGCTATCCTATTGGAAAGATTCGTCTGAAATGCCAAATTGGCGACCTCCAGTCGAAAGTGACTTGCTACGTCATAGACGCAGATACGTCCTACAACATTCTCCTAGGGCGTCCTTGGATACACAATTATGTGATCGTGCCCTCCACATTGCACCAGTGCTTCAAATATGTCGATAAATACGGCTTCGTAAGAACGGAATTCACCGACGTCGATTCCTTCAAAGGGGTTGAATCCTACTATTTGGATGTCTGCTTGTACGAGAAATCGAAGAAGCATCTGGTTGAAGAGAATGCTCAAGATCAAACAGAGGCTATAATGGGATCAGAAGAACCTCTGAAGATCCATCTCCAGGCCTGCAAACCAGGCAGAACCGTACCTCTTGTAGCCACTCTGCATAAAGAAGTAACCAGTCTACCGGTGCTCACTGCACAAAAAGGGCAAATGGTTATCCGACTTCCAAGGACTAGCCAGGGGCCGAGACCCACTGTGGAGCCGATGACAATCAGACTGCAAGAGCCTGCTAACAACAATCAGAAGAAAAAAATCCTTCTGTTAAGCCGATGGTCACTCGTCTCCCCAGGACAAATCGACAGCCCAGCACTGAACCAAGGATCGCTAGTAAGCCAACGACGCTACGTCCAGCACCACCAGTGGAACCTTTGACGATCAAGCTGCCCAGGTCATCCTCCCAATCTTTAATAATACAGGGAGTTGCTGAAGAGGAGATAGAGCTAGCCAAATATATGATTGCGCACACTGATGTTTCCTCTGCCGATGATATAATATCGCCAGAGAAGATACCTTATTCTATCAACAAAGGGTTATCTTTGAACTACCTCGAGCTTAACAAGCTCCGTATAATGTATGCTATGGAACACGGTATGGGCATCAACTTACACACACATGTGACAAATGTCTATACCACGAACCAACTTACTCCCGTGGAAGGTGCTTGCTTCATAGTCGCGGGAGAGGATCATCCAATCATCTTCGGCCGGAAGAATGACCAACAGTCCTTCAGGCCAGAAGAAGTCGATTTCGAGCCCAGCACCGAAAGACTGCCCTTTTATCTATATAGTTCCCGATCCAAGTACCTCATACAAAAACAAGGGTATGATATGAAGACTACACCAGGCTTGAACCACGGCACCGGCCAGCGATTACCTTTGAAATTGCCAGTCCCGGCTGGAAAACCATAGGATTATTACAGCAAGACCAGACATGGTCTAGGCTATGTTACACCTGCAACAACTCCGGAGAGCTTGGATGAGGAATGCGAATGGCATTCTCATTCGACCGGATCATCCACTTCTGATTCAGATGTCAGCATCGGGGACGTACTCAGGCAACGTGGTCTATCAATATGGCATTTTGCTGACACCTACGAAGAAGACGAAGACATACCGGAACTTATTGAGTTAGAGCCTTGGGTCCAACAGCTAGATGCGCAATGGGAGAAGCATTTCGAACAAAAAGATCTCCCTACCGAAGATGAGGTTATGTAAGTTGATCTCGGCGATGAATCCTCTCGAAAGCCAATCTTTGTTAGCAAAAGTCTGACAAACGAAGAGCGGGAGTCGCTATTGCAACTCGTCAGAGAGTATATCGACGTGTTCGCCTGGAGTTATGAAGACAAACTAGGGCTAAACCCCGAGATTGCACTCCATAAGCTCAATATTTATCCGGACGCAAAGCCGGTCCAGCAACAGCAATGACGGTTCCGCCCAGACTTCAAGAATTCAATCGAAGTTGAGGTCAAAAAACTAATAGCCAGCGGCTTCATTTGTGAGGAACAACATCTAGACTGGGTAGCCAACATAGTATCGGTCCTCAAGAAGAATGGGAAGATACGAATTTGTATCGACTTCCGAAATCTGAACGAAGCGTATCCTAAAGATGAGTTCCCTCTTCCTATTATGGACATAATGATTGACAACACATGTGGTTTTGAGCGCATGTCCTTCATGGATGGCTTTTCAGGATACAATCAAATCAAGATGTTTTTTGACGATGAAAAGCATACATCATTCCGAACACCGATTGGCGTGTACTACTATATAGTCATGCCCTTTGGTTTATAGAATGCCGGTGCCATATATCAACGAGCTATGAGTATCATCTTCAGAGACCACCTGCGTAAGATAGTGGAATGTTACATCGATGACATCGCCGTCAAAAGCCGCTCTAAGGAAGACCATCTGCACGATTTGAGGATAGTATTCGACCTGATGCGAGCACACAATTTAAAGATGAATCCTACCAAATCCTTCTTGGGTGTATCCAGTAGAAAATTCTTGGGTTTTGTTATTACCTCCTAGGGTATCCATATAGACCCTGAGAAAATAAAGGCAATCATGGAGATGGGTCCCCTGAGAAATCTTCGTGAGCTCAGAGGCCTTCAAGGAAGACTAGCTTATATCAGGAGGTTTATCTCTAACCTCTCCGGACGATGTCAACTATTCACACACCTCATAAAGAAAGGCGTCTCCTTCGTATGGGATGAAGAGTGCCAACGTGCCTTTGATAATATTAAAGAATATCTGTCAAAACCTCTAGTCCTGGTGGCCCCGGTTGCTGGAAAGCCGTTTTTGCTTTATGTGCGAGCGATGGAGCATTCCCTCGGTGCTCTACTAGCACAAAACAATGATGCGGGACATGAACAAGCTATCTATTACCTAAGCCGAATGATGATAGGGCCTGAGCGTAGATACACCATCGTGGAGAAGGAGTGCCTCGCTTTGATGTTCGCCATTCAGAAGACGCGACACTATGTTACAGGACAGACCATCCATGTTATATCACGAGTCAACCCCCTTAGGGTCCTTATGACCAAACCAGGTGCACTCAGCTCTCGCCTCGCTACCTGGGCGATATTATTGTCCTCCTACGACATGATCTTCTTCCCGTAGAATGCTGTTACAGGTCAAGCTTTGGCAGACTTTTTAGCGTCCCATCCAGGTTCGAAGGCAACCAGAGTATATGAAGAGATTCCAGACGAGGTCGCCAATTCAAATATGGCTTCCCATGATACCGTCTAACGAATGTTCTTCGACGGTACTTCAAGAACCGGACCCAAGGGCAATATCGTCGTTGGAGTCGGAGTGGTACTGATTTCTTCCTCTAGATTGGTGATCAATCGGGCATACTCCCTCACGAAACCTTGTTCAAACAACGTGGCCGAGTACAACGCCTTGGTTATCGGCCTTTGACTTACAAAGAAACTGGAGATAGAGTACCTGGAAGAATATGGCGATTCACAGTTAATCGTTAATCAGATCCAGGGTTCGTATGAAGTTTGCCATGAAGACATGATCCCCTATCATCAAATAGCAATTGCCATCATTACGTCCTTTGAAGGGTTTTTCATAGAACATGTTCCCAGACTCCAGAACATTGAAGCTGATGTCCTAGCGGGCCTTGCCGCTTCCCTGGCAGTTCCAAATTATGTTCATCATTTGGTTGACATAATAGCCCATGAATTGGTTTGTCCTAAGAACAACGTACAATTTGCTGTGAGTTATTCTACCCTGACGATCGACGAAACACAGGTCTGGAGACTTCTATTTATCGACTTCGTAGTGTATGGTATCTTGTCGGAAAATCCGAAAGAAGCCACTTCTATTAGAAGACGTTCTCTTTGATTCTTCTTTGATACAGAGACAAAAATGTTGTATCGGCGATCCTATGATGGATTACTACTCCGGTGTTTGTCAAATATGGAAGCCAAAGAAGCCATATACGAAGCTCACAACGATATTTGCGGGGCCCATCAGCCTGGCCCTAAATTACAAGATTGCCTTAGCCGGATGGGCTATTACTGGCCTACGATGGTAGCAGATGCGATAGACTATGCAAGAAAATATAAAGCTTGTCAGGTCCATGCGGATTTCATACATCAACCATCCGAATTCCTACATCCGACGGTGGCATCCTAGCTATTTGAGGCATGGGGAATGGATATCAATGGTCCAATCACCCCGCCTTCATCCAGAGGACACCGCTTTATACTCGCGATTACGGACTACTTCTCCAAATTGGCGAAAGCTGTTCCGCTCGCAGAAGTAAAGACATCAAACGTGATCAACTTCGTCATGCATCACGTCATCTATCATTTTGGACTACCTCGAAGGATCATCCATGACAATGGTCCGCAGTTCGCAAGCCACACCTTTTGTCGGTTTTGCGACAAACATCGAATTCAGAATATTGCTTCAACACCATACAACCCGACGGCTAATGGTCTGGCTGAACCATTCAACAAAACCATAATCAAGCTTCTCAAGAAGTTTGTGTCCTCAAACAAATGCGAATGGAATAAAAAGCTTGGCGAATGCTTATGGGCATACCGTACTACAGTCCGGACAGCCACTGGGAACACACCATTCTCTTTGGTATAAGGAAGTGAGACAGTTCTCCTATTGGAAACTCAAATCCCCTCGCTCCGCGTCGCCTTCACTTACCGACTAACGTCGGATGATAATTACCGTCGTCGGCTACAAGAATTGGAGGCCTTAGATGAGAAGCGCCTGCTAGCTCAACAACGAATCGAGTTTTATCAAGCACGTATCTCCGGAGCCTTCAATAAAAAGTTCAAACTGAGAACATTCCAAGTAGGCGATCTCATTTTGGCAGCTCGTAGGCCGATGGTTATGACTCATAAAACCGCCGATAAGTTCCAGCCCAAGTGGGAAGGCCCATTTATCATTGAGGCTGTATTCTCCAATGGTGCATACCGTCTCACAAAGCAAAATAGAGAATTGCTCATGATGCCCATCAACAGCAAGTTCCTGAAGAAATATTATGTCTAAACGATACCCTCCGAATCAACTGGATTGTTGAGTTATGTACCCTTAGGTACCGCTAAACTTACGCTCTGGTCATCCCAAATGAATTCATATCTTATATTCTGGACAGCAAGTCATGTATGATCTTACCTCTGAACGTCCTCTCTAAAAGAACATTTTCTTCAGAATCTGTTACCCGCGCTTTCAGTGCATAAAAAAGGGTAACAGATCCACAAAATTCTCGAAACAACCATGTCGATCTCACCTTTGAGATATTTCTCTTCCATCACAAACAAATCACCCCTTACATGGAACTTCCACGTCCATATTACCTCTTAGTTGTTCTATGTATCCTTTACTGAGTCCACTCCTGCCACGTCCTCATTACCTCTGAGTAGGAAGACTCCGTTGTAAAACCCCACATTACCACGTCCTCATTACCTCTGAGTAAGTATGTTGGTTTTCTCTCGACTTATTATCCGTACCCAAAACCAGGGTACGCCAAGGGTAATAGGCCCACAAATGTCTACAGTTGACCATAAATGTCTGCAGCTGACCACAAATGTTGTACTAGGTCCTCTAGTTCATGCACCTCTTTCTTCATCATCACATGCCTCTGGAGCCCAGTTGTTCCATGGCATTCTTTCGCCCAATACGTAGAACTTCCACGTCCACCTTACCACGGAGTTGTTCTATGTATCTACATTGGGCCCATCCCTACCATGTCCTCAGTACCTCTGAGTAGGAAGGTTCTACCATCAAACCTCATGTTTACTACGTTCAAGTAAATATGCTGGGTTTCTCTATCGATCTTATTATCCATACCTAAGACCAAGGTATGCCAAGGATAATAGGTCCACAGAAAGTCCCCCAGTGGGGCGAGTACCATAACACCAAAGATACTATACAAACAGAACAGATACCACAAATAAAGGATGAGATAAACATACTCATTCATTTAAAGTCAAAAGTGCTATATTTTCCTGGGACCACGTCCCTGGTTTTTTTTAAATGGAGGGACATAATAATAAAAGAGAGAAAAATTCGATTATGGTTTGACGACGCACAGTTCTCTGAGCCGGTCCTTTAGTTTGGTTGTCGACTGCTCAATCCTCAGTGTGGCCCGGCGCTCGGCCTCTTGAGTCAACCTTTCTGCATCATCTAGATACGCATGAGCCTGCCAGTGGTCTTCAAGTTTCTTCAGCGCACACTCTAGGGCAACAGAGGTTCGGGTGACCTGGTCGATCTCCCGGCAAATTAACTCCTTATCTTTGTGGGAGGCCTGGAGCTCAGATTCTAAAGAAGCTAACTTTATCTGAAGTTGGAGGATCTGCTTCTTGGTATCGGCTATCATACGAGATGTGGCCTCTTCTCGAGCCAAACAGTTCTCTCCTCTACGGCTTAGTTGATCATACCTCAGAGACAGATCTTGAAGGTCCTTCACTAGAGCAGGCTTAGACGTATCCAGTACCATCTTTACCTTTTCTATTGCCAAAGACATATCAAGTTGTCGTAGCCCTTGAAACTGGGTCATGAGAGGTCGACCATCCCTGCCCCGTGATGGAGCGTTCTGAGAAGTTCAATTTGACCGCGGGCACATTGACGAGCCAGTACAAAAGATGTCCCTCTTTCAAGGGCAGCTTCGACCCCTCGTTTCAAATGGCGGTAAAAACTCTCAATCACGTCCTTCGACGATTCGTCCAGAACTTTCGAAGAGGATGGTGTTAAAGGAAGAGTAGCTGAGAGAGTAGAAGACGATTGCGAAAAAGATGTACCAGAACTTGATGCCCCTATCACTAGGGATACAAGTTTCGAGCGATAAGACTCCTGAACAGCAGTCATCTTCTCTTCCGTAGCCCGAAGGATTCGAAGACTTGGCAGTGCAGAAAGATCAACCTTCAGTGATAAAGCCACATTAACCGAGGTGGGTGCAGGGACCATTTCTCCCCGCCCCGGCAGTCCCACTACTTGTCCTCCTGAACTCGATCCGGCAAGAGGTCCCTCGATCTGAGCTAGATGAGAAAGAGGCGTACTTTCTTCCCCTAGATCCCCTCCGGCAACTTCTCTCGCGATAATGTTCGTTGTCGACTGTAAAGGAGCAGGACCTCTGTGTCCGGAACAACCATCGATCAACTTAAGCCGAAGGATATGAAGATAGAGCAAATAAACCTCCTCACTAGTCAAGACATGACATAGCTTACCAGGGGAGGGTCCTTGAGCCTGAAGCTCACTCACAGCCGCCATATCCTCTTCAGCAGCGGCACCTGAGCCACTTACAGCTGCTTCCTCTGTCCCAGCCGCTCCGAAAATGGATACAACTGGGTTGGTATCAACCAGCCATGGTTCAGCAACCTCAGGGATTAGTTCAGTAAAGCCCACATCATCCCTGGTTGAGATGTCAGCAGCACGAAGAATCTTAGCCGTCGCTGGGACGACCGTGGTGGAAGGAAGCTCGGTCATAGCACCAATTAAAGTGGCTATAACAGGGTCAACCTCAGAAGCGATAGCCAGCTCTGGGAAGTTCACTTCTCCTGACGCCTACAGAGAAAAAAAATGATGATCAGATTATATTTCAGAAAAGAAGAACTAAAAAGGTGGCCGTAACTCGATTCACCTCTGAAACGGCTTCGACGTCATCACTTCTCTCCCTAGTGCGCGTCCTGCGAGGCTTGACCGCGGCCCATTTTTGGGGGCGAGTTCTGCCGACGACAAAGGACTCATGCCTGCTTTATTTACGTGAAGGACTAGGCACAACAGGGGGCAGATCTGCCACCGAATCGCCTGCAGGAGGAAGCAGGTTATCAGGGTCATCCTCCTCCTCCACATTTATAGACTCCGAGTCAGACACCTTAACTGTATTCTCCTTCTTGGTCCACGTCTGGGACTCTTTTGGCTTCTCCTCCAAACCAGTACCAGTAATGAAGCTGGTACTTGGGTCAAAATCACTAGGGGGCTTATTTACCATGACATGGTATAGGGCCGCCATGTACAAAATATGCCCCGACTCTCTAGCATAATGTATGGAGAAGCTGGCACGGGTATGAACCGTGCTATAATAATGCCAATCCCGGATGTCGTCTAAAATGCTACCCTTGAAACCCAGACAGGAACTGGGATTATCCAAGAACATTTGACTATACCCAAATTGCCGAGAGAATCGACTGGGTAAGTAAGGCTCCAAAACGACGGAGTTACGATTACGATACACCAGATGTGCAGGACGAATATTCTGCAACCAGCGGAGCATCTTCTCGGACAAGAAATGGGGAGATGCAGTACCGTCAAGATGTACGCCTATTACTTCTTCATCGGTAAAAGGAGGAACAGACACAAAAAATAGTATCTGTCCACTCGTGCCAGCGCCATCCGACAGACTGACATGGTAGTATACTTCCAGGGCATACGGCGGTACTAGTAGATAAAGGCAACATCAGCGGTCACGTCGTCCTCTGGGCCAGACCTCATCAAAGACGGGCAATGCATTAACAGCCACCCCATCAGACAATGATTGGGCAGCTCGATTCGTTCAAAATCCTTCGTCGTTGTAAAACCCCTAAATTTCTACTAAATATTTTTTTAAATTGGTGCTAAAATTTCTTTTTCTTGTATTTATACGTCTCAATAATGTATTGTACGTCGCGCGCAAGATTTCGTTTTTCTTGCTCGTCGAGTGCGAATATGTGCGAACATACATATTTTAGAAAAACATTTTCCCTATTTTATTATATACTTTCAAAATATTATATATAATTATTATTCTTACTATAGAAAGCCTGTTGTTTTTAGCAGTTATTAATCATAAATAATATTTTATTGTATACTAGGAAAAGCATAATCATGTATACATTATTTGTGCTTACATATATATTTCATAAATATTTTATTAAGTTTATTTTTTAAATAATAATGTATTTTTAAAATTATTATTATAGTATTTTTGGAAAACATATTTTGAAATTATTGTGGCAATTTAAATCTTGAATTAATTTTATGGATATATTTAAATAGCTAAAATATTATCTACGTTTGAAAATTGATTTATCCTATTCAATTTTAAACTAAAAGAATTTAATTAAATTTAAATTGGATTTGTATTTGGATTTGGATTTGATTGATTTTAAATTAAGTTGCGAATTATATATTTTTTGGGTTTAAACTACTCCTAAACCTTATCCAACTGGGAATTTCTACATCCTATAAAAGGCAGGTACTCATCCATAAATTTCTTTTTCTCCATAATTGTCTCCACAAATAATTTCCACAAAGTGTACGTGCCCCGTGTCGGTGTCCATCTCTTCCGTGTCAGCCGTGACGGTCTCGGGTCCGACCCTGGGTGTCATTCCAATCTTATTCCAATCTACCTTTTTACATATACATTGTCACCATCTTCGTGTCCACACACGGACACGTCATCCTCCTTCCCCGACACCCAATTCTAACCCTAAAACCTAACTCTACAGAACCCACAACCTTCGATCCACGCCGCCACCACCACTGTCGAACTCCCGACCACCAACCCGTCTTCCTCGATTTCCTCGTCTCCACCAGCAGCTAGCACCAACAACCGTAGCACACACCCTTTCGTCACCCGATCCAGCCAACATCGACCCCGCCACCGTACACCCGTCGCCATCCACCGCCACCCCAGTGTACTGCTCCGCCCGCTGCCCCATCACCACCACAGCCTACCGACACCACCACCAGCCCCTCGCCGACACCCTGACACTCCAAGCCCCGTACCACCTATCCCGGCCACTTTCCGGCCAAATCCTCTAACGCCCACCGAGTCCACCACCATCACAAAACCGATCTCCACCGCCACCATGAGCGGTCGCCAGCCCAAAAATAAAAAAAACCCAAAATTTAGACACACCACCACCGCCATGACTCACCTCCGCCGCACTTTGTCGTGCCCGTCCGTCTGAGACGGCCCTCGTCGCCTCGATCTCCGCCCGCGCCTAGTCGTAGCCACCGCCGACCAGGTCCACCCCGTGCGCCGCGCTCGCAGAGGAGCCGCCGCCCGCGTCCTCACCACCGCCGCACGGTGCCAACCATCTCGGCCCGAACGTGCTCCGTGCCTCGACCCCTCTGGTACGCCCCTCCGGCCGTGCCGCCATCGATCGCCGTGCGCCACCGCCCTGGAATTTTCCCTGCGCCGGTGAAAACCCTCCGCCGACCGATCTCCTCCACCGGACCACCGATCCGTCCCCTCTTTCCCGCAGCTTCTTCTCCCCATCTCCTCCCCGTACCCTCTTCTCCGACTCCCCGTACCCTCTTCTCCGACTCCAACCCAAGCATCCCCGCTCTTCTCTTCTCCCAGCTCTCTCCGACCGCCACCTCTCTCTCTTCCTCTCCGTCCGCTCCTCAGTCCTCTCCTCTCTCTCCTTCTGATCTCTCTAACCCACTTTCTCTCTCCCTCAGCTTCTCTCTCTCTTTAAATCGTTTCTTTTTTCTAAACTTTGTTTGTTGGTCTCCTCGAAAGAGGAGAACAACATTACACTGCTTTATTTTTATTATGTTATTTCATTTTTGTTAATTATTTTTTATTATCATTATTTTTGGGATTTTGTTGCTTTTTGAAGTGTGGGTGCTGTTTTGTTTTTGTTTTATTTTTGTTGTTTGTTTCCTCCTAAAACTACTATCAGGAATAGAGAACAGGACATGGGCCTGCTTGTATACTTTATTTATTCATTTATTTTATTTTTCCTTTTTTTGTGTTTTTGTTTTATGATTTATTAACAACAGATATTGATTAAAATTTTATGTATAAAATATTTGATAAGTGATTTATTATTAATACCATTATTATTATTATTATTATTATTATTATTATTATTATTATTATTATTATTATTATTAACTGATTGAGGTTAATGATTATTATTATAAATTGTAGCATATACCTTCATTGGTACTACTATTTATAATATTATTGTATTATTTTGTGAAATTTGATTATGCCTTTTTGCCTAAAGAAAACTGTATTTGACAAAAAACTTAGTTATATCCCTAAATTACTATCTTTCTTCTTTTCTTCTTTTCTAGATTTTATATTTTTCTTTTTAATATATTTTTATTTATAAAAAGTAGTTACCAATTTTACAACAATTTTCTAGTCTTTTACTTATGGCTAGTAAAATATAGCTTCCTACTAACATTCCATTTTTGACAACTAAGGGTTTTTGCCTAAATCTATTCTCCATGTTTTTAGTATTTACCAAAATAATTATTTTACTAGTAAATATAGTTTTCAAAATTTTGTAAATACTTCCTAAAATAGTATAAGTATTAAATCTACACAAATTCTTCTTTTATCAATCTTTTCCCGTGTCTGAGCCCAGTATTCCAATTTCCTTGCCAATTCTGAACTACCTTATGTCCACCCTAACTAATTTGACCCTTCTGGACCCAATGGAACTGACCGTGCCACCGTCCGAGTTCACCTTGCAAAGTTGTTGCACTGAAGTTGTAGTTCGTGCCACCGTGATTATCGCAGCACACCAGGCGTACTACCAGACAAGACACCTTGCCATTTGCTGTTTATTTATTTTAGGTCATATTTCATGCATTATTCATTATTTTTTTATGCAAAATAAACTGTGATACATGGCATAACCTGTTAGAACTTACTGTTCATTTATATTTCCTGCTATGTATTATTTTTCTTACACATTAAACCTAGATTTAAGGGACCACCTTTGTGTGTTGCATTCATAGCCTTGACACGTTGTACCATGAAGTTGTGTGTCGCATGTAGAACACGGACGTGCATGATTGGCTGGCCACTAGTACGTACAAGCCGTACGATAGGATTAACCGCTAATAGAATTGCATGCTAGTTTGACTTAGCGGTTATAGAGGTTACTGTTGTGGATACAACATAGTAGACATTGGGCGGGGAGGACAATTCCTTAGCGTATGGGATTCGATGCACTTTTTCTTTTATAACCCGTGAGCTCCGCCGGAGACGCGGGTCAGATTACCCATGATTACTGACGGCCACTGACGTTCTGCGGAATGTTATGCTCTTACTGATTGGGCCTCTGGTGCCCCAAGGGGGGACCATGCCGATCCTATTTAGCCAGGGCCCATACGTAGGAAGGTTTGTTATTAACTACATTTCACTTAGAATGGTTAGTCTACCTTATTCATTAGGTATGAGTACTTTTGGTTTGAGTACTTGTATCTGACCGTGGCTTGGAACAATAACTTGTCGCAAATTAGTTTGTCACATCTTGTCCTTGATTGGTTGTAGGTGTGACTTACTACTTTAATGAGAAGGTATTGAACCTTGTTGGGGTCCGGATACCATATTGGATTCATAGAATGGAAAGATACGTCACCGTGAATTAGTTTACCATCTCCGGTCCTTGTTTGGCTGGGAGGATGGTAAGCTAGTTCAATAGGTGTGTATTGGACCATGTTATAATTCAATTAACTTATTTATTTGAGCAATATTTATTCAGTTTATATGGCATGATATTATGCATTTTGTTACGTCCCTCTGAGGACCTGGTTATCTCTCCAGGTGTGTGCTCTTGTCTTTCGCAGGTATTTTAGCTCTAGCCGTGATCATCGCTATTTCTTCGAGAATGATTGTACTTGGATCGTCTTCGCTTCGTTCGCCAAAAATTATTTCTTTTCTCATATATTTTTTCTTTACTTGTTGGTAGTAGATTTGTCTTCGTCCAACATATTGTATCAAGACAAATTTATAGATGATTATATGATATCTTTTATTCATTTATTTCGTGTAGATGAGATTAGTTATGGTTCTACTGCATTTTACAGCTTACGTATATTTATTATACGGCTGGCATGTCTACGTTCCTAGTCCTACGTATTTTGGGACTGGGGCGTGACATATTTTTGTGGTGGCCCATGCAGGCCAAGATAAATTGTTTGGTTACTTTACCGTACCAAGCAAGCCTACGAATAGGATTAGAAGTCTATGATCTCATCTACATACTTGACCTTTTTCCTCGATTTCATATTCGATCGACTCATCGATTGCATCTTGCTTGATCCCTTCTATCATTATTCTTATCTTTCCTTCGTGCTTGCTAGAGATTGACCCTACTAGTTAGATGTTCCAAACACCCTTAGCTTAATTCTTTACGTTGGGTAGAATACCCTACGACCTGACACACCCTTGACCATTAAGGGAATACAAATAGTATTATTTAGACCTTAGAGACTAGAGGAATTTAACCCATTTGGTCAACCAAGCCTTGGTCAATAAAACTGTAGAATGATTGTATAGGAATACACAAGACTTAGATTCTTATGACTCTTAGACTATTCATATTTGTTCTTATTTCATCTACCATCGTTTCTACTATCTAGACTAATGATGCTAATGTAGCCTAGTTTTTACAAGCTCAATTCTTTATCAAGCTTGTTCATGACATATGTTATTGGATGCATCCACTAATGTATTGTCTACTCAGAACCGGTGCATGATGGTCTGATCAACCTAGTGCACTTTGGTTCGCTTTTATCTATCATTCTACGTAGATGGGGACATAGTTAAACTTGTCCTTTAGAGTCCCATCCACGACTGCCTTGACAATTCCTTTGAAATTATTCGATCGTCTTTGAACCACGTATTCGTATTCGATAACGCCTCCTTCGAACTCTATATTGCTTTCGCCTTCACCTATTTTAGAAGGACGAAGGCATTGTACTAGAACTTCCTCTAGCCTTCCTATCGAGTAGGACCATTATCACTCGATGTTGCTATATCTTCATCCTAAACTGCTCGCCCTATCAAGACCCTCTAATTGCTTAATTTAAGTAAATCTAATTCGTTCCCTTAATCATGCCCTCAACCTACTCTCAAGAGACCATAACTTTAAGGTCTCTAATTTATTTCTTGAACCCATACCATTCTTTATTGCGCGTTATCTTAATCATTTTTCTCCTTGCGTTAATCCATGATTATCTTCGCCATTATTGAAATCATGACTCTAATGCATGTTTTCATTAAACGTCATTTCCTTGTCTTGCCCAATGATTTGACTGTACTTTCTTATCGATATAACCTTGTACCTTCTCACCCCCCTACAAATTTTTAATTTCGAGGACGAAATTCTTTTAAGTTAGGTAGGATGTAAAACCCCTAAATTTCTATTAAATATTTTTTTTAAATTGGTGCTGAAATTTCTTTTTCTTGTATTTATACGTCTCAATAATGTATTGTACGTCGCGCGCAAGATTTCGTTTTTCTTGCTCGTCGAGTGCGAATATGTGCAAGCGTACATATTTTAGAAAAACATTTTTTCTATTTTATTATATACTTTCAAAATATTATATATAATTATTATTCTTACTATAAAAAGCCTTTTGTTTTTAGCAGTTATTAATCATAAATAATATTTTTTTGTATACTAGGAAAAGCATAATCATGTATACATTATTTATGCTTACATATATATTTCATAAATATTTTATTAAGTTTATTTTTTAAATAATAATATATTTTTGAAATTATTATTATAGTATTTTTGGAAAACATATTTTGAAATTATTGTGGCAATTTAAATCTTGAATTAATTTTATGGATATATTTAAATAGCTAAAATAATATCTATGTTTGAAAATTGATTTATCCTATTTGATTTTAAACTAAAAGAATTTAATTTAATTTAAATTGGATTTGTATTTGGATTTGGATTTGATTGACTTTAAATTAAGTTGTGAATTATATATTTTTTGGGTTTAAACTACTCCTAAACCTTATCCAACTGGGAATTTCCACGTCCTATAAAAGGCAGGTACTCATCCATAAATTTCTTTTTCTCCACAATTGTCTCCATAAATAATTTCCACAAAGTGTACGTGCCTCGTGTCGGTGTCCATCTCTTCCGTGTCAGCCGTGACGGCCTCGGGTCCGACCTCGGGTGTCATTCTAATCTTATTCCAATCTACCTTTTTACATATACATTGTCACCATCTTCCTGTCCACACACGGACACGTCATCCTCCTTCCCCGACACCCAGTCCTAACCCTAAAACTAACTCTAGAGAACCCACAACCTTCGATCCACGCCGCCGCCACCACTGTCGAACTTCCGACCACCAACCCGTCTTCCTTGTCTTCCTTGTCTCCACCAGCAGCTAGCACCTACAACCGTAGCACACACCCTTTCGTCACCCGATCCAGCCAACATCAACCCCGCCACCGTACACCCATCGCCATCTACCGCCACCCCGGTGTACTGCTCCGCCCGCTGCCCCGTCACCACCATAGCCTACCGACACCACCACCAACCCTCGCCGACACCCTGACACTCCAAGCCCCGCACCACCTGTCCCGGCCACTTCTCGGCCAAATCCTCCAATGCCCACCGAGTCCACCACCATCACGAAACCGATCTCCACCGCCACCATGAGCGGCCGCCAGCCCAAAAACAAAAAATACCCAAAATTTAGACACACCACCACCGCCAGGACACACCTCCGCCGCGCTTTGCCGCGCCCGTCCGCCTGCGACCGACCTCGTCGCCTCGATCTCTGCCCGCGCCTAGACGTAGCCACCGCCGGCCAGGTCCTCCCCGTGCGCCGCGCTCATAGAGGAGACGCCGCACGCGTCCTCACCACCGCCGTACGGTGCCGACCATCTCGGCCCGAGCGCACGTCGCGCCTCGACCCCTCTGGTACGACCCACCGGCCGTGCCGCCATCGATCGTCGTGCGCCACCGCCCTGGACTTCTTCCCACGTCGGTGAAAACCCTCCGCCGACCGATCTCCTCCGCCGGACCACCGATCCGTCCCCTCTTTCCTGCAGCTTCTTCTTTCCATCTCCTCCCCGTACCCGCTTCTCCGACTCCACCCCGAGCATCCCCGCTCTTCGCTAATCCCAGCTCTCTCCGACCGCCACCTCTCTCTCTCCCTCTCCGTCCGCTCCTCAGTCCGCTCCTCTCTCTCCTCCTGATCTCTCTAACCCACTTTCTCTCTCCCTCAGCCTCTCTCTCTCTTTAAATTGTTTCTTTTTTCAAAACTTTATTTGTTGATCTCCTCGAAAGAGGAGAACAACATTACACTGCTTTATTTTTATTGTGTTAT
Organism: Iris pallida; assembly: GCA_029216955.1. Classification (NCBI taxonomy): domain Eukaryota; kingdom Viridiplantae; phylum Streptophyta; class Magnoliopsida; order Asparagales; family Iridaceae; genus Iris; species Iris pallida. The sequence goes on from JANAVB010011813.1 coordinate 19,337, forward strand.
TTTATTTTTGTTAATTATTTTTTATTATCATTATTTTTAGGATTCTGTTGCTTTTTGAAGTGTGGGTGCTGTTTTGTTTTTGTTGTTTGTTTCCTCCTAAAACTACTATCAGGAATAGAGAACAGGACATGGGCCTGCTTGTATACTTTATTTATTCATTTATTTTATTTTTCCTTTTTTTTGTGTTTTTGTGTTGTGATTTATTAACAACAGATATTGATTAAAATTTTATGTATAAAATATTTAATAAGTGATTTATTATTAATACCAGTATTATTATTATTATTATTATTATTATTATTATTATTATTATTATTATTATTATTATCATCATTATTATTAACTGATTGAGGTTAATGATTATTATTATAAATTGTAGCATATACCTTCATTGGTACTACTATTTATAATATTATTGTATTATTTTGTGAAATTTGATTATGCTTTTTTGCCTAAAGAAAACTGTATTTGACAAAAAACTTAGTTATATCCCTAAATTACTATCTTTCTTCTTTTCTAGATTTTATATTTTTCTTTTTAATATATTTTTGTTTTTAAAAAGTAGTTACCAATTCTACAACAATTTTCTAGTCTTTTACTTATGGCTAGTAAAATATAGCTTCCTACTAACATTCCATTTTTGACAACTTAGGGTTTTTGCCTAAATCTATTCTCCATATTTTTAGTATTTACCAAAATAATTATTTTACTCGTAAATATAGTTTTCAAAATATTGTAAATACTTCCTAAAATAGTATAAGTATTAAATCTACGCAAATTCTTCTTTTATCAATCTCTTTCCGTGTCTGAGCCTAGTATTCCTATTCCCTTGCCAATTCTGAACTACCTTATGTCCACCCTAACTAATTTGACCCTTCTGGACCCAATGGAACTGACCGTGCCACCACCCGAGGTCACCTTGCATAGTTGTCGCACCGAAGTCACAGTTCGTGCTACCGTGATTATTGCAGTACACCAGGCGTACTACCAGGCAAGATACCTTGCCATTTGCTGTTTATTTATTTTAGCTCATATTTCATGCATTATTTTTTTTCTTTATGCAAAATAAACTGCGATACATGGCATAACCTGTTAGAACTTACTGTTCATTTATATTTCCTGCTATGTATTATTTTTCTTACACATTAAACCTAGATTTAAGGGACCACCTTTGTGTGTTGCATTCATGGCCTTGACACCTTGTACCACGAAGTTGTGTGTCGCATGTAGAACACGGACGTGCGTGATTGGTTGGCCACCAGTACGTACAAGCCGTGCGATAGGATTAACCGCTAATAGAGCATGCTAGTTTGACTTAGCGATTATAGAGGTTACTGTTGTGGATACAACATAGTAGGCATTGGGCGGGGAGGACAATTCCTTAGCGTATGTGCTTCGATGAACTTTTTCTTTTGTAACACGTGAGCTCCGCCGGAGACGCGGGTCAGATTACCTATGATTACGGACAGCCACTGACGTTCTGCGAAACGTTATGCTATTACTGATTGGGCTCTGGTGCCCCAAGGGGGGACCATGCCGATCCTATTTAGCCAGGGCCCATGCGTAGGAAGGTTTGTTCTTAACTACATTTCACTTAGAACGGTTTAGCTACCTTATCCGTTATGTATGATTACTTCTAGTTTGAGTACTTGTACCTGACCGTGGCTTGGAACAATAACTTGTCGTGGATGAGTTCGTCACCTCTTGTCCTTATTTGGTTGTAGGTGTGACTTACTACTTCGATGGGAAGTTATTGAACCTTGTTGGGGTCCGGATACCATATTAGATTCATAGCATAGAAAGATACATCACCGTGAATTAGTTTACCATCTCCTGTCCTTGTTTGGTTGGGGGGATGGTAAGCTAGTTCAATAGGAGTGTATTGGACCATGTTATAATTCAATTGACTTATTTATTTGAGCAACATTTATTCAGTTTATATGGCATGATATTATGTGTCTTGTTACGTCCCTTTGAGGACCTGGTTATCTCTCCAGGTGTGTGCTCTTGTCTTTCGCAGGTGTTTTAGCTCTAGCCGTGATCATCGCTATTTCTTCGAGGATGATTGCACTTGGATCGTCTTCGCTTCGCTCGCCAAAAATCATTTCTTTTCTCATGTATTTTTCCTTTACTTGTTGGAAGTGGATTTGTCTCTGCCCAACATATTGTATCAAGGCAATTTCATAGATGATTATATGATATCTTTTATTCATTTATTTCGTGTGGATAAGATTATTTATGGTTCTACTGTATTTTACAGCTTACGTATATTTGTTATATGGCTGGCATGTCTACGTTCCTAGTCCTACGTATTTTGGGACTGGGGCGTGACAGTCGTATCGCGAGCAATAACTTTGGACGAGAAAAGGCAGAGGCCACGATGAATGCTGCATACCATGGCGGGGAGTAGAGCTAGCCTGCCTCCAAAGACTAGCTTCACAGCGGAAAGGATCAAGTTACGGCTGATTCTCTCAATAGCACCAGCCCCTCACGAAACTACACAATTCTGCAGCCACAACATCAGAAATCCCGCCAAGAAGGCCTTATCAGACATCTTCTGGGTATCTTTATCAAAGTAACTAAAGATGTCAGATTGGCTCCCGATTCTATCACCCGCAGTTTTAACCCTCTTGGCGTTCAACTCCTGATTGGACACTTCCTCTCGGGTTCGAGGACTCCGAGGGGAAACCCGGCCTGAGGAACCTAGTTCAAACAGGTAGCTGAGCCAGGTCTTGGTGTGAGGGAGGTTCCCTTCTGAGCTATCATTCTTCTTCTTTGACATTTGTTGGCACGTGCTATGGTGACATAGCAATTCCCGGTGAACAGCCACAAAACCCGAAAATCGTCGTTCCAATTCCTCAAATTCTTCATATGTAGGGGTATACGCCTCAAAAATGTCTTCTCCCCAGGGTAGCTTAGAGACTTCATGCATCTCATGAAGAGCGAGTCCCATTTCCCCTCCAGGCGTGAAAAAGGTCCCCGTGCGACGGTTGTACATCTCAAGTAGAGCCATGAACAGCTTCTTGTTTATGGACAGACCATAACAAGTGCCCCATATGGCATGATAATGACCAATCTCGTACAGGAGTTCCTTATATGTCCGCAAGATCCACAATGTCAAATTGATCCATGGAGGGGAGGGGAGGGGTTCATCCAGTTCAACAGCGACAGCTGACCATTAGGGTAGGACCCCTTTTGAGCAATCTGGTTCATAAAATTACCAGCTTGGGATAACCTAATGTTGGGACCATGTACGTTTATGAAACTGCCCAGGGCCAATCCTATCACAGAGTGGCTGACCGGTATCTTGCTCGCGACTACCGACCTCGATGTTTTGTTATAATGAATATCACCCACGAAGATCCCCTGTTGGCTTAGAGTAGGGAGTCCACCATTTTTCTGTCAATTAGCATCATATTAAACCAGGATAGCAGAAAATGATGCTCCATCTAAGGAATATGAATCGCCATCCCATTGGAAGAAAAACTCCAACTTTCAGATAAATCTAGAACGCTGGAGTTCATTACAGTTAAGGCGTCCCCAAAGAAGAACGCGGGTTTCAGATGCGTGCCCCCTAATTTCTTCGAGTTCATCAAGCCCAAAAGATAGAAGAAGGATTGGTTTTTGATGTCCCTCAGCCTGTCCTCAGATTGATTTTTAGTAAATTGGGCTGACACATATTCGACCACCTGGTCGAACCTCACACCCAAGGCAGATTGAGCTTGACCTACCAAGAGCTCCCCCAAGGGATTGATCGGCAACTTCACTGAAAAGAAAAAAAAGAAAGAAGTTAGAAGATAGCCAGAAAAAACTACTCAATACTCTCCGAGCTTATACGGCTCTGTTAGGTGGGCGTTCATGCAGCCCAGTCCATAAGGTGCTTATGCAGTCATGAAGCATATCTCATGCGGCTCAGTCATAAAGCATCTCTCATGCGGCTCGGTCATGAGACATCTCTCATGCGGCTCGGTCATGAGACATCTCTCATGCGGCTCAGTCATGAAGCATATCTCATGCGGCTCGGTCATGAAGCATCTCTCATGCGGCTCGGTCATGAGACATCTCTCATACATCTCAGTCATGAGACATCTCTCATGCGGCTCAGACATGAAACATACCCCATACGGCTCAGTCATGAGGCATTCATGCGGCCCATACGGCACAGCTCATGCAGATTAATCACACAGAACTTAAGCAGTTCAGTCAAGACGAAAAGAGCATCAACTATGCCGAAGCATAACTGAGAAAGGCCCGTGCATAAAATATGTGACACAACCACTGTATTTAGGGTTTGGATTAATGCAGTTTCTTCCCATCGCACTCACCACTAATAGGAGGATGAACGTCAGGTTGGATCGAGCATGCCGTATTCGACGAGGAAGCAAGCCCTTTGCCCTTCGCTTTAGCACTGGAAAAAGCTTTGGAAGCCATGGTCGATTGAAAGAAGAGGAGAAACGGCGACTAGAGTGATGGAAAGTTTGAAGAAAGAAAGAAGGAATCTCTCTCCTCAAACTTTTCGTATTTATAGGCTGACAAAGACGCGTAGATCGATAGACGCCGCTTCGAATTTCGGATAAAGGCGACTTTTGGGATTCTACCCAAAAAACGGCTCCAAATCATCAAAGTAAATCAAAAAAAATTATTAAAAGTCGACTCTTGGGATTCTATCCAAAAGACGGCTCCAAATCATCAAAGCAAATCAAAAACAATTAATGCCGAGGTGATGAGATGCCCACGTGGCACGAAACCAGTATGCGGTCAGAGAAGCCTATGCGGCATGAAGAGGTTATGCCATCTCGATGCTTCCCAGGACATACCCATGCTTCTTATTCAAAGTATTTCAATTTTACAAATTGAAAATTTTGAAGGGGGTCTTGTAGAAGCATAGAAAAGGAAGGGGATTTTCTATGCGGCTCGAAATCAACATGGAGCCTCATGCGGCTCAAAACCAAGAAGGCTTTATGCGGCTCAAAACCCAGAAGGCTTCATACGGCTCAAAACCCCGAAAGCTTCATGCGGCCCAAAAGCAACGGAGAGCCTTATGCGGTTCAAAATCAGCCTAAAGCATTAAATGTTTCCTTATGCAGCTGTCCATAATTACTCTGACACAAAAGTGACAGCTCTGACATGAAGATAAGACGTGACGTGTTCCTAAAAAGACGAGAAAATTATCATGATATCCGGCACAGTTCACGAACCAAAAGAAACTCTTTATGCGACTCGGTCATAAGATATTCCTCATACGGCTCGGTCATGAGACATTCCTCATGCGGTTCAGTTATGAAACGTCCTTCATGTGGCTCGGTCATGAAATATTCCTCATGAGGCTCGGTCGTGAGACATTCTTCATGCGGCTCAGTTATGAGACGTCATTCATGCGGCTCGGCCATGAGACATTCTTCATACGGCTCGGTTATGAGACAGTCCCTCATGCAGCTCAGCCAGGATACATCCTTTATGCGGCTCACCACAGAACAGTAGTTGAGACACGTGGCAGAGATTGACCAAGTCTGACAGTTCAGATTTACTGCAACAAATAGATCATGATCAATCTCAACCAACCCCTAGCTGTCCACTATAAACCGAGTTTCGAGGCACAGTTACAAGGATGTGGCCCAAAATTTGCCACGTGGCTGTACATCCCATCCCTCAAAAATTTCTATAAATAGCAAGGTGTTATTCCCTTACAAAGACACATACACACACACACACACAGAGGCGTACAAGAGAGTACACAAAGCTCAGAAGCAGACTCTTTCCTTCGTGTCTTCAAAGAGCATTTCTTCACCGGAGCCGAGGTTGCGTTTAATCGTCCAAGGAGTAAGACAGAGTTGATAGCACTTTTTCGAGCCTCTACCGTCACCCCCCAGAATCAAAACTAAACAATTTTACTTAGATTGCTTTTCCTAGATTTTGTTCCTAGGCTCTCTTTTGTACAAACGAGTTTGTAATTATGAGTCAAGTTCATTCCTCCTATATAATTATTCTGTTCTACGACAATTAATAGAAAACACGATAACTAGGTTACAACCCATAAACTAAACAAGGACCGGGGCTGTAACCCTTCACCTGAACAGAACTTAGTCTCTAACCAATTATCGATTAGTACAGTATAACAGTAACATATTGAAATAACCATGTACTGGTCTTGCCTAGACAAGACCTTACTAGACTCCATCCATCAATCATAGCCAAGTAATGAGTACGGCTTGATACTTTAACTAACTAGGGTTGTTACAAGCTTAGTTATTAACAAGATGTATCGAGATGTTCCAACAGCCACAAGCCCTGCAGTATTAATTCAGGTTATCCGATCGCAAGTTGAGAGAGTTAGATTAGGTGGCTTGGGGGTGCAACACATGACAGTGTACTGGAAATGTGCCCTACTCGACGGCAGGCTACAAGTCCGATTAAAGCGCCCAGATAATGGGACTGCCTGTAGCTGGAAAATCTCTTCATGGACTACTTGATCAATCTAGTCATTATCCTAGTCAGATTCAGTACGAATCCCTGACCGTGGAAATCAAGAATTCATGTCCTGGACATGATGTAAGACGAGACATGTAGCTTGTACCGATACAATCAAGAGAAATCATCTACGGTGTCAAGACGAGAGTTACATGTTACTTGTCAAGATTACCTGTCATGTGATGTTACTTATCAAGTCAAGAGTGCGTCACAACGGACCACCATCAAGAATTATCATGTCAAGTTACTGGTCAAGAGTGCACCACGATGGGTCACTATCAAGAGTTATTATGTCAAAGTCACATTGTCATGTCGTGTTCATGTAAGTGCACCACGGCGGGCCACTATCAAGAAGTTATGTAGAGAGTGTACGTGCCATACCAAGGTCGTGTTTAAAGCTCAAAGTACATGTACAATGTGGAAAATTAATATTATAGGACTAGTCAAGTAAAGAGTACAAACAAAGTCACAATTCACACTAAGGACCATGGGAGTTATGAAGAGCATGCACCCAAGAATGAATGTGCTGAGAGTGGCATGCGCCTAAGGACATGCGCCCACATGTATACGCCCACATGAGTGAGGCAGGGTGCATGGTCTATGCGCCCACATACATGAGTGGGACAGGGAGTATTATGGAGAGACAATAGTTTTGGAAAGGCATGCGCCTGGAGCTATGTGCCCACATACATGCACCTGCATGTATGCACCCAAAGGGTGGAGTCAGGATGTCTTGGAGAAATTCAAGAGACTCACTCTATGACAAGTGTGCGCATGATAGAGTCTATGGGCCCAAGGAAGGAAATATGGTGCACTTGTGTGCATACAAAACTATGCGCCCAAGCCAGGAGGGCCTTGGGGCTATGCGCACACTAGAGGGAGTAAGGGAGACTTGGACACATATATATGGCAATGCTCCCAAGGAAGCGTGCAGTGGGCGCATAACAAATCTATGCGCCCCAGCACTGTGCTTCTTTCCCAACCCGAGAACACAAGTTCATTGAACCCATGAACTTCTCAAGATCATAAATCACTCAAAACAAATCGAAATCTGGATTTTCAAAGGTCTAACTTGAGTAAAATTGAATTCTCTACAACATAGAACAATCAAAACTTAAAAACAAGGAAGTTTGAGAGATCAAAACCCAAGAAAATTAAGTTTTGCATAAACTTAGATCTACAAAAACTAATCCTTCAAAACCAAAAATACCAAGTACTAAATTGCCTAAGAATCATGTAGGGAAGATAATGGAACAACAAAAATGGAGTTCCTCCATGAAGCAAGCTAGCACTTGCCTTTGGAGGGAGAGAGGTTTTAATGGAGAAGAAGAAGTTATGAGAAATAATGAAGAGAGAGAAAGAGTAGTTGGGTTATAAAGGGGGTTTCATCTTGAACCAACTTGGTTCAAACTAAGCCAAAAGAAACCAAGCCAAACCAAGCCAAGCCATGCTAGACAAGTCAAAATACGAGTCGGGAGTTCGTACACGTATACTGAAAATACGTATAACGGGAAACAGGAGTGACAAGTTTTAACATGCGAAGAAAGGGTATGAAATTATAGAAGAAATAAAGACTGTAGAGTAGTATAAGAATGAAATATATAAGGAAGTGGCATGCTGTCGAGAATCGTGATGATAAATATGACTACGAGTAAATCGGAGTAAACCGTAGCTCAGTGGGGACTCATGGTCCTATAGATCACAGCTGAGTGGGGGCTCACAACCGATAGTAAGTCTCTATCACTCAGTGGGGGCTCACAATAGAGAGTGGTCAAGTATAGTCATCGTCTATCACAAGGTCCTCACCTAGAACTACGAGTCAAGTCAAGTCAATAAGTCAACAAGTCAAGTCCGTCTCAATCATGTCAAAGGGACACGACAGGCTAAATAATACTATCACTAGACATGAACACGATAGAAAAATATAGCGAGTAACATGAGAAAAGAAAGAGTAATAAGCTATGTGCACATAAAACTAGAAAGTAACTATGACATGAAGCAGGAGAGAAATATGTACCAAGTGGGACATAAAAGAATAACAGTATAGAAAAAGCATGTAAGTACTGCAAAGTTTGGCAAGGTGTACTTGCTTGGTTCCAGGATGTGAAGATGAAGTCTCGCTCCCGTGTCCACGCCTCCGGAATCCAATGCTCCTAAATAATTTATTTAACTACTTACGAAACTTATAACAGAACTTAATTAACTAAATTAGTGTTTTAAACTACTTTTAACTATATTTAAATATCTCGTAGGACTACTTAAATTGTATAACGTACATACGTGTCCAACGAGACCTCAGAACACAGTTTTAGGGTTTTCGACCTTCCAATTAATCGATCATGACCCCACGTCAATAACACTTAAAAATTATAGAAAATTCCTAAAAATAATATTTAAAACTATTTTATACAGTATTAACTCTGAAATTCCAGAATCACAATTTATAAAGAATTATGTGACTAGTTGACTACTACGTCAGCTAGTCTACACGAAACTCGTCCTGAACATGGCCAATTACTCAAAATAGCTAAAATAACCAAAAAAAATATTTTATACAGAATTTAAAGTACATTATACCTTAGAATTAAGACATAAATACAAGAGTTAAGTTATGCTACTAATTTGAAACATCCTAAGTCGGCAGATTACCCGAAAAAGCTAGTTTTGAACTATAATTTTTTCGACCAGATTTGAGTTGCTAAATTCGTGAAAAAAATACTTAAAAATCCTAATTTCTATATATGAACATACATAATATTCAATTTCGAAAATAACCACCAATAACTTATAGTTTCTTCACAACGGGGTTAAATTTGATCCTACCGAAGCATGAATATTACGACTATAGCATAGGTTTGAGATGGAAAAATTAGGATTTCTTACCAAAAGTCCTTGCTACTTCTGTTATGGAGGCTTCTCCTTGCCAAAGCTCCCACCTTTATTGCTATCCTTGCTAATCCTCTCTTGATGAGTTTGGAGAAGTTGGCAATGGCTCTAGATAGTTGGATGGAGAAGATAGAGTTTTTAGGGTTTGTTTGGTAGAGTTTTGATGGAAGAAAGATAAAAAGGGAGTTTTTATGGAGGAGAAAGAGTTGTATGATGGAGGGGATGAAGATGATGGGTTTGGATGGAGGAGATGCTGTCAAAATTTGGAGAGGGAGAGGGGTTGGTCGGCTATGGAGAGGAAGAGGAAGGGAGAATTAAGTTATGGTTAGGGTTTGGGTATAAGTAGGTATATATATAGGCTTTTTGGGTTGCATGCAGGTAGTATAATAGGAAACCTTTTCCTAATGGGATGTTGGCTGAATATACACGGGGGATGACTATTTTGGTCAGCCAAGAGTGGCCCCCTTTAATTTGTTTCGGTTGTTGGTGAGTTGGCTAATAGATTTGAAAGTATTAAAAAGGTCTTTCCTAATATAGACTAATTAAATATATCTTATATAAATACAATCAAATCTGAATTAAATATAAAATATATATTTATTAATATATATTAATGCCCAACATGCCTACATAGGTTTAGGTTTTGCTTGGAAGAGGTTATGGAAGGTTTGGTGCGACCGGGTTTCCTAAAAAGTCATAAAGGCTTTATTAACTAATTAATTAAATAAAAGTATGACTTATGCTATAATTTGAATTGTTAACATGCAAGAGTACAATATGACCATGACATTCCTAAAATGGTTAGGATACTAGTTAAAGCACACAAGTACACTATTCGTGTCACAATTCTTAGTCGTCTTGTACTCCAAATCTTAATCATGGCTAAGGTCATCTATAATAATAACTATTTAATCAAAAATATTAATAAATTCCATAAAATCCCATTTAAATCAAATAAATAAAAAATAATAATTCCAAAAATTTAGGGGTGCTATAGAGGATGACGCTGTGGTATCTCTCTTCTTTCTTTTGAAACGCTTGGGAGCCATAGAAATTGAAATAAGGAGAAAGGAGAGATACACCTCAAAATAGAGAATGAAAAGAGTAGAGAACGCCTTCATAGAGCCGCTAGATCCAAAAAAATAGAGTTTTGGGAGTTTGGAAATAGGTTTTTCCTGAAGCTAGGGTTAGTATTTTACGTTTTTCGGGCGGCTGTGTGGAAGAAGAAGAAGGAATAGAAGAGGTAGGGTCGGCTGAAATGACGTTGTTTAAATGAAAAAGACCCCACAGAGTTTGGCCTAAACTCGATCAGAACTCGGTCCGAGTTCTGTCCAAGTTCGGCTACTTGAATTTCCTTTTATTTTATGTGTGATGAATTATAAACGTACTTAATAACTTTTAACTCTTTGATTTAATTAAAATCTATCACTTTGGGTTAGCTGTACGGGCCGGATCCCAGCTAGCGGTAGTCCGAAGACTAATGCACCGTGTTGCTTTAGGCTATTTACGCCTGTATAACAGAAGGGCCCTTCGGCTTGTACCCAAAATAATTTCAATTAATAAATATCGTAATATCAAGTTTTAAGCATTTTTATTAATCATAACACATATTGACCCTGAAAATTTGAGTATGCCTAACTCTCGATGCAAATAATTGCATCGGTCTTCAGCTAGCGGTTTTGTAAAAATGTCTGCTAATTGAAGATATGTGTCAATAAATTCTAAGCATATGTCCTTGTGTTGTTGGTGATCATGCAAGAAATAATGATGTGTTTCTATATGCTTTGGCATGAGTGACAGGGTGGGTTCTTAGTCAAGTTGATTGTTCTAGTTTTATCATAGTAAATGGGAATCTTTGTGTAGTGCAGATTGTAGTCTTTTAGGATTTGCTTTATCTGTAAAATTTGAGCACAACAACGTCCTGCGGTGATATACTCGACCTCAATTGTTGATAGTGCTACAGAGTTTTATTTCTTGCTAAACCAGGAGACCAAAGCTTTTTCTAGGAAATAACACGTATTGCTGGTACTTTTATGGTCTATTTTGCATCCAACAAAATTAGCATCTGAGTAACCGATTAGGTCAAAAGATCTGGTTTTGGGATACCATAAGCCAATTGTAGAAGTTCCTTTAAGGAATCGGAAGATACGCTTAATAGAACATAGGTGTGATTCCTTAGGATTAGTTTGATATTGTACACAAATACAAACACTAAATATAATATCAAGGCGACTAGCAGTTAAGTAAACTCCCAATCAAACCTCGATAATTATGCTGGTCGACTGGTTTGCCACTTTCATCAATGTCAAGCCGTGTTGATGTAGCCATTGGCGTGCCGATAGGTTTTACATTGTCAAAGTCATACTTTTTTAATAAATCCTACATATACTTGGCTTGGTTGATGAATGTTTCCTGTGAGTTTTATTTGATCTGAAGTCCTAGGAAGTAGTTGAGCTCTCCCATCATACTCATTTTAAACTCACTCTGCATACACTTAGCAAAATCTTGACAAAGTTTTTCGTTAGTAGAACCGAAAATAATCTCATCTACATAAATTTGCACAAGTAAAATACTATCAGCTTAAGATTTGATAAACAATGTTGTATCAACTCTTCCTTTTAGAAAATTATTTTCAAGTAGGAAAGCACTTAGGCGTTCATACCAAGCACGCGGTGCTTGTTTGAGACCATAAACTGCTTTTCTAAGAATGAAAACGTGATCAGGTTTTTGAAAATTTTCTCACCACAACTTCTTACTTCAAAAAATCCGTTTAAAACGTCCATTTGAAAAAGTTTGAAATTATGAAAATATGTAAATGCACAAAACATGCGAATGGCTTCTAGTCTAGCAATAAGAGCATATGTCTCATCATAATCAATCCCTTCTTCTTGATTATAACCTTGTGTCGCTAGACGCGCTTTGTTGCGTAGAACTTGTCCATCCTTACTAAGTTTATTTCGGAACACCCATTTGGTACCAATTATTGATTGACTAATAGGTTTAGGAACAAGTTTCCAAATTTGGTTTCTCTCAAATTGATTAAGTTTCTCTTGCATGGCATCAATCCAGAATTCATCATTAAAAGTATATGCTATTGTCTTAGGTTCCACTTGAGAAATAAATGCTACATTTATTGCTATATCTCTAGTAGAAGAACGTGTACTATTACTTTTGGATACATCACCTATTACGAGTGTCTCTGGATGGTCTGGGATGAACTTCATCCTTTTTGATAGACTTTTCGATAGCTCTCATTGGTAGCAGTTCTACTGGTGCCTTAGTTTTGTTTTGCACATCCTTATCGTCACTGTCGCTAGATCTTTGACTATTGAGCTTACCAAAAATAACGTTAATCGATTCTTCAACAACTATAGAATTTTATTAAAAATCCTATTTCCCTCATACCCTAGAAATATCCCTTCGTCTGCCTTCGAGTCGAACTTACCCAAGTTTTCCTTGGTGTTTAGGATAAAACAACGTCAACCAAAAACCTTAAAATATGAATGTTTGGAATCCTTTCAAACCACAATTCATAAGGGGTTTTCTTCGAGATAGGTCGAATTAACACAATATTTAAAATATGACAGGCTGTACTAACAACTTCTACAAAAAATATTTTGGAAGATTACGCTGATTCAGCATAACTCTAGCCATTTCGCTTATAATATAATTCTTTCTCGCCACAACACCATTCTGTTGAGGAGTTCTAGAAAAAAACTCGTAGTAATATCCACTATCATCACAAAACTTTTTGAAATCTGTATTTATAAATTCGCCACCATGATCACTTCATATTCAAGTAATCATGACGCATTTTTTTGTTTTGTACCTTTTTGCAAAATATTTGAAATTCAAAAATAGTATCACTTTTGTTTGATAAAAAGAAAACCAAAGTATAGCAAGAGAAATCGTTGACTATAACAAAAGAGTAGAGTTTAACACTAAGACTGGCGACTCTATTGGGACCGAATAAATCCATATGAATTAACTGCAAGGGTTTAGAAGTACTTACAACATTGATGGATTTAAATGATGACCTAGTTGCTTTATTTTTTTCATAGTCCACACATACCATTTCTCTCTTGAATGTAATTTCTTAGAGTCCTTTTACCAGCTTTTTGGTGCATAGCCTGGAGATAGTATCTATATTTGCATGTCTTAGCCTCATGTGCCATAGCCATCTTTCATCTTGATTGGCTACTAGGCACTTCCATGTATTGTTAGTACGTTCTAGAAAGAAAACATAAATATTATCTTTCCTTATCCCTTCATATACGGAATTTTCGGTAGACATTTCATGCTTAGAGTATTTGTCTTTCACAAAGTTGATGTCATAACCATTATCTGTCAAATAACTTATGCCATATAGGTTATGTTTCAACTCCGTGACTAGATAGACGACTTTTATTTTCGGATAGGGAGACATACCAACAATTCCATTACTGATAATATCACCTCTCATATTATTGCCAAAGGAAACATATCCTTCCTTCTCCATCGATAGCGTAGCGAATAATGATGCATTACTAGTCATGTGTCGCGAACATCCGCTATCGAGTATCCATTTGCTTCTAGTATGAGAGGGTTAAGGGTCCACCTACAAAATGAGTAGATGAATCCTTTGGTACCCATTTCTTCAAGGGTCCATTTTGGTTAGTCTTAGGAATCCAAGCAAGTTTGTTAGTGACAACAAGCTTTCTAGCTCTATAATATTGTGATATGTGCCCAAGTGTACCACAATATGTGCATGTAAGTTTTGAAAATGTGCTTTTTATTTATGTATTGACATTATTATGTGTCTTTCATGAAAATCTGTGAGTGAAAGCATGATTATGATAAATGTATTACTTAGGTGCTTTCTTCGGTTTAGTTCTCTGTGATGTATGCTTTGTGTTAGGACTAACCTTAGGTCGTGTGACAGGAGTGACCAGTTTGCTTAACTTGATCTCTAACTTTTTAGAAATCGCACAAGACTCCTCATATTTGGCAGTCATATCTATGAATCGTTGCTCAGTGACTAAGTGTCTTCTCTTCTATATATCATAAAGTTCTTGCACTTTGACATAGTCTCTTTCTTTCTTTTCAATGGTGAGGATAGCATCATGATAGCCTACTTTAAGCTTGGCTATCTTTTCCATGTTATCGGTAGTAGTCGTCTCTATAATATCTTTGATGAGATTAGACACTCTAACTATTTCGGTTATGTGTACCTTAATCTCTTTACGATATTGCTTGTACTTGTCCAACACATTTCTGTATTCTTCAAATAGTTTGCTAAAGGCATTTTCTAGTTCATCGAAAGTAAAATCATCGTACATAGGGTTTGAAGATACCTTATTGAAAGCCATCAGACAGATATTTGCAGTGTTGCTGGGTCTATCTTTCTCCTATGATTCACTAGCCTTAATTTTATGCCAGATGCTTGTATTTAGCGTACTTTCGACCAGTTTTAGCCTTTCTTCTTGATCATGATCGATCATACGAAGTGCTCTTCTTTGACAGTGGATAGACCTTCTTTATCTGCCCTGACTTCTTACATCTGAAGCAGATTGTTTCTACTTCGTTGCTTTCATGAATGTCCTTTTTCTTTTGGTTTGATCTCTCAAACATCAAGAATTTTCTAAAATTTCTGACTAGTAGGGTCTGTTCATCACCATCAGATGATTCTTCATCCTAGTTATTGCATGAGACTCTTCAGGCTTGTGCTTTGAAGGCAATAGATTTCTCTTTGGGAGTTGCTTCTTCAAACTCTTGTAAGTCCAGCTCATGGGTCATGAGCTTGCCCATCAGTATCTCCAAAGTCATCGTGGTGAGATCGTTTCCTTCTATGATAGCAGTGACATTAGGGCTCCAATTCTCGGTTAGTGCCCGTAGCACCTTCCTGATATTCTCGTAATTGTTTTAATCCATACCAAAAGATTGTAAAGGATTAGTAATATCAAGGAAATGTGTGAACATCTATGTAACTGACTCACCGGGTTTCATCTTGAACGACTCGTATTCATGTGTTAGTATACTAATTTTGGATTCATTCACTTAATAAGTACCTTCATGAGTCACCTCAAGAAGTCTCCAAATTTTATTAGATGTCGTACTGGCAGATACACGATTGAACTCGATTTTGTCAATTGCAAAGAATAGTGCAATGATGGCTCGTACATCGAGACTAGCCTGTGTCTTTTTATGCTCTGTGTATTTATCTTATGGCTTGTCTACTAATTCACCATCAATCAGTATTCTAGACAGTTTCTTGTAACCATCTATGACTATCGACCAAAGATCTAAATCGAGAGACTTAAGAAAGAAACTCATACATGCTATCCAGTAGGTATAATTCATTCCATCAAATAGTGGAGGTCTATTTGTAGATTTTCCTTCACCATTGAATATAGATTTAACTACTGTCACAGATATATATACTCTAGATGGTTATGTATATATATAACCTCCTCTGATACCAATTGAAGGACCATTGACCACCACTAGAGGGGCATGAATAGAGTGTGTGCATGTGAAGTAAAAATAATCACCAATTAAAAATTAAGCAGTTATAAATTATGACAGGTAAATGATAGTAAATAAAATACGATAAAGTAAGAGATCAGAGAATCAAACTCAGTGACACAGCAATGTATACCGGTCTCCTTCTGAGAGGACTACTCCAGTTCCGAGTACTCTTGCTCGATGTTAATCCACTATGCACAAGCTAAATGCGAGCTTGTAGTCTCTTACAACATCGTGCTTGGTGACGAGCGTACGACGACTCCACAAATTAATTTTGAAAAGTGGAATATTTTCTGAATGACGCCTCTGATACAACTCTTCAGAACCAAAACTCTAGATTGAAATAGAACTGTACTAACTTTGGCTAAGAGTGGTATTAGGCTAGATTTGAAATCTTTTGCTCATAGAAAATACTTAAGGGGGTAGAGAAGAGAAAGTGAATGAGTGATTTGAAAAGGTAAGAATTCTTCTCTATTTATAGCGTTTTTGCTGACCGATTTCGGGTAGAGTTCAGATGCATGAATCTCGCAAATGAACGTTATAAGCAGATTTGGTGGAACTGAAATTTAAATTACCCAGACTGAACTCGAGCCAAATTTGGACCGAATTTGATCAGAGTTCGCCCTAAGTTCTGTCAGGGTTAGAAAAGTATGTATGGGCCAAATTTGCATGGGCTTTGGGCTTTTTAGAATTGTAGACTTTTGGGATTTAGATAGGTAAGCTTATTTAGATATGTGGACTAATAAAACCTAAGCCAGTACCAATCCTGATCAACCTCACAAATATTTCTTAGACTTAATAAAATTAAAAATACAGAAGAAAATAGAAAAGTCTTGAGCTTGATTCCATTGCGATTGGTTCTTGATGGCGATGCAAATGTCTGTACTTTGAAGTAGTAGGTAGCAGTAGGACGTAGACGATCTTCTCATTTGAAACCTGTTAACCTGTAGTAGTCTGTATATTTTACGTATCAACCAAAGTTGACGTTGATTATCGAAATCAGGTGTGATCATTAACCAATGGGCCAACAGAATATTCTACTGGAGAATTTTTGTGGACTTGTCATCCTTGGTGCACCTAGAATTAGGTACAAAAGATAAGTTAAAATGATAGATAATATCAGAGTTATTTATGGACATGTTGGTAGAAAGTCATTAGGGAGAAATATTTACTCAGAGGTAATGTGGACATGGTAAACATACTATTTGTTCAAAGTTGGCTTACTCAGGGGTTATACAAACGTGGTAAGATAGAACTTGGGGATGCATGAAACAATTTAAAGGTGATGTGGACATGATTGCCTTCTGTTGGGGATGTAGCGACACGAGGTTGCTAGGTGAGATTGTTTACTGAGAGGTAATGTGGATATGGTAAATATAGAATTTTTTAAAATATCTTACTCAGAGGTTATACAAACGGAGTAAGATAAAACTTTATGGAAATGTAGAGAACAATTCAAAGGTGATATAGGCGTGATTATTTTCTACTGGTAAATATGGTAAGAAAATATCCTAGAGCGACTGGGCTCCGAGGACATGTTTACTCGCTTGGGGAGAAAACCTAGCTGGGGATAATAACAACTAGATAGTTCAGAGATAAAATGGAAGTGAACTATAACCTTTGTCAGGAAGGAACCTTTTCGACCCAACTAGGGATCGCAACCCGAATCATGTTTTATGTCTGCTAGAGATATGGTACAATGTAAAACACCATATATTTTGATTTAGCTCTACTGAGGATAAGAAAGTACTTGCTAGGACTAGACATGGTACTTCTTGTGGAACTTTCCGTTGATCAGCATCATTAGCAAGTCTTCATAAGGTTTTGCAAGCCAGTAAGCACCATTGGAATACAATGACTCTACCACGAAGGGACCCTTACATTTAGGCTGAAACTTTTTTGTTGTTTTATAAGTTGTGACCAACGGCCTCCTTACTGATAGGACGAGGTCACCAACTTGGAATGCTCTTTCCTTAACCTTTTTGTTGAATGTTCCAAAAATTTATGCTTGGTATAGCTCGATGCGCTGCTGCGCTAGGAGACATTTTTTATCGAGTTCCTCTAATTCTTGTCAGCAACGACGTTGGCTATTTTCATCCGTCAACTGATTGGTAACAGCCACCTCTAGGGAGGGGATCTGGATTTTCAGGGGAAGGACTGCTTCGCTCAGTAAACCAGGAAAAATAGTATATTACTGGTTGGGGTTCATACTGTCGAACGATAACCCTAAAGATACTCGCCTAGCTTCTCATTCAATTCGTGTTTGTTAGATGAAACAACCTTCTTGAGGAGTTTGACAATTGCCTTGTTAAACGCTTCTGCCAATCCATTCATTGAGGTATTATAGGCGGTCGAAGCTACATTTTGGATTCAATTTTTATAACAAAACCAATAGAAAGCATGACCTAAAAACTGTGGGCCATTGTCATAGATAATTCTCTGTGGCACCCAAAAATGGTAGATAACGTGATGCTTAA
This sequence comes from Iris pallida, assembly GCA_029216955.1. Taxonomy (NCBI): domain Eukaryota; kingdom Viridiplantae; phylum Streptophyta; class Magnoliopsida; order Asparagales; family Iridaceae; genus Iris; species Iris pallida. The sequence goes on from JANAVB010011813.1 coordinate 37,672, forward strand.
CAAAGCTAATCATGTTTGAAGCTCTCACTTCCATAAGTGGTATAGCCTCCACCTACTTAGAGAAGTAGTCGGTTATGGCGAGGATGAACTAGTGCCTTTTGGATGATCTAGGACTAATCGGTCCGATGGCGTCCATGCCCTATGCCTGGAATGGCAAGGATGCCGTCGTTGGATACAGGAACTCGAAATGTTAATGGATGAATTCAGCATGTATCTGACATGCTCTGAACTTCTTGGCATACTCAACAGCATCTGTCACCATCGTGGGCCAATAGTAGTCCATGCATCGGAGTCAATCCTACAACTTAGGATCGGGTTGGTAAGCTCCACAAGTGCCATCATGCGCTTTATAGAGTGCTTGCTTCGCTTCTCTCCAATAGGCATTAGAGGAGGAGTCTATCATAGGAACGAGATACAATATTTTAGCAGTGGTATCGTAATAAAATCGAAGGGAGCGTCTGCTGATGGAAGTGACTTCCTTCGGGTCTTCTAGGAGGATCCCATAGACTGCGTAGTCTATGAAAGGAAATTACAAATCCCAGACGTTGATATTGGTGTCTGTCTCCAGGAAGTAACTTAAACACATATATAAATTATTCTTGGGGCATAACAATTCTCAACTAACCACTGTGATCGAATGTTGGGTCCGGATAGGGGCTGCCATGGAAGCTACAAGGCCAACAAGCGCGTCAGCCTCTAGGTTCTGTAACTGGGGTACGTATTCTATAAAGAACGCGGTGAAGGTGAAGATTTTTTCAATCGTTGCCTGGTGATAGGGTATCAAGTACTCCTGTCGGACTTTATATAGGCTTCGTACGTGATTTATTATCAGTTTGGAGTTGCTATATGCCTCTAAGTAGTCAACTCCCAAATGTTTGGCCAAATAGAGACCAATAATAAGAGTGTTGTATTCTGCTACATTGTTGGAGCATGGCTCCATAAGGAAATACGTCCGATGGATAACTAGGCCATCAGAGGACACCATAACTACCCCCATTCCTGCAATGATCTCGCCATTAGGCCCTGTTTCGAGGCACCGTCAAAGAACATTTTTCAAATAGACTTCTCTACTGCTATATTGGATTCCAGTACTTTGTCTGGGATGTCGTCATAGAGTTTTTATGTCTCCGGTATCGGGTGTGCTGCCAAGAAATTGGCCAATGCTTGGCCTTTGACTGCCTTCTACAGGATGAACACTATATCGTAAGATGATAATAAGATGCTTGTATAGCTTGCCGTGAGTTTAGCTCTCTTAGCTTAGTCATGAGCACTCTAGGGTGGTTGACCCAAGAAATGTCATAGATCATCTCTCCTGCCACATAGTGGCTGGTTTTCTGAATGGCAAATACCAGCGCTTAAATATTTCTTCTCAACGGGATTATACCTGTGCTTGGTGCCAATCATCATCCTACTAAGGTAGTAGATGGCTTGCTCATGGCTTGCGTCACTCTTCTAACAAGGTGTCGAAAGAATGGTCGATTGCATGGACATGAAGCAAAAAGGGTTTTCCCACAACTGGAGCTAGCCACCAAAACTAGAGTATTCATAAGGTACGCCTTGATGTCTTCGAATGCTTACTGGCATTCCTTAGTCCAAACATAAGAGACCCCCTTTTTTATTAGTTTGGTAAAAGGTTAGCATTGCCCCAAAAGATTTGCTATGAATCTTCTAATGTACGCAAGACGTCCTTATAAGCCACGAAGCTCCCTAGGATTCTATGGTGGATGCATATCAATGATGAATTTGGTCTTTTCAGGCACTACATAGATACTCTTTGCGGTTATGATGAAACCCAGGAACATGCCACTGGAGACTCGCAGGAAAGACTTGGTTGGGTTCATCTTTGTCACACTCATTTTTCTAATTAAGGGTATTTTAGTCATTATGTGCTAATTTGAATTTTTCTTATTTTTATTAATTAAATTGATTGGTGTGTGATTTTGATTGGTGTTTTGGTAGTAAAAGGTGGTATAACCTTAGCCAATCTTGATTAGAAGCCTAATAATGTAATTAGAGACTTAATTGGCTTTTTAGATTTTTATTTAAAGCCATTGTCCATTTTAGGAATCTTTTAATTCATTTTTAAGTCATTTTTATATAAAGCCTTTAAGCCTATTTGTAAATAGGCCTTTAAAGCAACTTGAGGAGTGCTGGCCCACAACCAATCCCTAAACCTAACCCTAATACCCCTTTGGCCGGCCAAACACAGCACCCCCTTCATTGTGAAAAATATAGAGCCGTCAGAAGTTCAAACCTTAGTTTTCTCTTCTCTTCCAAAGGCCCCCATTCTCGTTTTCTTACCCAAATCCTTCCAATGATACGTTGCGACCGTTGGGAGGAGAGGAACTTGCTGGAGACTTGCTAGCGAGGGATCGGAGGCATTGGACCGAAGGAAATCGGCATCGACGTGTTTTGAGACTTGTTTCATTGAGTTTTGACACTCAATAGGTAAATCTCTCTAAACACTTCTTAATTCCATTTTTTCTTTGTAGAATCATCCATATAGGTACCCCCGACCTGTGTATGAAGTTTGGTAGGTTCGTTTTTTGTTTCGTTTGATAGCCGTATCGGACACGTGTCGGTCCATTGTAACACGTGTTCGACGAAATACCACTTAGAACTGAAAGTTTTTATTTTTTATTCTGTTTTCAATAATTTCTTGCTGATATTATTTGAAGTAACTTTCGTGAAGACGGATCTTGATTCGACACGATTTTAGTATCCGAATCGGACACGGACACGCGTGTACGAGGCCCGTGCGGCCCCGTGCACGCCCTGCTGTCTGTGCGTCATAACTCGACTCATAGGGCTCCGTTTCACATGATATTTATGGACGTGGGGGCAACCTCTGACCACGTGCTCCTAAAATTTTATGATGTTTCGTGAAGCGTTCACGAGAAATCCAACGCACACGGTTCAGCCAGCACTGTGCACGCGGCTGAAAATTGCCGCTGACACGGCGCCCTTCATACGAACACGATGCGACGAAGACCCATTCCAGGAGCACAAGCACGAAGCCCTATACCTGGGCTACCCAGGGACCCAACCCCGAGACACGATGTGGCTCATGCCGCGAGCCACTGAGCTCGACACGCACCACGAGGCCGCACGCACGCGCGCACAGCCTCGCGGTTCGCGTGCACTATGTCGTGTAGACTCGACTAGTGTCGTGTCAGTGTGTACTAGACCTATACCTAGACCCCACCTAGCTATGTGCACGAGCACGAGGCTTCTCATTATGCGTGTGGCGTTCAATCGAGCGAAATCGTACGTGCACGTACACTTGTCAATGCATGCGTATCCGGTTCTCTCCGATACGCACTCCGTGGACACGATACAGACACGGTTCGACCCCGTGAGTACCCAACATGTCACACACATATATACCGTCGTGTTTACCAAGTTTCACGGGTTCTAGTTTAGTATTGTGCGTTTTGAGCTTCGAGTTGGGTTTTCGGTTTCGGTTTGTGTATTTTGAGTTGATTTTTGTTATAATTGATTTTTCCGATAATTAAACTCAGATTTGTGAGTTTGTATATGTTAGATAGATCCTAGACTTGTTGGTATTGATCTCTAATTTTACATTCTAAGGTTTCTATCATATATTATATATAGCCCTTTCTATCTCTCTCTCTCTCTATATATATATATATATATATATTTTTATATATATATACATATATATAATATTAATTTATATATATTATATTTATAATATATTATATTTATATATATATATATATACATATAATTATATATATATATATATATATATTATATATATATATTATATATATATATATATATTTATTTATATATATATATATATATATATATATTATATATATATATATATATAATATAT
>JANAVB010011814.1:0-37500 GCA_029216955.1 Iris pallida
TTCCAAAAAATTGAGCTTGATAGAGTTCGATACATTATTGAGCCAGCAAGCGCTTCTCGTCCAACACTTCCAACTCCTGTAGCCGATGGCGTTGATTGTCTTCGTCAGTCAGCTGGTTGGTGCAGCTACTCGTAGAGACGAAATTTGGATTTCCAAGGGAAGCACTACCTCGCTTCCGTAGACAAGAGAGAATGGTGTATTGCCCGTTGGCGTACGAACGGTTGTACGGTAAGCCCATAGACATTCGCCGAGTTTCTCATTCCAGTCATGCTTATTGGAAGATACGACTTTCTTGAGCAGCTTGACAATCGTCTTATTGAATGCTTCGGCTAGCCCATTCATTACAGGATTATAAGTCGTTGATGCTACGTTCGGTATCTGATTCTTATCACAAAATTGATGGAATACGTGGCTCACAAACTGAGGTCCATTGTCAAGGATAATCCTTCAAGGAACTTCGAAGCGGTAGATGACATGATGCTTAACAATGCTGATCACATTCGAAGTTTTCACCTCAGCCAGTGGCACTGCTTTTGCCTACTTGGAAAAGTAGTCGGTGATGGCAAGGATGAACCGGTGTCCTTTGGATGATGGAGGGATGATCGGCACGATGATATCCATTCCCCATGCTTCAAACGGCCAGGCGCCTACCGTAGGGTGTAAGAACTCGAAAGGTTGGTGGATGAAGTTAGCATGCAACTGACTTACTCGGCACTTTTTAGCATAATCCACAGCATTTGCCATCATGGTAGGCCAGTAGTAGCCCATGCGACGCAGTCGGTCCTGCAGCTTAGGACCAGGCTAGTGAGCTCTGTAAGTACCATCGTGCGTCTTCCAGAGTGCTTTCTTTGCTTCAGTATTAGATAGATACCGAAGGAGAATTCTGGCGTATAAATGATGGTACAGCATTTTATAGCTATGTCATAGAAGAAACGGAGAGAGCATCTCTAGATAGAAGTGGCTTCCTTCGGGTCTTCAGGTAGGATTTCGTAGACTGCATAGTCTACGAGAATCGCCAGTCCCGAATGTCAATATTGGTATCCGCCTGTACAGAGTAGCTCAGATACATATGCAGATTGTTCTTTGGGCAAACCAACTCCAGATCCATCAGTGTGACGTAGTATTGGGTTTCGACCAAAACTGCCAGAGAAGCGGCAATATCGGCGAGGGCATCGGCCTCCAGGTTTTACAATCGAGGTACATGATCTAAAAAGAACCATACAAAGGTAGAGATGATATCGATTGCTGGCTGATGATACAGGACAAAATCTTTATATCGAACCTCATATTATCCTCAAACCTGATTGATTATCAGTTTCGAGTCGCCATAGGCCTCGAGGTGGTCGACTCCCAACGGTTTAGCGAGCTAAAGCCCAGTGATAAGAGCGTTGTACTCAGCAACATTATTGGTGCATGATTCCATGAGATAATAACATGATGGATGACTAGACCATCAGTAGTGACGAGGACCACTCTGACCCCTACGATGATTTTGCCTTTGGGTCCTGTTTTTGAAGCACCGTCAAAGAACATTCGTCAGACGGGATTGTCTGAGACCGCGTTTGACTCTACGACTTCGTCGGTAATGCCACCGTAGAGTTTTGACGCTTCTGGTATAGGATGTGCTGCCAAGAAGTCGGTCAATGCTTGACCTATAACTGCCTTTTATGGGATGAACAACATGTCATAAGGCGTCAAAAGGATTGTCCATGTGGCTATCCGTGAGTTTAGTTCCCTGGGCTTAGTCGTAATGACTCTGAGGGGGTTGACTCTGAAGATGACGTGAATCGTCTGTCCTGCCATATAATAGCGTATCTTTTGAATGGCAAAGACTAGAATGAGACACTCTTTCTTAACATGTTTATACCAATGTTCGGCACCAATCATGGTCCTGCTAAGATAGTAGATTGCCTGTTCGTAGCCTTCGTTGCTCTTTTAGGCTAACAAAGCGCCCAAAGAATGGTCCATGGCTCGGACGTATAGTAGAAAGGGCATTTCTATGACTGGTGCTACCAGGACTAGAGGACTGGTGAGATATTTCTTGATGTCATCAAACATGCATTGGCATTCTTCAGTCCATACATAAGAAATGCCTTTCTTAATTAGCTTGGTAAATTGTTGACATCGCCCAGAGAGATTTGTTATGAATCTTCTGATATATGCCAAGCACCCTTGTAGGCCTCAAAGCTCTCATAATTTTTTCGGTGAGCCATGTCCAGAATAGCCTTAGTCTTTTCAGGGTCAATGTAAATATCCTTGGCCGTGATGATGAAGCCTAAGAATTTGCCGCTAGAAACTCCCAGGAAATACTTGGTTGGGTTCATCTTTAGCCGATCTTTCCACATTAAATCGAACATCGTCCTTAAGTCGTCCAGATGGCTGGATTTTCTCTGGCTTTTAATGGCGATGTTATCAACATAACATTTCACCATTTTTCAGAGGTATTGACAGAATATGGTACTCATAGCCCGTTGGTATGTTGCTCCCGTATTCTTCAAACAGAAAGGCATTACTATATAACAGTAGATTCTTTTTGGAGTCTGGAATAAAGTGTATTTTTCATCTTCAGGGAACATCTTGATCTGGTTGTAGCCTAAGAACACGTCCATGAAGGACATACGTTCGAAGCTACAAGTATTGTTGATCATCACGTCAGTGATTGGGAGGGGAAACTTGACTTTTAGATAGGCTGAGTTGAGATCTCTAAAGTCTATGCAGACTCGAATTGTCACGACCCACACCCGGAGTAAGGGCACGAGTGCATGACAGTATCCCAGCCTACACCACAGAAACGACATAGAACGTGTCAAGGTCTACTATCTAACAACAATTATAATATCAAAACCTGTCAAGATTGTCAACTCCAAATGGAGGACAAGCAATGACAATAAAATATGCTCAATCACAATATTCTAAGAAGATAAATGATACAGAAAGATAAAGACACCAAGATATTAAAATATCATCCAGAAAATCCGACACAGAAATAATACAAGTCCAGAGTCTCAGAGTCAACAATCTCAAATACAAATTCTAATATAATAACATGCTAAGGTGTAATCTGGAGACAAAGTCCAGTACCAAACTAATCTAGCTGAGCTACCACTAATGCCTCATCGGCTGGAACTAACCCCTGCTGGACTAGGGTCTCCCGGTCTATACCTACTACGTCATGAGGACCATAGTAGGTAGGACACTCGTCCTCGCCATAATCTGTAAAATTTTGTCAACATATCCAGTTAGGATGGAACGAGCACAAATCTCCAATAACAGTTCTAGTTAGATGATAAAGAATATATAGCAGTAAATAGAGAGAATATACAAGGTAAAGTGATATGTACATAAATCATGGTAAGGCATATTAAGACTGTAAATGAATGTAAGAACAAGCGAACAGTGTATATCATGTACAGGAATCAAAAAAACTATCTATGTGAGTTAGCACTAGTTTCAACATGTGATCGGCTTAGGAACATGATACAAGATTTGGCCTAGTTAGTCATACGTGCAGTGTATGATTAACATTATTCAAGGTTCAAGACTTGATACAAGGTCGGTATTGATCACATATCTACGCTAATACCCCCATCCCTGACTAGTATAGTGGATCCAACCATGACACGTTATGACACGGGATTCTCTGAGAAGGTAGCTAGCCTTCGTAGGAACCGTGTCTATACAATGCACAAGGAATAAGGACAAGGCTCGCACAAGATATACCAAGGAAGATAAGAAATAACATCTCATGACGGAATCCAGACAAATACCAATCCGTATGAACAATGTGTCAAGAGAACAAGGCTATCTACACTAAATACAATAAATATAAATAATATCATAAAACATAAATATTATCAGGGAATGTACTCGCCTGAGATTCGGTGGAAAATATCGATAGTGAATCGAGGCTCAGATTGAAGTCACAGACCTAAAGATAAGATATACATGAGTTAAATAGGGATTAATAGTGTTAGGCATGATTTTCTAGTACATGTTATGCAAATCTAGGTCAAACTAAGTCATATTAAGTCAAACAAAGTCAAGCTAAGTCAAACAAAGTCAAACTAGATCATACTAGGTCAATCTAGGTCAAGGGTTGACCTACAGTTGACTTTTGGTCAACTGGTCAAACTCTGGTTAACTTCTAATGAAGCCTAGGTCAAACTGGGTCAATAGTTGACCTACAATTGACTTTTGGTCAACTCTGGCCAACTCCTAGTCCAATCTAGGTTAAATGTTTTCTTTACTTTGACTTTCAGTCAAAACAGTAAACCTTGGTCAAACAGGGTCAAATCTAAGTCAATATCCTATTCCTAGTCATTACCTACAAAGATATCCTAATTCTAACCATTACCTACGAAGATACCATATACCTTGCTCCTATTGGTATCCCAATACCAATACCTTAGTCTAGATACTAATATCATATTACCCTATACCAATACTTAGATATCTAGTATCTACCCTAAGCTATTAGATAACAAATACCTTAGTATCTAATAAACCTCTCTTACCTAGTAGGTAAATCCCATTTACCTTGTAGGTAAAACTACTACCTTGCCAATACCTTAGACTTTACCTTAGCCTACCAATTACCCTCTAAGATACTTATTTGTATCATAGGATACTCATCATCTATATCTAAACTAATACTAACACATCTATGATATTACTTGTAGTATCCTATGACACTAGCTACACATCAAGATATTACCACATCTAGTATCCTAACTCAAGACACTAACATACACTTCTAATATCCTAAACTCCAAGATACTAACTATCTCTCTAAGATACTAACAATCTAGTATCCTATCTTAAGATACTAGAACATATATATAGGACACTAGTTACATACATCTAACTATCTAACATATACTTCTAGTATCCTAAATTCCAAGATACTAACTAGTGGTATCCTACTCAAGATAATATAACACATTGACCTATGACACCAAGATACTAACTATAAGACACTAACATATAACTAACTTACCACTAAGATACTAAATCTAGGACACAAACAAACACATCTAACCACTAGATACAACTCCCAAAACACACACACACACAAGCACCAAGGGGGGATAGAGGGCTGCCTAGTGCAGCCCCCTTGGTAGCTGCTGCTGCTGCAGTAAAGGGGACTGAAGCTGCTGTGTCAAAAGCCCCCCATGGGCCGCTGCTGCTATGATTTCAGCAGCTACTGCTGCTATGATTTCAGCAGCTACTGCTGTTGTGTGGCTGATGTGCAGCCCCCCATCTCTCCTCTTCACACATACACACATACAAACATCCCTCTCTACAACCCCCTCTAGTATAACCCCTTCATCACCACTCTAACCCTCACTCAAACACACATAATCTAGTCTACTCTCATACTCTAACACACACCATCTAGCATAACAAAACCCACACACACTCACTACCAAACACAATCCAAACACAACTCACACCCTCAACCCAACACATAAAAACCTACTCAACCAAACACACAAACCACTCCACAAACCACACCAATCAAGGCCATAAAGAGATGGCCATGATCCCCCATCTCTCTCACACATACCAAGATGCAATAGACCTATATTTATATACAAAACCACTTGAAAACAGCCCCATATATACTATATATACAATATAACACATAGCTACCTATAAATATGACTTGGAGGCCAAAAACATGCATATGCCTATATAGAAAACCATGTGAAAACCATAAAAGACTCCTTAACCATGTCTAAACTACCCTCCAACACAATCAAATCTGAAATTAGGCTTCAATATGTCCTATTTGGAATTTCCACAAACACATAATGTGTCACCCTCGAAATTCTTTCATGGGTGACACAAAACTCAATCCAAATACCAAATGAGGACTCTAATGAGCCTCTAAATCATTCCTAAGGGTGTTCCTAACATGGGGCTGGGTTCTTATGGGTTCAAAATCACAAATATGATATGAAATGAAAATATTTGAGGGAGATATACCTATTGGGAATGGTTTTCCAATGAACAACCCAAAGGACACTAATTCGTCACAGACTCTTCTAGCAAATGGACTCCCCTCCTTGTTCTTGGATCCACAATCCTTGTATGCACCTTGCAAGAATGAGAGGATTTGGTGGAAGAATGAGTGGATTTGAGGGAGAAAATAAATAGGTTTGCTCTCAAGTTGGGGAAGAACACCAAATGGAAGATGATGAAGGCTACTACAAAAAATGAATGATGGAGGCCACACCCCTCTCTTGGCTACCATGTAAACCCTATTTGGGTCAATTAAAAATGTCCAAGTTGCCCCTAATGATTCTTCTTTAGTTAATTTAAGTCATACAGGGAATTAGGGTCAAATTGGTCAAAGTTCTAAACTCTAAATGACTAAACTTGTCATGTGAGATTAGTCTAAATGCACTAGCCTAATGAGTCAAGTTTGTGGGCCATGCCTAGCTAATCTTTGGGCTCCGACTAGAGTCTAAGCTACACGGGCCACTAACACAAGTTAAATCTAGACGAAACTCAAACCCGACTAAACTAATCCCCAAAATACAATATTAATAAATAAATATTCACAAAATATTAGAATATGAAAAATGACACAATTATCCTTATTTTTAAAAACAGGCAGTTACAATCCTACCCCTAAAAAAATTTTGTCTTCGAAATTTGAATTGGTTGTACTCTTCTCTAGGTCAAACCCCTAACAATCAAAGTCTACAACATTCTATCCAAAGTTATACAACATGCAATTGTTTGCAAAAACAAAAGTTTTATTACAAACTTTAGAAAAGAGTACAAGAGTACAATTTGAATTCTGGGGAAGTACAACTGTAGGAATCTGATCAGAAGATGATCACTTTATCCCTTGGACTATGTGAACTTGAAGACTAGAGCCTCAGGAGAATGCAGCAGCAATTTTGCAAGAGTACTTGATCTCTATATTGCTTTGAAAATGTTTAGAAACTCTATTTATAGAGTTCTAGAAATAACTGTTTTAACAGTTATTCTGATATGCACGAGGTTGGATTGCGCCACTTTGGGTTGCCAACCATATGTTGCGCTAACTTCTATTCAGTTAACAATCGTGTACTAACTGTATTTAGATGCGTGGCATCATGTGATTAAGATACACATGGTCGTGTACAGAATAGTGGACACATTTTGAGAGATTAGTGGCATGTGTGCCATGTCATCCTGCTTTAGAATGTAAGTTGTCTCAACTTCATTAGGTTGCGCGAGCTTCAGTCAACAAGTCAAACTGCGCCTGATTGGGCTGCGCCTAGACACGTGGCAACTTTTGAATATCTGAGAATAATTTATCCAGATTGTGCCTAGGCGCAACAAAGGAATTTATTTAGAATGCGCCTAGGCACAACTCATAAGATGTGCAGGACAACTGTCAATTAAATCTCCTCTAGCGGCAAGTTTTGATGGATTCGAAGAGATTTTCTTCGTTTACTGTGCTGTCAACTGTCAGTGATGTCAGGTAATGATGGCAATTAAATGTCAGACGCCACGTAGACTTTGGTGCAATATGATTGAGCGTAGTCTCATATATGGTGCAACCAGATTAGTAGCGCAGTTTAATTTCTGGGCTTTAAAATATGGCCCAACTTGATTGTTGAGTAGTAGAAAAATAGCGCAACTTGATTTTTAGGCCCTACAAGACCCCCTTCAAAGTTTTCGAAACTTAAGAATACATCAAAGAATAAGCTCTCTGAATAGCTAATCCATCCGGTGAAACAAGAACAATTCCTACTCCAACAACCAAGGTACCTCCAGGTCCAATTCTAGATGCTGCGTCAAAGAATAAACGCCAAGTAGAAAATTCTTCTGAGATCATATTTGATTCCAATGTTTCGTCTGGAATCTCGTCATAGAGTTTAGATGTTTCAGGGACAGGATGAGCTGCTAAGAAGTTAGCTAGTGCTTGGCCTTTCACAGACTTTTGAGGAATATAAACCATATCATATTGTGCTAATAATATGGCCCAAGTAGCAAGCCTGGAATTGAGTGTACTTGGCTTCTTCATTAAGACTCGAAGAGGGTTGACTCGGGATATAACATGAATAGTTTGGCCTATGATGTAATGTCTTGTCTTTTGAATGACAAACATTAAGGCTAAACATTCCTTCTCCATCGGACTATAACGATGTTCAGCTCCAATCATCGTTCGACAAAGGTAGTAGATGGCTTGTTCATGACCTTCCTTGTTCTTCTGAGCTAGCAACACTCCCAATGAATGGTCCATTTCCCGTACATACATCAAGAAGGTATTCCTAAGATTGGTGGTACAAGAACCGATGGACTCATTAAATACCGCTTTATGTCATCAAATGCTCGTTGACATTCTTTCGTCCAAGCGAAAGATACACCTTTCTTTATTAACTGAGTAAATGGTCTGCAACATCCAGATAAATTTAAAATGAATTGCCTGATGTACGCAAGTCGACCTTGGAATCCTCGTAGCTCTTTTAGGTTGTGTGGAGGACGCATCTCTTGAATGGCTTTCATCTTCTCGGGATCAACGTGTATACCCTTAGAGGTAATGACGAATCCAAGAAATTTGCCACTAGAGACACCCAAGAAAGACTTGGTGGGGTTCATTTTGAGTTGATGCTGGCGCATTAGATTAAAAATAGTTCTTAAATCTTGAACGTGATCTTCCTTTAGACGACTTTTGACAGCAATATCGTCAACATAGAATTCAACAGTCTTTCGTAAATGATCTCGAAAGATAGTACACATAGCCCGCTGGTAAGTTGAACCTGCGTTCTTAAGACCGAACTGCATGATTATATAACAGTATACTCCATGAGGAGTATAGAATGAAGCGTGTTTTTCATCTTCAAGATTCATTCGGATTTGATTATATCAACAAAACCCATACATGAAAGAATCTTTCGAATCAACAGATATTGTCGATCATGACGTCGGTAGTCGGGAGAGGGAATTCGTCTTTAGGGCAAGCATCATTGAGATCCCGAAAGTCTATGCAAACTCGAACCTTTTGGTCTTCTTCAAAACTAGTACAACATTGGCTACCCAGTTAGAATGCTGTTCTTCTCTGATAAAACTGCAAGGTATAAGTTTTTTGACTTCATCATCAATTGCATCCATCATTTCAGGCTTGAATCGCCGTTGTTGTTGTTTGACGGCTTGGCATTCGGCAAGATATTAAGTTTATGAGTTGTAACTTGAGGATCTAATCCTGGCATATCTTCATAACTTCAGGCGAAGACATCAATATATTCACGAATAAGGTGAATTAGTTCTTGTTTATCATCCTCAGAGAGATTTTTGCTAATAAAGATTGGTCGTGATACGCCCTTCTTTCCAATATCAATTTGGATTAGTTGATCCTCAGTAGGTGGCTCTCGTTGTTCAAAACGAAGTTCCCACTGATTGTCCATCCTTGTGCCCAGGGGTCCACTTCAGGAGCTTCTTTGATGTCATCTTCGTCATCTTCCGAGAATTCGGCAGACTGTTAGAAGATACTATCACCCGATGAACATAACCAATGCTGGTATCAGAATCCCATGAGATAGAATTAGAAGAGTTAGATCGTTCTTCTTCATCAGATTCGGAAGGCTCTGGAGTTGGAAGTGGTGAAGCATAACCTAATCCCCGCTTCGTTTTACTGTAGTATTGTTGTGATTTTCCTTTTGGAAGAGAAATACGAATAGGAGTTCGCCTTCCTTTACCGCTATTAAGGCCTGTTCTGAAATCATAGCCCATTTTACGGATGATTGCTTTGGATTGTGGACTATAGCGACGTAATTGTAGTCTTCTTGTATCATCTCTATTATCATTATAGAGCATGATTTTTTGTTCCTCTCTTTTATTAAAGAATATAGGCCTTTCATCTTTCTTTCGAGACGGTACTAAGAAGTATGACTCTTGTATTAAATCCAATGATACTACATTTCGTAGAGACGATACGACTCCTATTGTAAGTGGTTTAAAGCTATCGAGCATATCTAAATAACATTGAGTATAGAAAGAGATATCAGTATACTGCAAAGGAGATGCTTTATTGATTTTTACACCATCATTTAAATAGGACTTTTAGCCTTAACAGGCTTAGTTAGATTGATAACTGGAGGGGGAGAAGAAGAACGAGAAGAAAGAGGGGGCTTCTTACAATGAAGGTCGATTACAAGCAGCTCAGAAGAGGTGAGCTCCCTTTGTTCCTGACTATCACCAGGAGGTTGCTTCTCATGGGAAGGAAGATAGATAGTCAGTGCTTTGGAAGACTGAGGACATAAAGTACGTCCTTTAACAGGGATCACCAGAGTATCATTCGGCATACCTTTCTATTCTTTATTTGTGTCCATTGCCAATACCACCTTCATGAATTCCTTTTTATACATACGAGAATCGTTGCAATACGCTTCAACTCCTTTGAAAGGATTCAGGTCTACAACCTCTTTTTGGACTTCTCCATTACTATCCACATATTTGAAACATTGGTGGAGAGTAGAAGGTACAATATTGTGTTCATGGAGGAATGGTCTTCCTAACAAAGCATTGTATGAGGCATGATTGTCAATTATATAAAAAGTCACCTTTGTACGCAGATTGCCAATTTGAAGTTTCAGGCGTATCTTCTCTAAAGGTTCACTTCTTCTTTGATTGAACCCCAAGATGGTAGTGATAGTTATAGAAAGATTATGCACTGGGATCTTCAAAGCATCCAGTAAAGACTTCGGCATGATACTAAGAGCAAACCTTGGGTCAATCAGAATGTGATCGACTTTCATGGTGTCCATATATCCCGTAAAATAGAGAGGCTGATCATGACGATTGTCTTCTAACAACATGTCATCTTGTGTAAAAGTAATGTTGGGCATTAATTCAAATACACTATGACAATGTGCACAGCTGGCTGGCTCCTTTTTAGGCTTCTTGAGAAGAGTAAGATAAGCATCAGCCTGCATCAAAGCTTCATTTAACGTTTCTCGAGTTTCTTTTGAGAGACGTAAGAGTTCAAAGATTGACAATCTTGCTGGAGTATTAGCTAATTGAGCCAATATATCAAAATTATTTGGTTTTTCAAGTCCAAGAAGTGAGGGCTTCTTCAGTGCTTTGTCAAAGCGAACATGTTATTTTCCCTTGTCTGCTGATGTTAGTTTAGGGGGAGTTGGTTCCACTACCGGCAGGGATGCAGATGGTATATTCTCAGCAGAAAAAGATGATGTAGGAGGAGCATCAGGAGATGGGGCAGAATTCTCTTGAGTTTTGGGATATTCTCGAAGATAAGGTTTCCCAGATATAGTGCCAATTAGAATTTCTTCTTCCGCTACTGGTTCAAAGGATACCATGTTGCAGTTCTTTGATTTATTTTTGGAGTGCTTCTTTTGCTTGGAAGAGGAAGGCATTTCAAAATTTGCTACTAGATTTGGATGAATCTACATGATCTTCCCTTTGTCAATTGATAGTGGAACAAGACCCTCATTTTGGGGAGGTGGGAGAATCACGATCTCGAGAGTAGCCCTTGGGATAGGGACAACACCATCTTGTATAATTTGTGGTGGAAAAGCACCAAATTGCACAGAAACAACATTAGCTATCACTGTCTTCTCATCCTGCTGAAGAGTAATCGCTCCAGAGTTGACCATCTCCTGGATTTTACCTTTAAGCACGTAGCATGCTCCGGTTGGATGCCCTATAAATCTATGATAAACACAATATTTAGGGTGATCAGTTTTACCAACTTCTTCTGGCCGTTTTGCCTCCGACAATTGAAGCTTATTACTTTTAATCAAGCAATCGAAGATGCTCAAAGTATCATCTTCATCAAAAGAATACGCTTCTTTTGGACGAGTTATTTTCTGTGGTGGTGCTGATGGAGTAGGTGCTGTCTGAGCAACATTGACAGCCAATGACTCCTTGCCCTTGATATTGATGGTCAATGTTTCTTTACCTTTACGGTTATTATGGCAATTATTACCACCGGGTGTAGAATGTTCATCTTAGTTAGGATGAGTCATTTGAACTCCTAACTGCTTGAACTTTTTAGCACTGACCTCTGCCGCCTTGGAATTCACAATAAAAGAAGGCCAATCTTGAAATTGTGTAGATCTCGTCCACATGCTGATAATAGGCAACAAGTTTGATTTACAGGCGTCTATTGTTACAGCAGATGGAGTTTCTAAAGGCATTTTAAGTGACTCTCGGCGGAATCTTTTATTGAAACTCTCTGTGGATTCATTATGTCTTTGCTTAATCTTAATGAGGGCAAACATCATCATGTCGTTGACTCCCTCATAAAACCGTTCCAAGAATATTGTTTTGAAACCAGCAAAAGAAGTTATGCAGCCATCAGGTAAGCTATGATACTAGTCGTATGTTGTGCCGGCTAAACAATCGACGAACACTCTAGTAAGGAGAGCATCATTTGGCTGCAATTGGTCAGTCATTACTTCAAAGTGATTGATGTACTGACTTGGAGAAGTGCTGCCATCAAACAGCATAATGGTTGGAAGCTTGTATTTAGGAGGGAATGGAACCTCCTTCCATTCTGTAGGATACGGTTATTTTATGTCGTCTTTGTAGACCATCTTTTTGCTTAAAGGCCTCAAACTGAGTGCGTAAGAGTTTTACAGCCTCATTAGTATCTCCTGATGTTTGAGAATTGGTGGGTTGATTTGAATTGTCAGGAGAAGGAACGGCATAGTAACTACCACCCCCAGCACCAGACTGATTGGGATCAGCTTGAATTGGTACAGAAGCAACCTGAGGAGGTGGTACCCCCAGACTAACATTAACAGGTACAAAAGATGCAATAAGCTTTAGATTTGTAGCAGGGTTTATAAACGATGGCACTGTATGTTGAGCCACGATTATAGTATGTATACTTGCGACCATTTCAGCCATCGTCTTCAGTTTGTCTTCTGGTGCAATAATTCGTTGTTCTTGATTGGCTGAACTAAAAGCGTCTTGATCTTCTGTAATGGCATATGCCGTCACTTCTCTTGCTACTATTGACGAGATAGTTTGTTCAGAACTTTCACTATCTGTATCAAACTTAGATAAAGAGTCCTCTCCCAGATAAGCGATGGGGAGATCTTCTTGATTAAATACACCTTGGTTCAAATTTCGATTTCTTGATCTGGTGTATTGAAAGACCCCTTCACTGGATGCATGAATCCGATCTAAGTATTGCTGACTGGGATTACGGGACGCATTACGTCTTGGACGTTTTCCAACCCTCGTGCCTTGGGAAGTCATATTGGCAGAAGCATATAACGGCTCGTCTTCATCTTCTATTGTAGGTTCAGGAGTTGAAACATAATTCAGACGATCGAAAACACATCGTTTAGCTGAGTGGCAACAATACTTAATAACCACTTCATGAAGGCAGTGGCGATCTGAAGAGTGATTTAGAGGTGAAGGAGACATTCCTATGATCTTCCGTCTTTGTGTAAGACGTTACCGGAGATCAGTTACTACTACAGGATGAGAAGAAGTCGGAGGAACATATTCCTTAATGATGTTAGGAACATGCCTCCTATTTTTTAGATGTTTAGTTCCCTGAGTATACAAAGAGATACTTAACTCATTAGCATAAGTGATTGGGTCCTTCTTTTCAAACTTGGTTTCTGATACAAATTGGCCTTTAGCATAGAATTCTTGCGTTTCACCAAAGTTGATAATGATGGATGCCTATTGAGATAAGCACGTAAATCAGAGAATTCTGCTCCGGGTGTCTCTGTTTGAGATACCATCAATTTTTCTGGCTTGGATCTTAAAATTTGCAAGGTTGGAAGATCTTGACCAGTCCCCATAGGGGTAGGCAAGATGCCTATTTGATCAGTATTCCGTCCCGTACTTCTTTGGCACGAATAGCACTGGTGCACCCCAAGGCGACGAACTCGATCTAATGAACCCTTTCTCCAGTAGCTCGTCGATCTGCTTCTTCAATTCTACAGCTTCTTTGTTGTTGATTCTGTATACTCGCTGCAAATCTGGCTGCACGCCTGGCACAAGATCAATAGAAAACTCAACGTCTCTATCTGGTGGCAGTCCTGGCAGCTCCTCGGGAAAAATGTCGAGAAACTTCGCGATGATGGGATGAGGTAGCTCCTTCTCCGCTACCATGGTCCCACAAAGGGCATCGCCAAGCTGCTCTACTGCTCCTCTAGCGAACTCGAACACGGTCTCTCTAGGCGGACTAAACACAACACATCCACGGTGACAATCAATGCTGGCATCATGTTTACTCAACCAATCCATGCCGAGCACTATATCAAAGCTCGAAAGTGGCATTATGAGTAAACTAGCACGTATTTCTCGGCCTCCTATGGTAATGCGGCGTCCGACGCAAACATCCTTGACTAAGATGATGCCCCGCCAGTCAAGATTTTATAGGTGCAGTCTAAAGGCTCAGATACAATACTACGTCTAAAAATAAAAGCTACAGATATGAAGCTATGACTGGTGCCAGAATCGAATAAAGCAATAGCTGAAAAAGACTCAAGGAGAACAGAACCTGCTATCACATCAGGAGATGCTAGTGTCTCCTCAACCACCATGGCATAAGCTCTGCCCTGCTACTGGTGCTGGACGAAATTCTACTGTGTGGGTAGGGGTTCTCTCTGGTGCTGGAGTATCGTGGGCCTCGTCGGTGCTCCTGGGGCAAGAGCTATCCCCTGGGCTAAACGGGGTGGTACTAGGGGGTACTCTCGCACCTGGTGCGCACTCGACCCACAGAATAGACATACTTCGAGTCGCTTCCTGCACACCTCCCATGCATGCCTTGGCTTCTTGTAGTAGGTGCAAGGACCAACTAGCTGTCTCTGCTGATTTTGTTGGATAGTAGAGGCTCTAGCTGGAGGCTGGTACTGCCGCTACTGGTAGCGGGGCTATGGCTGATGCTGCTGTGTTACAGTCTTCACTGGAGCATTGGATCGTTTTGTCAATCTGTACTGGCTGTTGCCTCCTCCGTAGGCGTCTTGGTCCCTCTTCTGCTTGTGCTTCATCTCCTTTTCCACTGCTTGCGCAACCTTCGGAATTCCTTCGTAAGTGGTGGCCTGGCTGGCGGTGATAGCAATGCGAATATCGTGCGATAGCCCTTTTCTGAATTTCTTTACTTTGGCTTCCAGAGTCAAGGCATCTGCAAAGCGGCTGAGGCGGAAGAACTCGATGGTGTACTCATCGATGGGGAGATTGCCCTACTCTAGGCTCTCGAACTCATTTTCTATCCGCGTCGGAATAGAACTTCGTCTTGAACAGCTCCTTGAATTCTTTCCAAGTCACATCTGGCACGGCAAATCGAGGATCATCTCTATACCACGTGCAGGCGATGTCATAGAGCTGCATGCTAGCCATCTCGACCTTCTTGTCTTCAGGAATTCGAGCCATCCGGAGGCTGTGATCCACGTTCTCCAACCCATCGTCGGCGTAGAGTATCCCTTCTGTCCCCTTGAATTCCCTGGGCCTAAAGTCCATAAAATTCTTGGAAGTTCCGGGGCACAGTGGAAGAGCATCTCTAGTCTAAAGAGCCTCCCTCAGGGTATCTCGAAAGACGTCGGCCAGCCGCATCTGGAAAGTGATGAGCTGCTAGAAGATCCCAAGGAGCGTAGCACTGTCCAGTGCAAGTACTGGAGGCAAAAATGGTGTTGGATGCTGGAAGTGTGCTGGTGGAGGAAGCTGTGCTGGTGGCGGAGTCGGCGAAGGGAACTGGAGAGATGGTAGAATTTCGTCTTGACGAAATCTCGAAATCTGCGGCTGGGGCATCTAGCCTAGATAGGTAAAATGGCCTCTGTGGGTCGGTGGGGTTCCATTCGTGGAAGTCCCGCCGACGGTTGCTGGGGTGTTCAGGGGAGCGGTGTTCCTGTCACGCCCCAGAACCAGAATACTGGCAAGTAGGGACGGACCAGGCCAGCTACGTATACCAAAGTACTCCAGTACTCCGAAATAACGTATAAGCTGTATAGATGGGGGTTACTACTACAAGCCAACAGTCGATCCTAGGTCAAGAATCCTAGGTATCTCAATCACAAGCAGTAAACAATGTACAAGAAGTAAGATCAACTGGAATATAAAATAGTAAAGCGTCCCAAACTATCATATATCAATGATCATGAAGCTAGTAATACAGAGTGAAGACTAGCAAGAGTAATAGTCATACATGATAAGCTCTAGCTATAGTCTAGAAAAATACAAATCATGTTCTAGCCCGTAGGCTAAATGTCAAGTCCAAAACACGAGCTAAACACGTGCTCGGAGGCTAAACGCCACAAAAGAATAATGTACATAACTAGTGGGAGAATGAAATAGAAAACCCACTAAGGTACTCTGGTGATCCAGGTAATCACCAACGAGTGGAAGGTACGGAAGATCCTCCGGGCTCCTCTATCAGATCTGGTCAATGCAAAACCAGTGGGGTCAGACCCCCAATAGCAAGTACCACAAAGGAAGCCAAACTATGAACTAAAACCAGCATGCAAATCATAGCAATGGATAGAGAGAGAGATGAGTAAGTACTAATCGAGACTCGTGCACTACCAATGCACTTATCCCGAGAATAGAAGGACAATAAGTAAAGCAACATGTAGCATAAAGTAAAGGACATGTGACGTAATGTAAACTGTGTACATGTAAGGAAAAGGAAGCATGTGAACATGAAACATAAACTAGACATGTGAGCATGTTAAGTAACTAGAACATGTGAGCATGTTATGTAACTGGAGCATGTGAGCATGTCATGTAACTGGAGCATGTGAGCATGTCATGTAACTGGAGCATGTGAGCATGTCATGTAACTGGAGCATGTGAGCATGTTAAGTCTATATAGAATGACAAATGATAAGATGACTTGGGAACTATTCCGAAACCCAAGTTACAACCCGTAAACCAAACAAGGACCGGGGTTGTAACCCTTCTCCTGAACAGAACTTTAGTATCTAATCATTTACCGGCAAAAGTAAAGCATAAACAAAGATGTACTGAAAATAAACAAATTCGGACGTTGCCTAGACAAACTAGACTAGACTGGACTCCATACAATAGTCACGGCCAAGCAATGAGTACGGCTTTATACATTAGCTAACTAGGGTTATCACAATCCTAATTACTAACAAATGCAAGTCTGAGAATTCCAAGTCCAGCTCCTGCCTGCTACTACCTGAATGGTCCAAGCCAATGGTAATAGTGGATACATCGCCCAGGAGGCAAATGTATCCTATAGTGGTGGGTACATCGCCCAGGAGACAAATGTACCCTATAGTAGTGCAACACTCGACGGTGCGCTGGAAGTGTGCTCATCATGACAGATAGCTCCAAATCCCAATGCATATATATATAATGCCAAGACCAAAGGGGCAACAGGTTACTGGGAAATTTTCAATGATCTAAGTAATCAAGCTAGTTATTTAGTCCTTAACATTTTCTTGTTGGATTCCGGGTGTGGCATTCCGCAGAATCCATCCTAGACATGAGACATGCGAGACTGGACAATAACGAGAATGTGCACCATAACAAGCCACAACAAGAAAACATCATAAACTGGAAGCTAGGAGTGCGCTACGACGAGCCACTATAGGGAGTGCGCCATGACAGGCCACTATCATGTAAGCAAAGAAAGACATGTACGAGAGTGCACCCCTACGGGTCACTATCTAGTAAGCAAAGGAGACATGTAAGGAAAGTACGCCATGACGGGCCACTATCATGTAAGCAAAGAAGGCATGGCAACAATTAACATAGCTTGTAAGAAAGAATCTATCAAAGACATATCATGGCATGTGGGAAACAATAATTAAAGCTAAGTACATTTCATAGAAAATGATTGAACATGTGCTAGTGTCGAGTGTATATAGGGTGTACAAGC
The DNA here is from genome assembly GCA_029216955.1 of Iris pallida. Taxonomy (NCBI): domain Eukaryota; kingdom Viridiplantae; phylum Streptophyta; class Magnoliopsida; order Asparagales; family Iridaceae; genus Iris; species Iris pallida. Next base: position 17,831 of record JANAVB010011814.1, read on the forward strand.
ATTCTCTAACTATACAAGATCATCTAATCATGTTAAGAAATCATTACAATCGAAGAAAATATCAAAAACGGACAAAAACGGGCAAAAACGGGCAAAAACAGACTAAAACAGCATAAAACGGCATACCGGCGGTATACTGCGGCATACCGGCGGTATACCGGCCTAAAGACAGAAGGTTTCTGGTGCAAAAAATGGCATACCGACGGTATACTGCGGTATACCGACGGTATACCGGTTTTTTAAACAGCAACAAAATTCAGAATTTTGCCAAAACTTGTTTCGGCCATAAAAACTTCATTTTAAATCGAAATTTGGACTTTCAAAAGTCAAAATTGAATAGAATTGAATTTCCTACAACATGGAAGTATTAGTTTTCACAAATCAAAATATTTGATAGATCAATATCTCAAAATACTCCCAAACAGAGGTTATCGGGACACCGAAACGGGTTCCGATTGCCACCAAACTCAAAATCCATGATATACAAACTATGTGAGGGCCTCATATATGTATATGTAACCAAGATCCATGATGGTAACACTAGTATCACTCTTGATACCATGTTTTCTACTAAGTCCATATTGGGTTTTAACATAAAATCAAAATCTTGCTTAAACAAATTTTGGAAACATGCATATATACGAGAATCATAAGGAAAAAATATTTTTCAAAATGAGTTTAGAACAATTCTAAGTATTTACTACCAAGGAAAATAAAATGTCAACAAAAATATTTTTTGTTCAAGATTTGGCAAGATGTACTTGCCTAGGTTAAGCTCCAAGCCTAATCTTCTACTCCTCCTCCTAGGGGGTTAGACACCACACCCAAGGCCTCAAGGCCAAGCTCTTGGCAAGCTCCAAGGGGGAGAGAAGGGAAGAAGAATGAAGAGAGAGTGAAGAGAATAAAAAGAGAGAGGAGAGAGAAAGTAAAATGGTATATATAGAAGGGGAAATTAATCTTAGCCGTCGGATGGTGATCCATGTGAAGATCTAAGTCAATCCTTACCATCAAAACAAAACCAAATATCTAATGGGTAATAGGGTGCATCTACACTATTCATGAAAATATCTAAACACTATTTATCAAAATATCTAAAACACTATTCACGAAAATATCGGAAACACTATTCATGAAAATATCTGAAACCGAAAATATCTAAAATGTGGAAAATCTGTCTGGACGGTATGCCGTCGGTATACTCCGGTATACTAGTGGTATGCCGGCCAAGAAGAAAATCTATAAGTTAGAAAAAATTTTAAAGCATTACGAAAACTAAGAAAATACGAAATACGCTACAAAATACGTATCCGTATATAAATACCGATACTGTGAGACGAGTCTCACAACTCTCCACAACTTAAAAATAAATTCCGTCCTCGGAATTTCCTAAATCTAGTCAAGCATGAAAACCAAACCAAAGAGCTGAAAATCATGTCAATCAAAACAAAGCATGGCATGTTGGTAAGATAAAGACAACAATAATATAAGTAAATGCGTAAGCAGTAACACAACTATAATCAAGAAGGGATTGAGGCATATGAATAAATATGTCTCCTGAGTCAGTTGAGTAGGAGCAGGCCTACGCTAACTCCACAACTTAGATAAAAGTCAATTCTCAAAATAAGTCGGTACCAATGACTTAATCCAAGACATGACTCTACCTAGGACGTATCTTCGTAGTTGATACCAATGAAGTTATCACATGCCTCGACTACGAAGACAGAAGAGTAGGACGAAAAACTCGCCAAATATGCGTAACCCAAGAGATAAATAAGAGTGGAAGTAGAATAGGACAATACCTACAACATAATCGCCCTCGGCCAAAACCTGCTCTAACATACCAAACTCTGCCTGTCCACATCTCGGAACTGCTGCTCTAACCGGCTGCTGCTGAAATGGTACCTGAGCCATATACTGCTGGACTACCGGGGTAGCCGGTGAAGCTGGACTCTGGCAGGACTGACCCTGCTGGCTGATCAGGCTGAACTGACACCTCCGCCCTCGGGTCATCTCTGAACTCTGCCCCTGAATGTTGAGACTGATCCTCCATAACTGGCCTAACAGAAGATTACTGACTGCCATCGATAAAAACCTAAATAAGATGGTCGAAAGGATTAAGAACAGTGCCCTTGAAAGTTAAAGGACACAAGGATTAAATCGAGAGAACAAGAAAGATCAACGATCAAGGCAGATATCAGGTCAAAGGATCAGAGATATAGAATAACACGAAGGATATCAATAAAGCAGAATTGTGACTGAGATATCTAAACATCAGTAACCCCCACATATCTGATAAATCAGACCTGCATGGGCCACCACTAAAACCTATGTCATGCCCCAGAACCAGAATACTGGCAAGTAGGGACGGAACAGGCCAGCTACGTATACCAAAGTACTTCAGTACTCCGAAATAACGTATAAGCTGTATAGATGGGGGTTACTACTACAAGCCAACAGTCGATCCTAGGTCTAGAATCCTAGGTATCTCAATAACAAGCAGTAAACAATGTACAAGAAGTAAGATCAACTGGAATATAAAATAGTAAAGCGTCCCAAACTATCATATATCAATGATCATGAAGCTAGTAATACAGAGTGAAGACTAGCAAGAGTAATAGTCATACATGATAAGCTCTAGCTATAGTCTAGAATATGCAAATCATGTTCTGGCCCGTAGGCTAAATGTCAAGTCCAAAACATGAGCTAAACACGTGCTCGGAGGCTAAACGCCACAAAAGAATAATGTACATAACTAGTGGGAGAATGAAATAGAAAACCAACTAAGGTACTCTGGTGCTCCGGGTAATCACCAACGAGTGGAAGGTACGGAAGATCCTCCGGGCTCCTCTATCAGATCTAGTCAATGCAAAACCAGTGGGGTCAGACCCCCAATAGCAAGTACCACAAAGGAAGCCAAACTATGAACTAAAACCAGCATACAAATCATAGCAATGGATAGAGAAAGAGATGAGTAAGTACTAATCGAGACTCGTGCACTACCAATGCCCTTATCCCGAGAATAGAAGGACAATAAGTAAAGTAACATGTAGCATAAAGTAAAGGACATGTGACGTAATATAAACTGTGTACATGTAAGGAAAAGGAAGCATGTGAACATGAAACATAAACTAGACATGTGAGCATGTTAAGTAACTAGAACATGTGAGCATGTTATAAAACTGGAGCATGTGAGCATGTCATGTAACTGGAGCATGTGAGCATGTCATGTAACAGGAGCATGTGAGCATGTCATATAACTGGAGCATGTGAGCATGTCATGTAACTGGAGCATGTGATCATGTTAAGTCTATATAGAATGACAAATGATAAGATGACTTGGGAACTATTCCGAAACCCAAGTTACAACCCGTAAACCAAACAAGGACCGGGGTTGTAAACCTTCTCCTGAACAGAACTTTAGTATATAATTATTTACCGGCAAAAGTAAAGCATAAACAAAGATGTACTGAAAATAAACAAATCCGGACGTTGCCTAGACAAACTAGACTAGACTGGACTCCATACAATAGTCACGGCCAAGCAATGAGTACGGCTTTATACATTAGCTAACTAGGGTTATCACAATCCTAATTACTAACAAATGCAAGTCTAAGAATTCCAAGTCCAGCTCCTGCCTGCTACTACCTGAATGGTCCAAGCCAATGGTAATAGTGGATACATCGCCCAGGAGACAAATGTATCCTATAGTGGTGGGTACATCGCCCAGGAGACAAATGTACCCTATAGTAGTGCAACACTCGACGGTGCGCTGGAAGTGTGCTCATCATGACAGATAGCTCCAAATCCCAATGCATATATATAATGCCAAGACCAAAGGGGCAACAGGTTATTGGAAAATTCTCAATGATCTAAGTAATCAAGCTAGTTATTTAGTCCTTAACATTTTCTTGTTGGATTCCGGGTGTGGCATTCCGCAGAATCCATCCTAGACATGAGACATGCGAGACTGGACAATAACGAGAATGTGCACCATAACAAGCCACAATAAGAAAACATCATAAACTGGAAGCTAGGAGTGCGCTACGACGAGCCACTATAGGGAGTGCGCCATGACAGGCCACTATCATGTAAGCAAAGAAAGACATGTACGAGAGTGCACCCCGACGGGTCACTATCTAGTAAGCAAAGGAGACATGTAAGAAAAGTACGCCACGACGGGCCACTATCATGTAAGCAAAGAAGGCATGGCAACAATTAACATAGCTTGTAAGAAAGAATCTATCAAAGATATATCATGGCATGTGGGAAACAATAATTAAAGCTAAGTACATTTCATAGAAAATGATTGAACATGTGCTAGTGTCGAGTGTATATAGGGTGTACAAGCATTCTCTAACTATACAAGATCATCTAATCATGTTAAGAAATCATTACAATCGAAGAAAATATCAAAAACGGACAAAAATGGGCAAAAACGGGCAAAAAACAGACTAAAACAGCATAAAACGGCATACCGGCGGTATACTGCGGCATACCGGCGGTATACCGGCCTAAAGACAGAAGGTTTTTGGTGCAAAAAATGGCATACCGACGGTAGACCGATTTTTCAAACAGCAACAAAATTCAGAATTTTGCCAAAACTTGTTTCGGCCATAAAAACTTCATTTTAAATCGAAATTCGGACTTTCAAAAGTCAAAATTGAATAGAATTGAATTTCCTACAACATGGAAGTATTAGTTTTCACAAATCAAAACATTTGATAGATCAATATCTCAAAATACTCCCAAAAAGAGGTTATCGGGACACCGAAACGGGTTCCGATTGCCACCAAACTCAAAATCCATGATATACAAACTATGTGAGGGCCTCATATATGTATATGTAACCAAGATCCATGATGGTAACACTAATATCACTCTTGATACCAAGTTTTCTACTAAGTCCATATTGGATTTTAACATAAAATCAAAATCTTGCTTAAACAAATTTTGGATACATGCATATATACGAGAATCATAAGGAAAACATATTTTTCAAAATAAGTTTAGAACAATTCTAAGTATTTACTACCAAAGAAAATAAAATGTCAACAAAAACATTTTTTGTTCAAGATTTGGCAAGATGTACTTGCCTAGGTTAAGCTCCAAGCCTAATCTTCTACTCCTCCTTCTAGGGGGTTAGACACCACACCCAAGGCCTCAAGGCCAAGCTCTTGGCATGCTCCAAGGGGGAGAGAAGGGAAGAAGAATGAAGAGAGAGTGAAGAGAATGAAAAGAGAGAGGAGAGAGAAAGTAAAATGGTATATATAGAAGGTGAAATTAATCTTAGCCGTCGGATGATGATCCATGTGAAGATCTAAGTCAATCCTAACCATCAAAACAAAACCAAATATCCAATGGGTAATAGGGTGCATCTACACTATTCATGAAAATATCTAAACACTATTCATCAAAATATCTAAAACACTATTCACGAAAATATCGGAAACACTATTCATAAAAATATCTGAAATCGAAAATATCTAAAATGTGGAAAATCTGTCTGGACGGTATGCCGTCGGTATACTCCGGTATACTGGCGGTATGCCGGCCAAGAAGAAAATCTATAAGTTAAAATTTTTTTTAAAGCATTACGAAAACTAAGAAAATACGAAATACGCTACAAAATACGTATCCATATATAAATACCGATACTGTGAGACGAGTCTCACAGTTCCTGCCTTGAGAATCCATCTATCTGTCACAAAAAGAAAAATGGTTAGTCGGTAAGAAGATTCAAACAGGATCAGATCAAAGGAGTAATTGAAATCAAATAGAGAAGTCAATAACGGTTTAGAACATGTGGAGATGGTACTTCATTCTAATCTTATTCGCAGGCCCGCAGTAGTACATCTAAGTTGAGTACCACCACGAGTTTTGCGATTTTCGTGAAATCGGACCTGCATGGGCCACCATAAAAATGTGTCACGACCCGCACTCAGTATTTGGGCAAGAGTCGTGGGCACGTCCAGCCTACACCGCAGAGTCGGCGGTAGTACGCTGTCTAGTCATCTCCACATTTATAAAAACAACCACGCAGTTGCATAATGTAAACCACATCACAGAGTAGTTCAAAGAGAGATGAGTTTTATAAAATAACCACAGTTTAGAAAAAAAAAGGTAATAAGTAATCTGGCAAAAGTCTAAGATAGAGAAAAATGTACTATAATGACATAGTCTCCAAGAATAAAATGTACTAGAGAACATCCACAATTCAAATCATGAGTCTCAAAACAGAAATAACATCTAGAAGTCTCAAACTAAACCAATCGGTGAAATACTAAATAAATCCACTAAAAGTCGTCTGTAGTGGGTAACTCCGCATAAGCAGCCTCCAGCTCGTCCTGTGTGCCAAAATCGGGATCTACAGTATGCTCATAATATATGGTACAGAAATCCTCTAACTCATCACCAAAAATTGTTGGTTTTCAAGTCAGGAATTGAACAAGCACACAAACTAAAAAGCTATCCACAACATAATAGAGTCGACAGTACACAAATATAACATATGTAGAAGAAACTAGAAAAGTGAGCTGATGACATGGTATATCTAGAATGAAAGTATGAATCGCAGAACATGGCATGTCAATTAGAAGGAATGTAAAAACATAATGACATGGTAACTGGTGAAGTGTAAATGAATAATAAAAGACAACTATCTAAGTGTATTGAAATATCTGTTTCGACATGTGAACGGCTAGGGGGTAAATCTGACACCCCGCACGTGAAGTGTGCGGCTGCTATTCTCCATGAAAGACACGGGAGATAGAATGGGTAGTTCACACGTCTACTAAGATATTTCCCCCTCCTGACCGGTACTCATGAACCCAAACGATTCACGGAACACAAAGTAAGATAAAATAAGGATACAATAAATGGGGTCCATGATACTAACTCGTGTATCCAACGTGTCATCAAGTAGGGAGCATATGTATAATATGAACTGAACAAAACTATCAGAATTGGAAGCAATTAAAGACTACACTTGCCTGTGGTCCTGAGCTGTGGACAAGGGTCAAGTGCTGAGTCAGAGTCCAAGTAACCTGTTTTGAACATATATGAGATCAATACATGATATTTGTAGGAATTAACCACTACTTCATTATCTTGTTTTAGTGTATGGCCTAGGCTAGATATTCCATTTAGGTCTGTAGGATCTAGTTCCAATGTCTATTAAGGATGAACCTTTAATGTGTAGCCATGTAGAGGTGCTTGCAGTTTAATGTTAAACCTTTGCACTGATCCCCCTAGGCTGCTACTGCTCTTCCCTTGGCTCATGTAACATACATGGACGTTTTCCTTTACTCTATCTAACCCATATGCCTATGATACCTAGCAGTCAAATAGACTCATGTGACCTCATTAAGGTGTCATCTATGTATACCCAGGATACATGATGGCATCAACTATACACAGGTGCAATACAGAGCAACCATGTATTACCTCCTATAGTAGAATACAACCCTTTACCAATCCTCCTATTTAACACTACAGACCACTTGTATATTCCTTATATGCAACATCTTTCCTGTATTCTACTAATATTCATCTTTTGTCTCTAGTCATTCCCTTATTGCAGGAGTGGCCCTACCTATCCTAATATACCCTCATTTGTGCATCTCAAGGTCAGGTTCTATCTTTAGGGCATCTTGGTCATGCAAGGGCAATATCCTAGTATATGATAGATTGCTGCTACAGAAACTTGTCTGCTAACCCACTCTACTGGTTTTGGTCTATGGCCTATACCATATACATCATACTCCAGAGTCCCTAATAGGTGTAATTGTCCATATATATATATGGATACTAGCAACTACAATTTCTTTAACTTTTACTTCGATAGTGATGGCCTTATTGCTATACCAAACATCAACTCACTTCTGGTGCCCAGGTAACAGGGCATGCCTTGCTTGTGCAGGCCTCAATGGTCACTTGTATTGTAGCCTGCTGGCCTGACATTCTCTGCCTTCACCTAGGCTACTTTCTTACTACTATCTAGTATTCGATAGTAGGTCCCCTCATCCTACTGGAAACCCCTAAAGTAAGGCTCTGGTAGTACTTACCTAGTTCAATCTCAGGTACCTCTATCATCTATACTATGATTTATACACATGCTCATTACTGATACATAAATATACCTGATACCTTCATCTAATCCCAACATATTCAATGGATGTTAATGTGTCCTGTAATATATGATACAAATCCCCTATGCCTGTGTCCCTACCTCCTCCTATTTAACCATATAGGCTACTATGGAAGCTCCTATATGCTACATCTACTCTTCACTCTATTGTTGTTCCCTTTTATAACTGGGAACACCCCATATAATCATGTGACCTGGGATGCAATTCATGTATCAGAGATTCATTATAAGGTATGCAAATCTATGACAGAGAAGGGACATCTGATTGCAAGGGTCCTATCACTCCATTCAATTTTCTACATGGTGTTACCTGTCTTTACTGGAAACTTGATACATTTTGTGCATAATTCCATCTGCATTAGCCCTCCCTCTTACCATTTACTAGTACCATTACCATTCCCATAACCTCGAGGAATTGGAGAGAGAGAAATGAGAACAGCAATGGTAGTGGCAGCAATCTATATAGTCGGGTTGCATAAAATGCCAGATAATTAAGGAAATGACCAAGTGATGATGGCATCAGCTTGATATCCAGAGGGCAATACTTAATGTTAGTGTAAATGGACTACAAGTGAAGGTTCATGGGTTAGACACATAGGTTGCAGGACATTACCTGGGGCTAGATACCCATCCCTTGTTCAGCTGCTACATAATGTATCATTGTGTCAGTTGGTAGGCTTATACCTGTGGTAGTAAGCCTAATATTAGAGAAGAATGGCCTATCTGGTCATATTCTAGCTGTCCCCTATACACATTTATATCGTTGTTGGACTTGAATACCCATTAGTTATTCCTCCTTAGTCTATTGCTGCAATACCCCTCCTTGAATCGTCCTTTCAGTACTCAACTATCTATTGTCACTATATACATCTAGGACACCTATACTTGTGCATGACTTACACTTGGGCTTGTACTGCACTATAGGTTGACTAACACATGTTAGGAATTGGATCTTGGCAATAAGACACTAAAAGCAACTCGATGACCCAATGGATATTCATGGGGCGACCTTCACATGTTGGGAGTCACTTGGACTTACCTGTTGTGTCAAGGCTTGCTTGCCTCCACCATGTCCCGATGACATATCTTACAGATGTAGGTCTACCCTGGAGTCAATATGGGGCTTAGCTCACTTATGGATGACACGGTTTGGTACCTAGTGATGCTTACCTAAGGCATATCTAAGTAGGCTATTGCTCATTATTAATATATATAGGATACCAGGAAACTCACATAGTAGTATCTACTGGGTACTAAGGATTGGGTCTGCATTAACGTATCAACTCTGATATTGAAACCAAGTATGGTATCCAATTTCAATCTGATGCAGGGTTCGGGTAGGATACCAATGCTAAGTCTGATACCATGGCATTCCGCTCCAATATCAAATGTCAACTCGGACACCAATGGGGAACAAGACACAGGTCCTATAGGTAACATTAACCTATCCTTTGGAACCCACCTACCTAGGTAATTATGTGGTGTGATAGTTTTTTGGAGAATAGGGAATGCTTCCAGAGGGTGGTATCAGACGTATCCTGGCTTTAGGAGTGTTTAGAGGTAGTCTTCAGGGCAGGGCATGGTACCAGTTGTACCTAGCATTCTCTAGTATTAAGGTTTTCCCTATATGGTCTGAATAACACATTGGTGTCAACGAGTCAGGAAAAGTACTTGTGGTGATGCAAGTGTCAATGCTTAATGCTTAATACATTGTTAAAATAAATACTTAGTATTTTGGGCCAGGCTGGGCTCATAAACCAGAACCTTCTTTTGTATATCTATGAATATTTACATATAATTTGTTGGGCCAGACCCGATAAGGGTTGGGCTTGACAAAGGCCTTGGGTTTTGATTTATTTTTCATCAAAATTGTATATATATATATATATATATATATATATATATATATATATATATATATATATATATATATAAGTGATTTAAAATATAAAAGTGATTTAAAAAATATATATACATATATAACTGATTTAAAGCACAAGATGGTTATGTAATCGGGAGAGGTTGCATATGATTATTCTAAGGTAACTCCATTATACGAGATGGTATAACAGGCATGTACAAGATTACACTACTTGGATTTAACTGCATAACCTCTTCTACTCCCCCTACCCCAATTAATACACAAGGATCCATTCAAGTTACGTTATTGTACATGATTACGCTACTTTATACAAGAAGCTCATGTGAACATGAGTGCACATGAGTGGAGATGAAGGCACATGAGAACATGTGTATACATGAATAGATACGAGTCCAAGTTATACATCATGCACATGATAAAGTACATGAATATGAAATATCTGATGCACCCGCTTGAGGATAACATCTCATGAAAAGATCCATATAGTACTAATCCGTGATATCATCGTGACAGCATCAAGTAAAGTTGAAATGCCCCAGTCCCAAAATACGTAGGACTAGGAACGTAATCATGCCAGCTGTATACATACGAGTAACTATACGGCTCGTATGTATACATAAGCTGTAAATGCAGAAAGCCAAGACACTAAATCTCATCCAAAAATAAATAATGATATAAAAACAACTTTGAGTTTGTCATGTACACAATAGTTGGGCGGAGACAAATCCACAACCAACTAAATTAAATATGGAAAAATATACAAGAAAAGAATTAAGCAAGCGAGAGCAAGTGACGAGTCCAAGAGCAATCATCATGGAGGAAGAAAGACATGGCCTTAGCTAGAGCACCTGCAAGAAATCATGAACACACACCTGGAGAAATCACCAGGTCCTTAGAGGGACGTAACAAGATAAAGGAAGAACATGCCATATAATACTGAATATAAAATATGCCACATTCAAAGAAAGTAACAAGACACAATAAGGTAATCTAACCATACTAAAGTGATCATGCAGATGAGAAATAATCCTTCGACGCATGAGCCCTGGCTGTAAATGGGATCGGTATAGTCCCCATATAGGGCACCAGGGGCCTACATCCGTAACGTTCGAGGATCGTCAGAGGGCATCATGTGCAAGGGGCTATGTCCATAACGCTCTGGAAAACGTCAGAGGGCACCTGGAGCCTGCGTCTCCGACGGAGCGCACAGGTAAGCAGGAAAGTGCAAAGAAGCCCATACGTCAGGTATTGTTCTCCCCACCCAATGTACCTGTCAAGTCGCACCCACGACCATGTACCTCTACTAACTGCTAAGTCTCCTAACACGCCTCTATTAACAGTTAGCTCTAACGCATGCGCATGGGGGATCAACCCATACGTAAGAACCTCTACATGCTACTCATCTCACACATCCTCGTGGTACAACTGTGTCAAGGTATATGATATACACTATAGACGGTAGTCCCTTAACTCTAGGTTCATGTGCAACCAAAGGATAGTAACAAAGTAAACTAGTAATCACTGAGCATGTAGTAAATCAAGAACTGTAATAACTAAAATTAATGAACAGTGATATGTAATAAAATGCAGACTGAATATAAACAGTATAATGGCAAGGTATCTTGCCTGGTGTTATGCCTGGTGTGGGGCAATATTCCGACAAGTCTTGATTATCCGATGGCCATGTTCGATGTGTCATGGTCCGAAGTTGCAAGGAAATAGAGAAGCACGATTAGCTATAAGAAAAGGGAATAATTCGAAGAGAGTTTGAGCGAAGAGACGCGTGTTCCATTTTAGAAAATATCTCATAATATACTTGAAAAATAATTCTACGTAGATACTTGAAAATATTTTATATATGTAAATTGTAAAAATACATTTTTATTAGTCCAGAAAAATACAAAAAAAATAAATAAATCTTTTTAGGCAAAACGCTAAGTTGTCTAAATATTTTAAATAAGTATTTTGAAAATAATAAAAACAGTCTAGGGTTAAACCCTAATTTGTCAATTTATATTTTGGAAATATTAATTATTGAATTCATTTAATAAACCGAATAATACGCTAATAATAATAAAATCATAATCATAACAAAAATATTTAAAATAATACTAATGATATAACAATAATAATAATAATAATCACAGTATTAATAATCTAATAATAATAATAATAAAAATCCTAACAGAACTATACATCTCCTTCTTTAATAATAATAATAATAATAATAATAATAATAATAAATAACTAATATTATTATTATTACTTATAACAGCTCACATCACATGTTGTTCTCTACAAGACTACAGGAACGAAATGGAATTGATGAGAGAGAGAGTAGTTGAGAGAGAGGGCAAAAAGGAAGGGGAAATTTCACCTGTGCTTGGCCGGGCTCAACGGCGGCGGGTGGCGCATGGCGAAGGCGGCGGTCGGCAACGGTTCGGTTTTGGGCGGCGGCGGTTCTTCGGCGCCGGAGGAAGGCGATGGCGGTCGCGGATAAGGCCGGGTGCGGGCGGTGGTTCGTGGCGGGCGGATGACGCCGGAAAGGGAAGTCGGAGGCACGGAGAAAGGGCTGCTCCCGAAGCTCGGCGCGGGGTACTGACGAACTTCCGACATGACGGCGGGATGATCTCCGGCGCGGCGAGGAGGGCTGACTGACAGAGCGGCGCACCTACCAGCGGTGGCGTTGGAGAATTCCGACGGGCGGTGGCGCAGTCTCCGCGGAGGCGCAGATCCGATCACCAGTTAGGGAGGCGCCGGTGTGATGATCTCGCGGCAGAGGCGGGTCACGGCACGGGGATGGCGCTCGTGGTTCGAGACGCAGCGCAGAGAGGATGAGCTCCATTGGGGAGGCACGCTGCAGCGCAGGTTAGGGTTAGGGTTTCTGCTGATTGTTCTTTTTTTTGGAATGGGTGATGATGTCGTTTTGGGTGGCGTCGAAAATTTGGGCACGGATGATGGCGACGGGAGATGGGGATGGGTACGGTGAAGGCGGGGCTACCGCGGGGGGGTGGCGTGGTCGGGTTTGTGCAGGAGGGAGGAAGAGGTAACGGTGATGGTATCGGGATAAGGAGAAGGAGGAGACGACTTGTCGAGGTTGGAGATGACAAATGTGGTGATGCTCGGGTAGAGGGGCCGATGGCGAGGGGTTTGTTTGCTGGTATTGGGTTGTGTCCAACACGACGGAAGGGATGCTCGGACTGGGATGGAAATTATTGTATATGTAATGGACATTTATAGTGGGTTGACAGGGAACACAGACACGATGCACTTGTGTTTGTGGAGAATTTTTGTGGGTTGTCGAATTTATGGACGAGTACTGCTCCTTAAATAGGAGGTAGGAATTCCCATTTGGATAGGGACTAGGATTTGTTTAAATCCATAATAGATAAATCACCAATTAATTTAAACTGATTAAAAATTATTCTATCCAAATTAATTCAAATCTAGATAAATTATATCCTTAATTTAAACTATTTTTAAACAAAGTCAATAAAATCTTTACCAATTTAAATTACCATATTTAATCAAATATTAAAATAAAACAAACGTTTAAATATCTTTTTCATAAATGAGAAAGAAAGTGAGTATACATCGCACAGCCTCTCAAGTATAACACCAGGCCCTCTAAATCTCAACCACTCATACAATTAATGTCCCCTACTATATTATTTAGTATTCCAGCTATAGACGTTGCTTTCTTCTCAAAAATTCTGTTGTTTCGTTCTCTCCATACATGCCATACTGCGGACAGGAGTCTCATTCTAGCATGTCTGTATATTTGGCTTCCTCTGCTGTCCATCGCCTTAACCTCCTCTATGGTCTCCAGAAGACCCTGTCTGCTAGTATTAAGAGTGCTAGTCTGAATCCTGATCGATTGCCAAATGAGGTTGGTGCAGGTGCACTGAAAGAACAAGTGGTCTCTTGTTTCGAACCCATTACTGCAGAACACACAGTTGGTATTTTGTACCTTTATGTTGAATTTGACGATTCTCTCCATGGTTAGCAGTCTGTCTCTGATAGCTTTATATATACATAGCTTCATTTTTTATGCCACTCCCTTCGTCCAAACTATGGGAGCCCAATCTACCATTGGTAGTGAATCCCGTAGGCTCTCAAATGCAAGTTTGTGAGGGAATACTCCTGGGTTCGCTCCATCCCACACCCAGTAGTCCGCCACTCCTTCAACGTCAATAGGATATTGTTTAATCTCCTCTTTAAACCATGACCGGATGTATCTATCCTGTATGTTCCACTTCCCATTTGTAATCAGCTCGTTGACAGTAGCTGTGCTGCCGATCATTTCATATGTAGGCCAGCCAAGCCTTTCCGTCAAGCTTTCTTTATTTATCCATGGGTCTGTCCACACCTTCGTCGCTCGACCGTTGCATATGACCCGTTGGATTCTAAGTTTTAATGCCGAGCGTTGCTTCAAAATTAATTTGTATGTAACAGACGCATTATTATCGACGTTAATTACCCAGAAGTTCCCTTCCTTGTCGTATCTATTGGCAGTCCATATTGCCCATAGAGAATTTCCTCCCAGATACCTCCATACGAACTTGAGAATGGCAACATCTCGAAGTGTTTGAAGCGACCTCAGTTCGAGTCCGCCCTCCTTCTTCCTTCGACACAATTCCTTCCATGCGATAGTATGCATACCACCTTTCCAAATAAAATTAGCACATAATTTTTCTATTTTATGGAGAGTGCTCTTCGGGATAATGATAGCCTGCAACCAATACGCTGTAATAGCCAGAATAGTAGATCGAACCAGTTCAATCCTTCCACCAAAAGACAGAAGCTGCGACTGCCACCCCTCCAGTCTACTGTGAACATATTGAACCAATCCTGCGCAGTCCGTATCCTTGGCGTAGTTGACCGAGAGTGGCAAACCGAGGTATCGAACTGGAAGTTGTCCTTTATCGATTCCCATTGAGGTCGCCAACTGCTCCTGTTGTGGGCAATCTTTGTTGAAATAAACTTGGGATTTGTTTTCGTTCAGAGTCAAACCCGTCAGTTGGCCAAATCGGTGAAGTATCTGGTTGAGGTGTTCTACTCCTCTCGCTGTCGGTTCCATAAGCACCAGGAGATCGTCTACGTATATAAGGTGAGACACCTTCGGCGAGACTCGACGGTAAAGAGGAGTTATCAGATTCTTGTACACCGCCATATCCATCAAACATGTGAAGTGTTCCATAACTATAGTAAATAAATATGGGGATAGAGGGTCACCCTGGCGTAGACCTCTATTGCTACCGAAGTACCCCTGCGGTTGCCCATTAACAATGACGGAGAAGGTCGGGGTTGATATGCATTCCTCTATTCGATCCACCCACCAGCTGTCGAACCCCATGCATCTCATCGTCGCACAAACAAATTTTCTATTCACCATATTATAAGCCTTGCGAAGATCGAGTTTTATGCAACTTTTCTTCCCTCCCGGCTTATTGAATTCGCGCACCAGTTCTTGTGCCAGTAGACAGTTTTCTGTTATAGATCTCCCCTTAATGAACGCCGATTGATTGAGAGAAATGAGTCCCGGCATGATTTCCTGCATCCTATTACACATTAACTTGGTGATAATTTTGTAGATAAAATTGCAGCATGCTATTGGTCGATAGTCGCCAAGCTCTGTAGCTCCTTCCTTCTTTGGAATTAAGGTAAGAAATGTATGGTTCACCTCTTTTAGCATTCTTCCTGTACGAAGAAAGTCATGTACAACACGGTATATGTGTCCTTTGAGTTGCTCCCAATGTTTCTTGTAGAACATGGTATTGAACCCGTCGGGACCTGGTGCTTTATTCGGATCCGCCGTTTTGATAATTTCTTCAATTTTTGCCAATGTTACTTGCTTCCGCAGTAGTTTGTTGCCTTCTTCTGTTACAAGGCGCTTGGGTATGGTGTCGGGAAATTCGTCTCTGTAGTCGGATTGATTATAGAGCTCATAGTAGTATTTAATGGCAGCTTGTTGTAGTTGAGCTTCCTCTCTAATTTCTTTACCATCACTGTCAATGAGTGTCGTCATGGCGTTAGAGTGCTGTCGAGCTCTAATGGTGGCGTAGAAGAATTTTGAACACCGATCACCATCTTTTAACCATGCACACTTTGCTCGTTGTTGGAGGTGAACTTCGGCTTGTTTCCAGAGGCTTTTAACCTCCGCTTGGACCCGAACTTCCGCTGCCATGTGCCCAGCATCATTAGGATTAGCTTATAATTTACTTTGCAGCTCTTGCAACAGTTTTTCTTTGTCTTCAATAGCAGACTTGGGTCTGTTTTTGTCCTATTGTCGGAGTGCTCTTTTGACCTTCTTCAGCTTCTGGGTTAGCGAGAACTGCGGGCTGCCATCAACGTGACGCTCCAGTTCTCTTGTCACCACCTCCTGATAGCCTTCCATTTCCGGCCATGCATTATAATAACGGAACGGCCGTATTTTCGCAAACGTCTGCATAGCCATTCTAATGAGGATGGGAGTGTGGTCGCTAGTGCCACTTGGCAATCCTTCCGCACGAACCAGAGGAAACATCTCGAGCCATCTGTTATTACATATTGTTCGATCCAGTTGGCAGGATACTCGACTAGTGATGGATCTGTTATTCCAGGACCAAAGATGTCCCGTTCTATGAACGCATTGCAGTCCCAAACCAAGAAGGCAGTTCGAGAAGTCTGCTAAAATAGAATCAGGCACTGTCCTGCCCCCAATTTTTTCAGCTGTAGTGAGCATTGTGTTAAAATCCCCGTATAATATGAGAGGGGTGACCTCACCTACGTCTGATGCAATGTGAATAATGTCTTCCCAAAGTCGAAATCTTTTTCTCCTATCATTATGTTCGTACACCGCTCCCAGTATAACATGCAAACCACCTTTGTTAGTGAAATCAATGACAATAAGTTGGTCAGTGAGGTGACGTACCTGTCCGGACCAAACTTGTGAGTCCCATTGTATCCATATGCGTGCCATATCACAGTGCTGTAGATTATGGATGGACTGCCAATTATGCGGAGTCCGTTGCAGCAGTCTAGCTTCAGATTTGATTTTGCTCTCAATGATAGCAACTATCGAACATTTGTTTCTCTTGATAACGTTCTGTATCTCCTTCCACCGGCCAATAGAATTGGCCTCCCTGACATTCCAGGTGAGGAATGTCATTTATTCACTTGCTGACTCGTCCCGACAACGCACTGATTTTCTCCTGGACGTGTGGAGGAAATCATATTCTCATTGGTATTGCACGCTGCATCTTCTTGTTGTAACCAAGACCACTTTGGATTGTCTGTGGTGAAGCCTTTATGCGGGTCTTCATTACTGCTACTCCTACTGTTGGCGTGCTCACCTCGTGTAGTCGCAGCATCCGCTTCTCTATTATGATGAGTTTTGTTGACCTTTGGGTCCTTGGAGCCTCCTGTTGCTTCGAACTACTGAGGGTCCGTCTCCCTATTGTTACTTCCATTCTCCAATTGGTCTTTCGAGCCCCCATATAACACCAAGGCTCTGTTGCTCTCGCTAACTTCGGTTTGATTCTTCTCTGGGACCGAACGTTTCCCAAGCAATATTGAAGTGGTAGTGTGGATCACATTGTGCTCGGCTACATGCTGGACATCCGCCATATGCTCCTCCTGGTTGATGTATTCCTGATGTTGTTCATCTCCCATCTCCATGCTTCCTCTCCCTCTTGATGTGTCGGCTGGGTATCTGCTGCTATTGTATTCTCCTCTGTGTCATAGCAGTGATTCTTCATGTGTCCGAAACATTGGCACTTTGAACACGATGGGGGTACCCATTCATACTCGATCCTTTGTGTGGTCCACTCACCATTTGGTAGGACGAGATCAATTTGACGTGGGAGATCATCGTTTGCTACAATTTCTATGAACACCCGAGCATAGGAGAGCCTCTGACGTCTTGCCGTGAGGAGGTCGGTACGTATTGGTTTGCCAACCATGCTCGCTAATTTCATTATTGATGGGTTACTCCACAACTGTGGGGAGAGCCACGGGAGTCGGATCCATATAGGGACTGATGTTAACCTATCTTTCTCGAAGCTCGATTCTGGCATCCACCTCTTGAGTACTACTAGCCGTCCATCAAACGTCCACGGCCCCCCTTCCAATACCTTCTCCAAATCCTCTGCTAGAGAGAATTTGACAAAATAAAACCTGTTCTCACGAGAGAAGATTTCCATATCACCCTTCGGTCGCCAAACACGTGTAGCAAACGCCTGAAGTTGCCCATAGAATGGTTTGTTACCCATCACATACAAGATTAGTGTATGTTTCCAATATTCGGTGGTTTCCTGTATATCCTCCTTGGTGATTTCGACCACTTTCCTTCCATCGATGACGCTTGGTTCTATATATTGCAATTCTACCTCCTCCTCCACCATCGATGGTTTGCAAATATCTACCCAGGATACCGGTTTAGGCATTGCTCTTAACACGTTCGGCGGATTGTTTGCTTGGCTAACCTTAACAGCGATCTCCGCTCGTCCTCGAGGATTGGAATCGATCCCGAGGCTTGATCGGACAGCAGCTCCCGACCGCCCGCCCGGAAGAACATTATTTCCTTCCGTATGCCCTTCCTCCCTAGTTGTTCTTCTCCTTCCACCCATCTGACTTGTGCCCACGGCTGTGTTGGCAAAGTGCCCATGGTTATGCATACGCTGGTAGCCGCCTGGCCTACTAGCCCTGAGTCTTGGCTTCGATCCCGCCCCATCCGCGTTGCCATCTCCTTCTGGGCTGCGCTGCTACTCTGGGCTGCTTCCCCCCCGTGCTGCCCCCCTTCTTCTTCTTGCCACCGTCGTCCAACCCCCCTCCCCCGGATTCCACAGGTCCGGGATCGGCGGTGGCCAGGAGATTCTCCTCAGTTTGTTTTCCTTTCCGTTGCCGTGAGGACTCCGGACGGCCGCCTGCAAGTCCATCATCCGGAGGAAACCCTAGCGCCTCCAAATCCATCTTTGTTATATATATATATATATATACATGGTTATAAATAGAAAAGGTTTAATAAGAAAAGAAAGAAAGAAAATTAATCACTCACCCACCCACATATGTGGACGGGCCCCCCTCCTTCTCCCTCACAAGCTACAACAGCAGCACCAACGTGAGCAACCCACGGGTTATGTGGGTTCACATAACAACTTATTACTAAGTTTAGTAGTATTAGGTTTTCATCCAAACTTGCTATATATATAACTTCCTCCACAGACCTCAAAATCCTAAACTCCCAAATAAAAATTGCGGCAGAACATACCCCCTTCGCCTACGATTTCGTTTTACTAGCGACGGAGTTGTGTGCACGACGAATGGAGCATCGAAAGTCAGTCCCTCGTCACCCACGGAGCAGTTTTTCCACTCAAGGTACCCTACTTCCCTACGACGTAACTTTTTACTCGTAGCATCGATTTTCGATCCGTAAGATTTTCTGAAAAGTAGACTTGACCCTCTTCGAGATCCTCTAGGTGGATTCTGACATGGCCATCCAACTTGGTCGAAAAATCGAGACGAAGTTGAAGAAAAACCTGTTTGCTGTAATACTAAAAACTGTTTCAAAATACCAAATTGTCGGCCACTTTTCTTTCTGTACAATAGAATTTTGTAGAAACTAATTAAAGATAGTCAAAGACAACATAACCGAGATTGTAA